>CM076071.1:27862500-28012500 GCA_038088235.1 Zacco platypus
GAACAATGGCATCCCAAAAGAGGGAGTGACACGGCCTGCTCAAGGCATTGAAATTGTTCCTCAGGTAAGACTGTCATCTGTGGTCTATCTTCTCATTGCATTATAACCGAGGATAAGCCATCTTTAGCAGATTGTCTATCTTTACAGCTTGTGACTCACCAGATTCCTCTACAGGAATGTTGTTTTACTGCCAAAACACTTTTCCACCTTTTCTTCTCTGCTAACAGCGTTTATATCATCAGTAACAATACTTAGCTTTAGCATCTCAGTGAAAGCACTCCTAGTGAAACTCGAGCTCTGAGTTTCGTAAAAAGGTAGCTTGTCATACTAATGCCTGTTTTCTCTTTTTAGGCTCCTAATATAGATCGCCAGACCCAATGCCAGGTTCTTATTGAGCAGCACTCGTCCAGTCTGCCAGGCACAGGCACGGGCACTGGCTAGCACTGGCCCTTAGCTAGCACTCCCTCAGCGATCTCACTCTTTATGGTTCCTCTGCCTAGCCTGTCCGCCAAAGTCCCCTTTAATCCGTATTTATCTTGCCCTGGCTGTCACCTAAACTGCTGCTAGTGTTAAAGCGTGTAAATTAACTACAAAAATACGTACAAACTGATGCCAGATGTAAAGACCGAACAATATTTCTCTTCAAACTTTTACGTAAGATTTAGCGAACTACATAATTTACAAAACAAGCTTATATTCTCAGTTGATTACAGGGAACAGAGGTTTGTTCCATTTGTTAGCCTTAGCTCGGATATATACCAAGATTAATAACGTGGCCTTGCTTTTGCCTTCGCTTGTGGTTGTGTGAGTTCAAATAAATTGATTGTTATATGTTTCACCGTACATGCCTCGAGGCAGGCTACCCCAGAGGAACCATAAAGGTGATGGATTCTTCCCACCTTTCCCGCTTTCCTATCTTTCGTAATACCCACCTAAAGCTGTGTACCTCCAAAGATAGCTACCTCAGAATGTTATTTTGGGCTAACATTAGTCCCTGCTGATGTAGCATGCCTACCTCAGCCAAAAAATGTCCAGATACCCGCTTCTCTTCCCACTGCCAGTGCCTGTGCCATCTGCCTCCAGAGCCTTCATTCAGGTGCCCATCTGGTCGACTGCCATGGAGAGTGTGACCTTGGCTGCTCCAAAAATTGCCTTAGCAGACGAAAGCTGTCTGGGAACCCCTCCCTACCTCATATCATCGTCCAGAGATGTGAACACAAACAATAATGCTTCAAAAACACCTTTCTTTCCTAGACCATCCGTCGTATTTTTTTGGATATGATGATTCGGATCCTGTCAAGCCATTCCAAAGGATTCCTCTCTGATGCTGCTAAACTCCAAAGAAAATGATGAAAGAGCAGGAAGAGAGGGGGATTCGTTTTGTTCGGAGAATGTGATTTGAAAAGTTCACGTGGAAAGTACGGACCCTTGAGGATATTTTTTGGGCCCTTCCATGTGGATACACCGTTTAACCAAAAGCTTAGGCTACTTTGCTTCCCACCGAGGAATATGGATGTTTATCCAAAGTTATTCTTTTCAGCCAAACCAACTGGTCTTTTCTCCAGATGCCAAATCGGTTGCCATGGGAACTTGAAGGAGCTGCGAGATGATGGTTGATTTTGGGTTTACTGAGAAGCCGCCGCATTCTCTCTTCCCCCAAACAAACAGGCATGGCAGCAGATTATCCAAAAATGTTTTTGATATGAAAACCAAGCTTTATGATATCCAAAGATGTACAATTTTTTAAGGTTTTCATTTGTCTTTATACTCATTTCCTAAGCCGATGTGTTGACGATTTTGCAGTTCATGTTAAAAGGGGAAGTTGCAATAAAATGTGCTTAATTAATAACAAACCTATTCACACAAATATCTGCAACAACACTCTTAAAGCAAGGCGGTTTTGCAGTGATGCCATAAAAGAACCATATTTGGTTCCTCAAAGAACAGTTTTTCTTTAGTGGAATGGAAAGGTTCCATGGATGTTAAAGGTTCTTAATGGAACCATCGAGGTCAATAAAAACCTTTATTTTTAAGAGTGAATAATAAGCTTTAATAGTCAAATTTCACATCTTCCCTCTTTTGACACTGAACTGTCAGATTTTTGTTTGAAAACCTTTTAACGCTGAATTAATAACCAAATGAAAATGGGATATATTTTCAAGGAGATTTTATATGTTGACATAAGAGAAGGAACATTTGTGTCCTCTTTATGATAATAGAGTTGAACTTGCCAAATAGTAGAATGATGATAATAATAATGCCAAATACCTCTTTCATATTTAACATTTGTAAACTTTATATTTTGTAACACTTCATTACCAAAGCACAGGAACATACAAGAGCGTACGGTATATGTATGTAAATGTATGTTTTGTGATTGGCTAAAGGCCCGTTCACGTCAAGAACGATAACTTTAACAACAACTACATTTGCGTCCACACCAACCAACGTTTTTTCGAAGCTCACACGGTCAATGCTGTTTCAGACTGTTTATAACACGGTCTTGTTGCATTTAACCAGCAGATTTCCTCAGCACACTATGTTTCGAGTGAATAGCTAGTGTAATCGATCTAATCCAACAGTGAATTTAGCTGATGAAGTCTATATAGCGGAATAAAAACAACTTTTCCACTGTGCTACGTCCTATTCTAATTACACTCAAAAAAATAACTTGTTGGTCTAACTTAATTCAATTATGACGCCTATTTCCACACAGTTGAACTGATTAATTTGAACTTAAGATAGGTTAATTGTACTGATGAGTAAAATTCATCGTAATTTAATGAATCGCACCAGTTTCATTTGAATGTTTCCTGAACATGATTCACTCTTGTTGATCCAGCCAGTGCTGTTGCATTTCAGACTGGAGCCCTTGCGCAGACTTGCGTGAGTTTTCTGTGCTTTTACTAAAATGGAAAGACCTGTTAGACTAATTAATTTTATTTATGGTTATAAAACCTACCAGCCAATGTAACACTTGCTTGCATGCTAAGCATAAAATATGTAGCAGAGAAGCAATGATCAAGTAAATAATTTCTCATCACTGGCATTAGCTCAGTTATAACTTATTGAACACAACTTAGATTAATTCTATGTAGCCTCCGTCAGTCTAACCACAAGATCAACTCTTCACCACAATGGTAACCCCAAAACTATTAACATGACAGAAACTGTTAAATATCAACATAATAGAGCAGTAAACATTAAAAAGTCTCTCCATTTTCTCATCTTGCTAAAAACTGCTTAAAATAACATTTTATTTCAACATTTACTCTCCCAGTTCAGTTTGCAAAGCATGATGGGAAGTGAAAGCCCTGCTTGATTGAGTCCTGGTTGGGTTTACTTGATTGAAACATGTTATTTTAATATGAAAACATCAAGTTAAGTCAAAAATTAATCGTTTCAAGCAATCACGTTTGAACCAGAAACCTGATACAATGGTGTTGAATCAAAATAAGTTGTTTAAATAAAGTGAACAGCATCGAAAAATCATTTTTTTGAGTGTAAAAATAGGGTTTGACGTGAGTTTTGTGGTCCACAGGAAACCAACCAGTGGAAATAAATAATTAAATGAAGGCTTCAGAATGTCCCAAGGCCAAAATAATAAACAAAACAACTTACAAATGAAACAAGTAAATAACCTAACAAAGAAAATAAAAATACAATAACTCCCTAAAATAAACAAATCGCAAATAAGGTCAAAAATAAAACGCATTAGCTTCCTCAACTTCAAAGGAAGCAAGGACCATTTTTGTTCCTCTGTTTGCTAGCCTCAGCCTGGCGTAATGATCTCATCGTTAATACTTATCACCATTTATTCCCAGGGTATGACCGGTTGTTTTCCATATATCCATTTTCTTTAACGTCGTCTGCCGTTTTGAATGCGCGAGCCGTTAAATTAGAATGGATTCTGATTGGCTGTCAGTGTTTTGCCGTTATCGTTGTAGCTGTGGTGTGGACAGTGCTGTTCTTTTATATTTGGAACGATTTTTAGAACTAATCGTTATCTATATAGTTATTGTTCTTTGTGTGAACGGGCCTTAACAGTTGGTCAAACCTGGGGTCAGTAGAGGTCAAAGATATCCTATCAAAAAGAGTCACGGGAACTATGTCTATACAGTAACATATGAATGGAACCAAAGAACTTGACTTTTTCACTGATACATATCAAGAAAGCTTCTGTGATGATCTAACCAAGAATATCATCCTTTAAAACTGCTTTCCTAAAGACGCTCTCACTCTACCTCAGGTTGGCCTTTTGAACACAATGAGTGTGACGTTTACCCACGATCACTGCAGTTCAAACAGCCCCTCCATAGACTAAAACTCCCTCGCTTATGTTGAATTTGAAAGAACTGAAGTGTTTTGAGAAAGAAAAACGGGAGGATTTTAGATTTGTAGCTGTATAGCGTGATTTGTATTGTGGGAAACATTAGATTACTCATATTTTAAACAGTATTTGGTTCTTTTTGTAGAACTTTTTTCTACTCTCTTTCACAAAGTTGTCATGGTACCTACCTTGGTTTGGAAAGATGTTAATTTTGTAATGTTGTTATTATTATTATTATTAATATTTTAATTATTGTTATTGCTTTTTTTTCTACATCCATTTTGATAAACGCCTGTTTTCATTTTTCATTTCTCTGTAGCAGACAAAGAAGAATGTGAAAGTGTTTGTTAGGAATTTAAAAAAACAGTAGGTCGAACGCAGCAGGTCGGCAAAGATGGAATTTCGGATTCACAGTGTCTATTAACTTTTATATTCTACACTTCAATTTGTGTAAATCGCCCTTATGTTTATGTGCAGATACCAAATGCACTTTTATAAACATTTCAAACGGCAAAATAGCACACATAGGGTGAATTTAGCTTGATTGGGACAATCCTAGTCATCTCAATGGGAAAAAAGTGTCCCAATCACCCTGAATTCACCCACGAGAGTGAATCGGCCATCTGTTTGGATTAGACCCGCTAGTTAGAGAAAAAAAAGATTAAAAAAACATAGTACTAGAGTTTGAGGGCTAGAACCAACGAGGAAAAACGATGCTTTAACATGTATTTTCTTTTGAGTTATTTGAACCTGAAAACCCAAAAGCTTTAAAGACTGTGATGTCTCCAACCAAAAAGATTTAAGACAGAGACTGGTGTCCAGTGAATGGACAATTACAGAGCGACCAAGTGATGAATGCACAATAGAAACGGACCATGGTTGTTGGATTTTTTTTTTTTTTTTTTTTTTGCGTCTGTTCTACGGCAAATTGTTAATGGCTTAGTATACAGACCACAGCCGCTCAATCGATCCGTCTGCAGAATCAAATTAATATTCCCCAGATGTGTTCGTGTTTATCATGTTGCTACAGCATTTTTCTAATTGGCATGTAGGTTGTTACTAGATTTACTTCACATTCCTTCTAGCATTGCGTCATAATCATATATATATATATATGTGTGTGACTGAATTTTCAATAATGGGCTTCAATGAATTCCTCTCCTGTTTGGAGGGATAATGATGTCTGCCATTTCCTAGCAACCAATGGGAATTTCTATAAAATGCTCCGAGATTTCATTGCTGAACTCTCTCTTCATTAAGGTGACTATTGTAACACAGTCTCTGATCTCTGCTTTTCCTAATTTGTTCAAATTCCAGAGCGCCTGAAACCAAATAAAAACAAAGAACAAGAATGTGCGTATGTGATTATTTTTCAACTGGACTGTATAGAGTTGACTAGAAAATGCTTTTATTGATTTAAACTCAATAGCCATGTGACTGAAAGATATGCAGTGTTTCTGAAATCATGTTATGCTACTCTGCCGATGTAATCGAAACTCTTCTATGGGTAATTGGCATGAAACAGGTGACTTCACCCATCACCTCCAGCTTAATCTGGACAGGGTTGACCTCGTCTTCCTCACTGCCAAGACAAAATCTCTCTTTATCTCAGTCTAGGTCACAGAGTCATTGCTTAATGCCTGCTATCATTCAGGTGTGTTGAAATGCCGGCTGCCATTCCAAACGTCTAAGAGTCACATTAAGAAAACTCCCAGATCATTCACTCCTTCTTGTCTCATGGTTAAAAGGAAATATGACCCTCAACCACTACTTTACTCGTCTTCTAAGACAGGCCGTATGTACAGTAAAAATATGTCTGGCAGTAAAAATATATCCATAAAACGAGATCCATTTACTTGAGAAGCTGAATATAGATATTAAGACTTGTTTTAGTCCAGTCGTGGCCATGTTGTAGCTACTATTTCGTTCCCTCGTTTTAATTTTTGGCTTCGATTTAGCTAAGGGTTCACATATAAGACAATTATGTACTTAAAACTGAAACCTTTTTCCTTTGCGTTTTTCACATACAGATGACAACATTGTCAAAATGATCACACGGATCCGCGGAAACAAGTAAAAACGCTGTATTATTCATGCCAGGTGTAACACGGAGTCAGCGGGTTGAAATCCAAGTGCAGCTTTATTTCCAAAACGTAGTCATACAGGCAACGGTCAACTCAACAGCAAACAGTAGTAACAGGGAAAAGGCAAGCTCGTAGTAAATAATCCAGGCTAAGGTCAAAAAGGCAGGCAGATAAACAACAGAACGATGACACAGGCAGGATCCGAAAACAGGCAAAATGAGACAAGGATAGCGCTCAGAAATGTTACAGGATTAACAAGACTTCGCAAACAACCTGGGCTTAAATAGTGAACTAGATAGTTTGCAGCTGGGCGGTACTCAACATAAGGGACTTATGGGAGATGTAGTGTGAATGATAGAGTCCTTGAAATAGGAGGGCGACATCTAGTGGCAGATGGATGAAGGACTTTGTAAAGAAACACTACGCACCTATAGACTGAACATGTAATACGTATGCGCATGCAATGCGCATAAATTCGTGTTTTTGTAGTTTACATGGAGACGAAAATGGTATTGTTTTCAAATACTTGCACGTTTGCATTTCAAGCTCCCCAAATGATATTGTGTAAATGAACGTCCAAAATGCATAAAACGTTTTCCAAGTTAATGTACAAAAATACTGAGGTGCAAATAGCATCTGCCAAGATAAAGTGTAGATAGCATCTAATGACTATTTACTCTGATACTTTTACATGGTGTCAATAGAATCTGTCGCTATTTTCACTTAGTGTAAATGGCATATTGCTAAGAAAATGTTGCCATTATCACCATTTTCACTGAGACTATAGTGTGAATGACATCTAGAGCTATTTGCTCTTAGTGTAAATAGCCACTGCCTAACAATTATGTGCCATTGTCCGGGTCTGGGAGCTGTAAATTAATTTAGATTAGCTTAATAAAACTATCACTGGGCTGTCTTTATTCAGTGATGATGATAATGAGGTGGCTCAAGATGTGAAACCCATTCTTATCCAAATCCCAGGGCGATACACATTGCAGCAAATCACACGCTTATACCTGAAGGACATGCCTGCAGATCTTTAGGGCAGATAAATCACACAAATCACTTGCTTGGGAATAAATGGAGGCTCAAGTTATGCTTGGGCAACAGCTAACGATCCTTTGCTGCCGTACGTTGAAGAAATTGGCACAGCAGAGTCAAATTTGTCATTTTTTTTATGCTAATTTCCTCGTTCGTATTTCTTTTGCTTGCTGTCATATGACCGTTGCAGTCGCTTCTTTTAATGACTGATTGACCGATACGGTGTCACATACTTTTGAACCTGTTCATACATACCCATACACACACACACACACACACACACATACAAAAGCGCTCAAGCCTTTTGCTGTTGCCATGGAAACCTCACCCTGCAAACCATTCCTGTCTCCACCCTAGAGATGTCTCTTGAAGTGGCACCACATGTTTTAGCCCTGCCAAAAGACCTATTAGGAACGGATTTACTTCCCATATATATATATATATATATATATTATCCTTACCTGTGTTCTAGAAGGCAGTGGCTCATAATTTCCAAGATCTTGTATTGAAACAACAAATCATCGTTTGCTCTGTGACTCATGTATTAATAACACATTTGTCTGCACTTTACTGCCATTATTTTGTTGTGCTTTATTATTGCTTGCGGAAAGCGGTGTCTATTCCGCTATCTTTGTAAGCGTTCTCTCCTGTCTGCCAGGTCAGCGCTGTCTGTGACGGGTGTGTTTTTTAACCCTGTACAGTTATAGAGCCGCGTTGAATGACGCACACGTTGTTCCTGCAGCTGCAACGTCTTTGTGAGATTAAGATGCAACATCAAGCCAGTGTAACATGTGCTGTATAAAGTACAGTCAATGGGCACTGGATCAGGGATGTGTTGGGGCTCACTTTGATCGACTGATGCAAATGCCACCTTGAACATTTAGAGGCTCTTCATGTTCACACTCTGAGTCTGATTCAGAGCAATAGAGCATATAGGGAAGATTAGATTAATATTAATTTAACCAAGACCCAAATACGATCAGATAATTAAGAGCAGCAAGCATAAACTAAACAGTTCTGTCACTCACAACATCACAGTTTTTAGTCTGATGTCAAGTCGATTAATCGCAACCTAACATAAAAGTATATATATATACAGGGTTAGGGAGTAACGAAATACAAGTAACTTAGTTACGTATTTAAAATACAAAATTTGAGTAACTGCATTTCATTTTAAATGGGTGGTAATCAGATTACAGTTACATCTGAAAAGTGTTTTAGATTATCAAAGTGATTACTTTGAGTTTTAATGTCATTTAAACAGCAATTGGTGATTCTCTGACTCTGACAGTCTGAAAAAGCGGAGTTAAGTTTCATCAAAATTTTAATACTTTTAAGAGGATCATAAAAATTTTGTTATTTTTATTTAGTTCTGTCCTGAACAAGACAAAATGACTGAATTTATAAAAAAAAATTGCCCAACTGTCAACTGAACTGTCCTGTCATGACCTGATGATCCACGACTGTTTTCATGTTTTGTGAGTCATTTTATAATTCACTCGTCACTGCAACTTTTTCTCACAATTTGTTTTTTTTCCCCTCACAATTGTGAGTTTGTATTTCACAATTCTGACTTCTTTTTCTCAGAATTGGGAGATATAAACTTGCAATACTGACTTTTTTTCTTGCAATTGTGAATTTCGTATGTGAGTTTATACCTAATATTTTTGACTTTTTTCAATATTGCAAGTTTATTTCTCTTAATTTTGACTTTTCTCAATATTGTGAGTTTATATCTCATAATTCTGACTTTATAACTCGCAATTGCAACTTTACATCACAAAGTCAGACAAAAAGTCAGAATTGTGAGATAAAAACTTGCAATGACCTTTTTTGTGTTTGTTCCACACTTATTAGTATTCCAAAGTATTCTAAAGTATGTAGATTAAGTTACTAAACGAAATACGTTACAAATGACTTTTTAAAGCATGTATTTTGTAATCTGTAGTGAAATACATTTTAAAAGTAACCCACCCAGCCCTGATTATGTGTATATATATATATACACAAACACATATAAACAACAAACTTTTATGTTATGTGATTATCTTTTATTATTATGCGATATCGATTTGACTGCAATAATAAATACACTGTAAAAAGTTTATTTTCATGATTTGTTATAACAATTTTTCTTTTGTTAAATCACCTTAGATAATTAATGTAGTTCAGATAACTTAATATTTTGAGTTTCTGTTGATTTAATCAATCGCCTTCATTGTATTAACTCAAATTTTTCATTTCAATGAACTCAAAATTTTAAGGCAACAAGATATATGTGTATATATATATATATATATTGTAACACTTTATTTTGTAGTGCCGTGGTTACATGTTACTACATGTACTTACATCGTGATAACAGTAAATTATGCGTAATTACATGTAACTAAACCAACCCCTAACTCTATAGAAGTACATTAATAGTACTCAGTACTTATTTAAGTAATTACAATGTAACTATGGCACTGTAAACCATATATGTATGTATAAAATATGAGGAAACAAAACACTAAACTGAAACTTTCTGTCTGAAAGAGAGAGAGAAATTGTTTTATATTTTATAAGAGCAATTGTATTTATTAAGATGAACCGTGTCAGTGTCACAGTCTGCTGTCGTCTGCAGTGTTCTGACTGCTGTCAGTCTGCATAGACACTTCTCTGAATCGTCACTGTTGTATTGCAGTGAAAACAGGAGCACACCTGCATTGCAGTTGTCACTGTCTTTCTGGAGATCTGTTCCAAATCCTCGTGAGCTGCCTAATGCCTACAGCTGCATTATAAAACAGCATCCTAATGGTCAGGGAACGGCAGACGTCACTGATATTGAAAGATCAGATCTGCGCCACAAAAATAGACTCAATTCACCTTTGATTTCTGTAGAAATAATATTAATTGTATTCATGTATAATTAGTAATTAATTTTAATTAATTAATTAAATGTTAATTAAATAAATGACTATATTTCAGAGAACTCATCGCAGTGCATTATGTGTCCCCCTTCACCTCAAATTATACAAACTGCCCGTGCGATAGCCACATTTGACTGGATTCCTGTATTTCATGGTGTTAAATTGATGAATGGAGCGGCTGTTCTTCGGCTCCTGATGTATTGCTGCTGTACAGTTGCACTGCCCCAATCAATAACAACCCCTTTCTCCTGTTTCGCCTCTGCGTAGTGTACCTGTGTTGATTTAATACACTAAATTCACTGCTTATGAACAGGGTCAAGGACGGTGCAGCTGTGAAATTGAAATTAGTAATTAAATTCTCTTTGTGTTATATATCATAAATACATTATGATTGCCTGACAAACCCAACTTTGTTGAATATTTATCACTTTTTTTTCCCGTTTACCAAAATTGTACTACTTTAAAATTCTTCTTTGTTAACATTATGTATTAACTAAAATAAACTAACAGTGATAAATGCTGGTAACACTTTATTTTACAGTGTCATTGTTACATATGTTAAATGCATTTACTGTAGTAATAACTAGAAATGATGCATAATTACATGCAATTAACCCTAAACCAAACCCTCATCCTAAACCTAAACCTATAGTAAGTACATGTAGTTAATTATTATTACTGAGAACTTAAATGTATAATTACACTGTAATACTGACACCTTAAAATAAAGTGTAACCGAAATGCTTTACAACATTTATTAATCTGGTAACACTTTACAATAAGGTAAATTAGTTAACATGAACTAATAATGAACTACAGCATTTATTAATCTTTGTTAAAGTTAATTAAAACATTTACACTGTGAACTAACATGAACAAAACTGTATTTTCATTAACTAACGTTGACGAAGATTAGTAAATACAGTAAGAAATGTGTTGCTCATGGTTAGTTCATGTTAGTTAATACATTAACTAATGAACCTTATTGTAAAATGTTACCATTAATTTTTGTTAATGTTGGTTAATAAAAATACAAGTTATTTTAGTTCACAGTGTATATTAACAAATGCATCTTTTGATTTTGAAATGTATTAGTAAATGTTGAGATTATTAGTTCACTTCAGAATTCAGATTTCCTGATAATTTAAGGGAAGTGTCACACATGATGTTTGTCTTTTTTTTTTTCTTCATTCAAAAAGAAATTGAGGTTTTTGAGGAAAACATTCCAGGATTTTTCTCCTTATAGTGGACTTCAACAGGGTTCAACGGGTTGAAGGTCCAAAGTGCAGCTTCAAAGCTTCCACGAGCTCAGAGATGCGATCATAACGCTGGAAAGGTCAAGCGTGATGTGGGCAGGAGTACCGATCCAGTGTCTACAAAGCGAACGTTCAAAGACTAAGTCAAACACCCTTTACAAAAAAGGTAAAACAATGATGTCGGACGATTTTGAAGTTGGAGGAGAAAATGAGATGGAGTTTTTCGCCCTGCCACGGTATATCCACCTACGTCATGAGTGACCTTTTCAACATGATTACATAATGTGTGGTGCGTCGCAGAACAGTGCAAGATGAGCATTTGTGATTAAAAAGTATAGAAGTTTTATTTTTTCTCAGTAAATGACCCTTATTCCTCTTTAGCCCTTTGAAGCTGCACTGAAACTGCAATTTGGACCCATTGAACCCCATTGAAGTCCACTATATGGAGAAAAATCCTGGATTGTTTTCCTCAAAAACTTTAATTTCTTTTCGACTGAAGAAAGAAACGGTAACGCTTTACAATAAGGTTCATTAGTTAATGTATCAACTAACATGAACTAACCATGAGCAACACATTTGTTACTGTATTTACTAATCTTCGTTAACGTTAGTTAATGAAAATACAGTTTTGTTCATGTTAGTTCACAGTGCATTAACTAATGTTAACAAGATTTTAATAATGTTTTAGTAAATGTTGAAATTAACTTTAACTAATGAACCTAAATGTAAAGTGTTACCACAAATTTGAATTCTGAAGTGAACTAATCCTTTAACTAAAAATGAGCAATAGTTCTAAAGCATTTATTAATCTTAGTTAATGTTAACTAATGCAGTTCATGTGAAGTGTTGCCAAAAAAAGATAAGATGCCTTTGATTTTTTTTTTTTTTTTTTTTTTTTTGGGCAGTATTACTTGAGAGGCAAGCTCCGGTCAGCGAATAACATCCCACCCCTATGATCCCCCCTGACCTGCTTTAGCTGTCGGAATACAAGGTTATCTGTGAACAATAAATCAATGATGCGTCTCTAAACCTCAGTTGAAAGGCCTCACAAGAAATAACAAGGAACACCAGAGACCTGGAGCTGATGAAGCGTGTGTGTGAAGAGGACACATGGTACGCTTCCCTCCACCACCACCTTTTTTTTTATCAGAGTATCTATTTACACTAAGTATTATCTTGAAGGCAAAGGCTATTTACACTAACTTCCCCACGAATGTTTGGAAAGACTAAAAAAGACACATGTCATTCGACGTCTGCAATGGTGTAGGCTGAAGATATATATATTTATTGCTATTTATTTGCAATAAAAAAGTGGTGCCTAATGAGTGTTTAATAATAATTATCGGGTTGGGTTAGGGGTAGGTGAAGGGATTGTCCCAATAAGGTGGGATCCATTTAATAATTTTAATAAATAACAGTATCTGCCACTATTTTTTAAGTAAAAATAGCATCTAACAGCATTTAACGCTATTTTCATATAGTGTAAATAGAATTATATAGCTATTTTCACTTAGTGTAAATAGCATCTACTTTGCACAGTGCAAATAGCCGCTGCTATTTTTTAAAATTAATTTATTCCTCCATCAGTGCATCCGCCTTTTTGCATTTTATGCATGCATTCTCCCATTTAATTCTCTTTATCCTTTTCCAGCAGCATCTGGCACAGACCTCCAGTCCTGCTGTTATGTGACTGTCTTACCTATGCACCATGAATCCTGTCCTCTCTAAACAGCATCCTCGTCTTTGTATTCTTTGCCCTTTTTGGTCGTCTGCTGTCTGTTCTGTCCTGCAGTGGTTGTTTTCATCATCCTGAGACTCACCTTCCTTCTTCATCACGAGCCCCTGCACTGTAATTACACTCATGTTTATACAAAGATCAAGCAGACCGAGGCGAGCTGCTCCGGTAAGCTGTCTTAAGACTCAGCAAAGTGCCAAGTGGCTCTCTGTTGTTTTTTTTCCTCTTTATTATTTACAAAGCTGCTGAATTTATTTCCCATCAGCTCTCCTCCTCCACGCGATCACTCTCTTACTGCGTTTATGCTCATGCTGTCTATCCCAACCTGCCGTTTCTTTCCCCTCCCCTCACGTCGGCTGGATTATGGTTATTTCTGAAAAGTTTTAGCATCTTCCATCATCGCAATATGTAAATTTTTACCTCCCATAGCTCCCTTCACTTCCACCCTGCACTTTTCATTACTTCTTAACACTACAGGAACAATTTACTCAACAATTGAAACATCCAAACCATTCATAAGTCATTCCAAACCTGTACAAGTTACATAAAGCATATACTAAATTTAAGTATACACTGAAAATCCCTCTAATATAGCTCTTGAATGTCATTTGTGCAATTTAAATATTTGCATATTCAAATTTGCATGTCACAATAAGTTACATACAGCTTTGGCCTGACGTGACGCGTCATGTTTGAATATAAAATTTAATTTAAACTATATATGCAACAATATAATAAAGAATAATTTAACACACCTGATGCACGTGAAAGGTTTTTTGTGTAGATGTCCTTTGTGACTTCCCTTAAATGGGACCCTTTTCACAAGGTAATATAAGTCTCTGGTGTCCCCAGAATGTGTCTGTGAAGTTTCAGCTCAAAATAGCCCAAAGATCATTTATTATTTCATGGCATATTTGTCCCTATTTGGGTGTGAGCAAAAACAAGCCATTTTTGTGTGTGTGTGTGTGTCCCTTTAAATGCAAATGAACGCTTTCCAGAAGAGGGCGGAGCTTTAACAGCTCGCGCTTCTTTGCTCAACAACAACAAAGCTGGAGAATCTCACGCACCCAAAATGAGGATTGTGGAAATGTGGGTGGGAACATGCAGATTAATGGGCGGTAATTTTATAATAAGATCCCCTTCCTTCCTGCAGCTAATTTTTTCACAAGCTTGTAGAAAAAGGCTTGCCGAAACAAAGTTACTGGCTTGTCCTTTCTCACATTTTCTGGGTTGGTAGATGCACCGAGAACCCGATTATAGCACTTAAACATGGAAAAAGTCAGGTTTTCATGATGTGTCGCCTTATAAAACATACACAAAGCAGGTTACATAAAAAAACCTCCAGCCTAAATGAAATATCAAAGTAAAACGCTAATATATTATTAATGAATTATTTCCATTAGGTATGTTCATTTCTGTATTGTTGAATATATTGTTCATATTAAATATGCTCAAAATGGCTCATCCAGACGTGTCACTTCAGATTATTGGGGACCAAGACCCGAAGGGCCAGCAGCCCCTGTTGTAATTGTCAGTTTTATTATTATTATTATTATTATTTTTCCCCACTGGGAGTCTATGGCAGCCCTATTAACCGTAAGTAAGTAGGGAAATGTTGAAATTTGGCACAGTTGTAGTGATGGTCTTGAATAGTAATTGGACCAAATTTGGACTCAAAGGCTGTACTGTGAACCATAAGTAGGAAAATGATCAAACTTTGCACACTTGTAGTGATAGTAATTAAAAGTAATTTGACCAACTTCGGATTATCTAAATTCAACGCAACAGCGCCACCACCAGTTCAAAAATTCACTTTTGTAAAGGGTTATAACTTTTGAACCCTTTCCTCTAGAAAAATGAGTCTTAGTATAACTGATTCCTCTCCTCATACTGATCACATTCAACATCTTACATCAAGACTCCAGCGAGTACAGTAGTGGCCATTTTGGAAAGCACAGTATTCCATTTTTTCACTACTCCTCTTTCAAATGGTGTCCAATTTTGTTCAAAATCGACTCAGATAATCTTTGGACTGAGCCGCACAGAAATGACTGAACGGATTTTTGATTTTCGCCACCGTTCCCGAGATATTCATGTCCAAATGTGACCTAGCTTGTGTTTGTTCTCTTATTCTATTCTTATTGTTGCTGTTTTGCTCTGCTTGCGTTGCCTTCAGGGCTTGGCCCTGCATTGCTGCTTGCAGCTATATTTAAGACTACACTGTTAAATGTCGCTGTAGATTTAGCTGCACATTACTGTAAAAACCAACAGTACAATACTGTATTATTAATTACAGCAGAAGCAGACTAAAATTAGAAAATGCTGTAAAAATACAGTAAAATACTGTTTTGTAGAATTACAGCACTCTTCTTGTGTACTGTAAATTAAATTACAGTAGGTTTACTGTATATGAAAATACAGTAACTTGCTGGCAACCGTGCTGCCAGTACTGTGCTGTAAAAATACAGGAAAATTGTTAACAGAGTATCATTGTCATCAGGAAACAACATAATGATTTCTGCGAGCATCTGGATGCTGATTTGATAGATAATCTGTTTATAAGGGCTGGAGATTGCTGCGATTTTGCATTAGATTACAGCATGTTTGTTTGCACTTCTCTCTACGTGATGTGTTCTCATCAGTTGACATGCAGCATCATTCACGTCAGCAATGCCAGCTCAAAGTCATCATGGAGTGCTGTGAAAGACCTGTGGTGCTCAAAGAAGCCCGTATCTCAGGTACAGGTCACTTCACGGGTTCACACAGCTTAGCTTGTCTGACATTGTTTTCCTCTCGTCCTTGAGCATCCATAGAATGAACTGCAGTTATTTGTCTCAAAAAGACAGATCGCATGTCATAAAGCTGTTCTGCTAATGAGAACGTCCTCTGCTTTAGAACAGCAGCAGCAGCAGCAGCAGGGTAATGTGAAACTGTTGAAGTACACAGACCACTAAAGATACTCCCACATGCCGTCATTTGTGGTTACAGAGTTCCCTCGTGTCTTCTTTAGTCTCTCAAATGCATGAGCCGATACTTGAGGCTCTCCATGGGCTCAGATGAATGTGTTACACATGGAAAATGATCTCACCATAGGCCTCCATTCAAACAATCGAATTGTTGATATCAACAATAGAGTTTGAATGGAGGCCTATATGGTGAGATTTCACTAGTGAAAATACAATTACCGATATCAAGAAGTATAGTTTTTACTAGTGGAAATGTAATTCTTGATATCAAAAAAATTAGCATTTTAACTAGTGAAAATTGAATTGTTGAAATCAAGATGTAACGGTGTTACTAGTGGAAATGTAATTCTTCATATCAAAAATTGTCATTGTTACTAGTGGAAATCTAGTTCCTAATATCAAGAATTAACATTTTAACTAGTGAAAATGTAATTGTTGATATGACAAGTTCATATCTTGAAGATGAATAAAAGTCAAAACGGCTTGGCATACGCGAGAGTGTTGTATCGCAGCTCGCAGCTCGCTTATATAGTACAGGCGCGATTGAAGCCAGAAGCAATTTGCTCATTTTGAGAGATAGAGATGGGAGAGAATGTATTGATGAAATTACTTCACAAGAAAGTTTTTAAATAACTGATTTGATGTGATAATCTGTGAAAATTAATGTACTAATAAATATTTGCGGTAATTTCCCACTTTGTAAACATGAAACCTGAGAGAATGAGTAAAATTATGCGCAATACCCGCGTCAAAATTTAGACCCTGTATGGTATCGATTTAATATCGGTATATCGGTACCGTACCGACGCCAAAATTGTGGTATCGAGCCATCCCTACATTCAGGTAGTGTTGTTAAAAGTACTGACTTTGATACCAAGTTGATACTGAAATTTTAGAAGTGTGACGCTTTAAGTGTTCCGTTAAGTTATCCGTTGTAACACAGTTCTTAAGTACGGCAAGAAGAAGGCGGGAACCGGCGAACATTCAACATACTTTAATAATAAAATAACCAAACAATAAAACGAAAGTAAAAGGGCGGCAGTTCCTCACGGCGACTGCTGCCCACACAAACAAACTAAAACACAACATAAAGTCCAGGCCTGGTCCTCTCTCGTCCTTCACTGTCGTCGCTCCTCTTTATGCTTCCGGAGCTCCTCCGTGAGAGACACGAGACCGGTGTAGCGCGCAGCTGACGCTCATTATCTCTCGCGTCACCGGACTCGCGCCGTTCCCTCACGGCTCTCGCCCACCCTGCTCGTCACATCCGTAAACACCTCTGATTGGCCATTGTGTTCACGCGCTCAACATATATGTCTGTGATTGGTTACAATGATTAACGCTTGCCCAACGAATCCGCTCAACAGCGCTCGAAGTGTCACATTTGTTAAATTTCAGTATTCAGAGTATGCATACTTCAGAATCTCGCCGGAAGAAGTTTTTGCGCACTCTTTTGTAAATTCTGACACACTGCTACTGTTTTTCACCTACTATAGTAGTGGAGTCTGCAATTTCGAACGCAGCGCCAGATTGATTCAGAAACAGAACAAATCTTTATGGGTGAGTCATTGAATCATTTATGCGTCCCATTCGCACTTATTCATTTAGGAATGAAACGCTACAAGCTTTGAAATCATATTTGTTGGCGGAGAAAAATAGACCAATATTGTGCCTAAAATGTAAGTTACTCAATGTTAAATCGAACCGTTGTATAAAAGCAGTATCACACTTACAATCATGCCTTTAATATCTGTTCGTGTTCACACATGCTTCATGCGTATGGCCGAATCACAGTCTGCTGATATTCGCAACAACAGCACACTTTTGCGTGTGTGATATTGTTCAAAAGTTGCGTGCTTTTCACAGTTGCAGGTTATCAGGGCAATGTTGCCCAGGGGCTTGTCTTCATACATAAAAAAAATAATCAGAGCTGTGACCCACTGGCGTTCATATCCGCCGTCACCTAGCCTGTATTAGGAGCTATTTATGGATCCAATTATTTGTAGATGTGTTTATTGGCCTTTCAAAGGCGCATGGGGAAAAAAATATGCATCTTCTGACAGTGTAACTACTGCAGGCTGATTCATTTTCTGGCTGGCATTTCTCCCAAACCTTGTGCTCAGCAGAAATGGCAGGTGATATTTCTCTTCAGCTCATTAATAAATGTTGTGTTGTGTCATCAGTGCTGGTGACCCATTGCTGACTGGACATGTGTGACAGTCAAGCGTTCTAATAAATTACTTCCTTCAAACACCAGGATTTCCACTGTTAAAGGAAATGTCTCTGGAACGGGCTTTCTTTGTGTTCATTTATAGTTTTGGACATGATGCATTTGTCCACCTGAAACACCACTGTAACAACGGGTAAGTAAATCATTAATGAAGTGATTAGCCTGCCAAATTGAGGAAATAACGACTTCTCTTAAACCCCGAAGGAACATCGACAAGACAATTAGCCTTTTTTTATTGCTTCACTGTGAGAAAGCTTGTTAAAAGCTAAACTACAAAGATGCTTCAGGTAACGTGTAAATTAAACGGTTTTAAATCACCCTGACTACCATAAAACTGAATATTTTTAAATGATCAGAATGAATGGAACGGGGTTTGTTTATGAAAGAATTCCCATTCTCACCAAAGCTGCATTTATTTGATCAAAAATAAAGTAAAAAGAGTCATATTGTGAAATATTATTACAATTTAAAATGTGTTTTCTATTTGAATATACTTTAAAATTTAAAATGTATTCCAGTGATCAAAGCTGAATTTTCAGCATCATTCCTCCAGTCTTCAGTGTCACATGATCCTTCAGAAATCATTCTAATATGCTGATTTTCAATTTTTAAAGTTGAAAACAGTTGTGCTATATGATATTGTTGTGCAAACTGTATACTCAGGATTCTTTGATGAATAGAAAGTCCAAAAGAACCGCATTTTTAAAAATATAGTCTTTGTCACAATGTATTTAATTCATCCTTGATTAAAAAAATAATTAAAATTCCTTTTTTTTTTTTTTTCTTTTTTTTTTAAAGTTACTAATCCCAAAATTTTGAAAGATAGTGTACCTTCCTCAAATATTCTCATATGGGCAATAATGTCCAAAGGCATGTTTGTGGATTAGATGTTGTGCTCAGACTTTAGAATAGGGTCCAATTCTCACTATTTACTATTAACTATGACTTTTGCCTCAGTAAACTCCTACTTACTGCTTATTAATAGTTAGTAAGGTAGTTGGTAAGTTTAGGTATTGGGTAGGATTAAGTGATGTAGAATATGGTCATAGGCATTAATATGTGCTTTATAAATACTAATAATCGGCCAATATCCTAGTAATATGTGTGCTAATAAGCAATTAGTTAATAGTGAGAACCCTAAAGTGTTACCAATGCTGTTTCTAACAATGCTATGAGTCCAAAAAGCTTGGCACTTAGCAATGCTATCTCATATGCACTATGTATGTCTCCAAAGAAGGGGTTGTAACAACCTATGGCTCTTCACTAGTGACTATTCTCACAGTGTGTGAGATGTGATATATTATATCTGTATTATAGAGATTGATGTTAATTGTACACAGTTTGTGTCTATGGGACACGTGTGGTGCGACATGGCAGCGATTGTAACTTGTATTTGCTGCGCTGTTACTGCTCAACATGCTCCAAAAGAGAAAATCACCTGACTATAGCGGCCCCCAGGTAATTTGAGTTTGAGACCCCTGCTGACTGAACCGAGCTGTTAAATGAATTGCTGAATGCTGCCTAATGTCCCATGGC
This sequence comes from Zacco platypus, assembly GCA_038088235.1. NCBI lineage: Eukaryota > Metazoa > Chordata > Actinopteri > Cypriniformes > Xenocyprididae > Zacco > Zacco platypus. The sequence continues at coordinate 27,882,588 of CM076071.1, forward strand.
TCCTTGTTTTCATTAAAGCGTGTTTGTTAATATCCTAAGAGAACAGAATTATGTTGTCACACAATCAACTTTAGGCCAGCGTATCTGTCAATTATATGCATGTAAACACATTTGTGAGATACATTGTGCAGTTAAACGAACGTAATCACTTTGGAATAGCAGAGCTTGATGCTTCTCCTCACTGGAGTTATGTGAGGTGTGCAGCTTCAACACATTTTGCATTGGGAGGATATTCAATTTGCATTCATTCGGTATGAAAAAATTCTTACAACATGTTAAAAATACTTATATTAAAATCTGTTTTAAAACAAGGGTTAATAATAAGTATCCACAATCATACTTGCATGAGTGTGCAAATCGGGGTTGCCAGGTTTTCTCAACAAAACCCACCCAATTGCCACACAAAACTATCCCAAAACTAGCCCAGTTGCATTTCAGGGGGGTTTCCCATTAAAAAAACGTGTTCTGAGGGGCTAAATCCACGTTTCTGGCGGTGTTCCCCTAGTAAAATTTGGGGTCTCTTCAACCCGCGGACATGAAAAACAACCTGCGGCAACAGTGTTAAAGTAGCCAAATTACGGATAAGGGTCTGTTTGCATCCCGAAGTGATACAACGAACTTCAAGTTACACCCCTTCAAGATACTCCCCTTAAAGTTATGCCCCTTCAGATCCGTCCCTTCAAGATAATCCCCTTCAAGTTACACCCCTTCAAGATCCGCCCCTTCAAGTTACGCCCCTTCAAGATACTCCCCTTCAAGTTACGCCCCTTCAAGATACGCCCCTTCAAGATAAACCCCTTCAAGATCCGCCGCTTCAAGTTACGCCCCTTCAAGATAAACCCCTTCAAGATACGCCCCTTCAAGATAAACCCCTTCAAGATAAGTCCTTTCAAGATAAGCCCCTTCAAGTAACGCCCCTTCAAGATCCGCCCCTTCAAGATAAGTCCTTTCAAGATACGCCCCTTCAAGTCACGCCCCTTAAAGATCCGCCCCTTCAAGTTACGCCCCTTCAAGATACGCCCCTTCAAGATCCGCCCCTTCAAGATCCGCCCCTTAAAGTCACGCCCCTTCTAGTTACGTCGCTTTACTTTACGCACCCTTCCTGTTACGCCCCCCTCTTGCAGTTCGCAGACAGATTCTATTGCAATTCCGCTGGAAAACCGTTCGAGTGCACTTTTAGTATTTATTTAGTAGTGTTTAGATTAAGTTTTGTTTGATGTTGACTACATTCAGAAAGTGTCCTTTCTTACAGCAGATAAAATAAAAAGGGAGTTCATATATCTGACTGCTTGTAGCCTATTCAATGACAAAAATGTAGCCATGTGAAGTAATATTGAAAATTGAGGATGCAAGCATCACGATCGAATCGAATCGTTGACATGATAATCGCAATCAATTTGAATCGTGAGACCAGTGACGATTCACACCCCTAATGTATATTATATACATATATAACATGTTGCTTGGTATTCTGAATTGTATTCGTGTCACTGGAGCATGTTTTAAAGTGAAATATTGATGCCTAAAAGCTTCTTTATTATTTATCAGCAACTCCAAAATAGATGTGAAAACAGTAAGAGGAAAACTGAATAAATAGAGAATAAAAGTGAAAAAATATGGCATTCATTGGACTTGAGAAGTGAGAATTTTTGCGAGGTAGGAGAGATACACATGGTGAGAATTAATGGCATGCAGAATCAATGGAGAGTGATAATCAGATCTGAATAAAAATGAAAGTAGAAAAACATCGAAATAGGATGCTGCTGGCTGAACGCATTCTAGGCCCAATTGCTTCTCATTTAGTTTGGTTTCTATCAATCAGGTGTGTTTGCAGTCCATCCAGTGTACGTAAATAGTCTGTCAGTCACGTCTGAATGTGCAGCAGGAGTGGTGGTGCATTCATTCACTCATCAATCATGGAGCTGCTCTCAGCCTGTGACAAGCTACTGTGTGGCAAATCTTTCAATGAAATGCACTGGTGCGGGCAAATGTGAGTAGACAAGACTTCAATTCTTTACTTTTTTTTATCTACAAATGCTACAGATTGTTTCATTAAAACTGGACAGTAAGGTAAACATGCTCATTAATATTATAATATCTAATGCGTTAATATTAATCTTGGTTAATATTCATTTAGGAATTATATTAATATTAATAGATACATGTATGCATATACTAAATATACCATTATTAAATATTTATAAATATACAATATTTATGGAAATTGTTCACTGTTGATTCATGTTGGTACTTATAGTAAACTTCTATCAATCCTGTTTAAATTATAGAAGTTAATAAACGGAATAGGGCTAGAGGTGTAAAGGGATTATTTGTTAGGTATTGTTTTGTTATATACAACCTTATTTGAAATGGTACGTATTATGCCATTTAAAAATAAAAATGTTTTGTTTTTGGACTCTACTAGGTTTTCATGCTTGGATGAAAACCTACATTTACATTTACATTTAGTCATTTAGCAGACGCTTTTATCCAAAGCGACTTACAAGTGAGGAAAACAAACAAGCGGAAAAACCTAGTGAAAAACACATTATTTTTCACATATTTATCATTGTTGCAGCTCCTCTATTCCCAGTCTGTCAGTAACGCTCTGTTTAGTTCCTGTCTCTATGAAGCTCCTCCTTCTGAAAAGCACAATGTGCTCTGATTGGTCGGCTGGACCAGTTGTTGTGATTGGCCAACCGATTTGAGCGTGTTTTGGATATGTCATGGCCCTTTCCATAACTGTGAGTTTCAACAAACTACTAACTAACTCAACCAGGCCACGCCCCTTTATTTTACATATGCCTTGGGTGGGAATTATTTAAATGAGGGATGCTGTGACGCGTTCGTTCCTGGAAGAAAACTCAAGACTAGTTAGTTATGGAGTTATGGTGAGGGGGGAAAAAAGAGAAGAAAAATTATCTAGTAATTTTGACATAACTCCTGATTTCAAAATAGTAACTTGTTATTTCAAGATATTAAGTCATTATTTCGACATTAGTCGTTATATTGAGATATTAAGTTATTTCGACATAATATCTCGTTATTTAGACTCAAGTCGTTATTTCAACATAATATCTCGTTATTTCGACACAAGTCGTTATTTCAACATAATATCTCGTTATTTAGACACAAGTCGTTATTTAGACACAAGTCGTTATTTAGACACAAGTCGTTATTTAGACACAAGTTGTTATTTCGACACAAGTCGTTATTTCGACATAATATCTCGTTATTTCGACACAAGTCGTTATTTCGACACAAGTCGTTATTTCGACACAAGTCGTTATTTCGACACAAGTCGTTATTTCGACATAATATCTCGTTATTTCGACACAAGTCGTTATTTCAACATAATATCTCATTATTTCGACACAAGTCGTTATTTAGACACAAGTCGTTATTTAGACACAAGTCGTTATTTAGACACAAGTCGTTATTTAGACACAAGTCGTTATTTCGACACAAGTCGTTATTTCGACATAATATCTCGTTATTTCGACACAAGTCGTTATTTAGACACAAGTCGTTATTTAGACACAAGTCGTTATTTAGACACAAGTCGTTATTTAGACACAAGTCGTTATTTAGACACAAGTCGTTATTTCGACACAAGTCGTTATTTCGACATAATATCTCGTTATTTCGACACAAGTCGTTATTTAGACACAAGTCGTTATTTCGACATAATATCTCGTTATTTCGACACAAGTCGTTATTTCGACATAATATCTCGTTATTTCGACACAAGTCGTTATTTAGACACAAGTCGTTATTTCGACATAATATCTCGTTATTTCGACACAAGTCGTTATTTCGACATAATATCTCGTTATTTCGACATAATATCTTGTTATTTAGACTCAAGTCGTTATTTCGACATGATATCTCGTTATTTCGACACAAGTCGTTATTTCGACATAATATCTCGTTATTTTGACACAAGTCGTTATTTCAACATGATATCTCGTTATTTTGACACAAGTCGTTATTTCGACATAATATCTCGTTATTTAGACACAAGTTGTTATTTCAACACAATATCTTGTTATTTAGACACAAGTCGTTATTTAGACACAAGTCGTTATTTCGACATAATATCTCGTTATTTCGACACAAGTCGTTATTTCGACATAATATCTCGTTATTTTGACACAAATCGTTATTTCAACATGATATCTCGTTATTTAGACACAAGTCGTTATTTCGACATAATATCTCGTTATTTAGACACAAGTCGTTATTTCAACATGATATCTCGTTATTTAGACACAAGTCGTTATTTCGACATAATATCTCGTTATTTTGACACAAGTCGTTATTTCAACATGATATCTCGTTATTTAGACACAAGTCGTTATTTCAACACAATATCTCGTTATTGTGACACAAGTCGTTATTTCAACATAACTTGTTAGCATATATCAAGTTTAATGAATTTACCGTCTTCAGTGGTGGTGCAGTAGCGAGTTGCCTCGCAGTCCTGGCTTTTACCGTGATCGCTGCGGGTTCGAATTCGCCTTTTACCGTGATCGCTGCGGGTTCGAATCCGCTTTTTGCCGAGCTCGCTCTTCTGTTTTCCCATATAACATCAGAAATGCATTTATTTTCAATAAAAATGAAAATATTGTTCTAAAAGTGAAAATAAACTTTACGAGTGTTTCTATTCTTTTTACACTATGTAATGATAGCAGCATTTTCTCTTTCGATATTAACCACTATAGCGCAGAATAAGACAATTAAAGAACGCATTGGTTGGTGCTCCAAAATCCCAGAAGTTTATCATGGGAATTAGCATGAGTTGAGTGGGTGAAACATTGCCTACGTTGTGTTTCCCATAAAAAAAAAAACTATATACAGCACTCAATACAATAGCACCTCGGTTTTGTTGTTTTTAGCTGCAGGATCCATAAATAAATCCAATAAAATTACAATATCTAGGCACTCATACCCGCGTTGAGTAATTGCTGTCTCCTAATGTTATAGTTGAGCTCATTTAAGTCATTTGTGCTAGTGTTTGTTCTTAATTACAAGTAATCACACTCGGCTGATTGTCAGACTGTAAGCAAGCGGCTGATTGAATGCTTTGGGTTCACAAATTATGCAAGCCTCCCTAATAGTCCTACAAGGTGACATTCGTGGTAAATGTCCGCCCACTGTTTTCAGTGTAGGTGGGTGAAGTTGGACTGAAAGGGAAACCTTTTAAAGAATAACCTTAAGGTTCATTTTCTTCTGCCTGACTGATCATTTGGTTTATTGTAGTATTTATTCCTTAAGGACATTTAAAGAAAATAAACAAACAAAACTGTAATTGTATTACAATGCAAACGCAGAGTTTAAAGCAGCACTCTCTCATAGGGAAATGTCACTCCTTTAACTCTGCATTACCAAAACATTATTCTTGTTCTGTATTTTAAATGTCACTCTGTTGGTGTATTCATTGGCTAATGTCATTTTATTTTCTGTGGTACGCAAAAAGGAGGTTTTTGTTGTTCCGAACTTGAGTTGTGGCTACAAAAATGACAAAAAGCACCATAAAAGTATCAATCTCTGTTTGTAGCTGCATGGTTTCTTTCTTTTGTTTTTTGTCAAGCTTTCAGTTTGTGTGTTTATGTTCAGTCAGTATCCCACAGGATAATGTAAGGACATTCCTTCCTAATACATTCGCTCTTCAGCTTTGTGCACTTGACCTCTGTCAGATTTTCCTCTCACTCTTGTGAATATGGTTACATTTCTCTCAGGGAGGTCAGTCTGAGAGGAACAACATAAGTGATCATGTTTTTCTGGTCCACTCGCTGGATATCTTAAGCATTCAAAATTGCTTGTACTTGCCCGCTGCAAATGAAAGCTTGCTTTCTATATTTCTCCTTCAGAAGGAGCAATTGTAGGATGTTCGTTTTTAGAGTGATTTTGCCTCTCTTTCTTTTTTTCTCTGTTTATTCAGATCAAGACATGGACTCAAGGTCATGTCTGAACAAACAGGAACTGATGAACCTGCTCTGCAGTGTTGCAGTGAGAGCAGCAGACTCTCTCCGTTGTGATGTTTCCTGGAGATAAAGCTTTCAGATGAAATCAAACACTGATCATGTGTTATATGGATTACTGAGTTGATATTCCTCACAGATCCTGCAGGTGCTAGGAATGTTCTAGTTTTGATAATAAATTTGACGACGGTAGCTTTCATTGTCGCCGCCCCGTTTTTATGTTCCATAAATATTCTAAACCTCATAAATGGGTAAATCGTCGAATGTTTGTCCTAGTTTAAAAATGCCCTTTCTTTTTCATTCTATTTGGTCCTAGTTGGTTTCTATCATTGTAGTAAAAGCATCTGCTCTCGTGTCTCACAGGAGCCATGCTTTTCTCTTGCTTTGTTGTGTCGCATCAAATTAATCTGATGAAACTGGACAAAGTCAAGCGCAACAACACTCAAACCTTCATTTCAAAACGTACTCATTCATTCAGTCCCATTAAAAGCATGCTGGGAACTAAAAATGCGTGTGGAAATGACTCATGTAGTCCGAACACAAATGGATCAAATTAACTTCTATTTTTGCAAATTTAAATGGATTGCACACATTTTTTGATTGAAGAAATCAGTCGATCAGCTAAGAAACTTGTTTTTTTTTTCTTAAAGTCCCCCTGTAGTCAATTTTATCCCTTAAAACTCCACCAAAATGACAAATTTAAATGTTTTTTCTCTGTTCTTCATGCCTTAAAATAGCTTAAATGTAACTCTACACCCTTTCCTCATTTAGTATATGCAGTGCCATGTATATGTAAATGAGCCCCGCCTCCACTCGCTCACACCAGCTCAGAGATGATCACACTTTGAGAAACGTCGGCAATTTCACACCCCGTCTTTGGTTCACTGCAGTTTTAAGGAGAAAATGCTCAGCAATTGTGTTGAATTTGCACATGGTTTGTCTTAAAGTGCATTAAAAACCCCACATAGACTTTAAAAAACACAGGAGGACTTTATGTTATACAACTTTTTTTCCTTTACGGGGTGAAACAAATAGGCAATCTTTACTTGACTATTTTAGTTTTGCTCAAAACAGTCTGGTCATTCTCCTCTGACCTCTGGCATCAACAAGGCATTTTCGTCTACAGAACTGCCACTCACAGGATCATTTTTGCATCATTCTCTGTAAACCCTAGAGACAGTTGTCCGTGAAAATCCCAGTAGATCAGCAGTTTCTGAAATCCTCACCAATACTGACACCAACACGCTCAAAGTCACTCAAATCACCTTTCCTCTCCATTCTGATGCTCAGTTTGAACTTCAGCAGATCATCTTGACCATGCCTAAATTGATTGAGGTGCTGCCATGTGATTGGCTGATTAGATATTTGCATTAATATGCAGTTAAACAGGTGTACATAATAAAGTGTGCGGTGAGATTGTGTGTGTGTGTGTGTGTGTGTATATGTTATAGGGGCAATTTACATGACAACTTCAACTATAAACATTTACACAACAACAAACTTTTGAAAACATAATTCAAGGTGCAAGTTTCTGAAGATGTTATCGTCTCTGTGTAAACTACAAAAATGTTAATTTGTGAAAACGGTGATGTCATGCGCATGCGTATTACGTGTTCAGTCTATAGGCGCATAATGTTTCTTTACAACGTCACATTGGCCTGACAGCATAATACAGCATTTTTAGTCATTTTCATGTATCATTTTAAAAATTTGGTCTCCTGAAAAATGCGAAATAAAAACCTTTCAGTTTTTACCACATCATTGTCATGTAAACGTACCCTAAGTCTACACTACCATTCAACATTTTGTGGACTGTAAAATTATTATTATTTTTTTTTTATGAAAGTCTGTTACGCTCACTAGGGCTGACTTTATTTTATCACAAAATATTATTACGATTTAAAAATAACCATTTTCTACTTTATTGTATTTTAAAATGTAATGTATTCCTGTGAAGCAAAGCTGAATTTTCAGCATCATTACTCCAGTCTTCAGTGTCACATGATCCTTCAGAAATCATTCTAATATTCTGATTTGCTGCTCAAGAAAGATTTATTATTATTATCAATGTAGAACATGATTTTGCTGCTTAAAGTGGACCTGTAATGCTCCTTTCACAAGGTGTAATATAAGTCTCTGGTTTCTCCAGAATGTGTCTGTGAAGTTTCAGCTCAAAATACCCCACAGATCATTTATTATAGCTTGTCATATTTGCCCCTATTTGAGTGTGAGCAAAAACATGCTGTTTTTGTGTGTGTCCCTTTAAATGCAAATGAGCTGCTGCTCCCACCCCCTTTCCAGAAAAGGGTGGAGCTTCAACAGCTCACTCTTCAGATGCTCTGCAACAACAAACTGTATTACCAATGGTTTTACACTCTGTTGAGAAATGCAATTGTTGGCACATTCCCATTTCTTTATTCACTTGAGAGCTAAAACTTGAGTTCTCTGGCTGCTTCACTTCACTGCCAAAACCTGCCCACTCACTTTACAAAAACAAGTTATGTGGCTATAAAAAGAAATGTGCTGAAGTTCATTTTGTACAAATAGAGTTTTGGATTTACTTGCAAGTTTTTTTTCACCTCTGCTAACATAGCTGGATGATGACTTTCGTGCCTCATTAAAGTGGAGAGATGCTTTATCGGAGCAAATTGTGCTTTGAGGATTTGTAGCTTGTGTTAGAGCTGTTATCGTGAACAGCAGCGTTATTGAAGAAGAGAGGGCAATGAATGACGTATCGCAGAGATGCAAAAGGCAAATGCCATTGGGAATGACATCTCATCAGCCAGTAAACTGTCACACTAAGGCCACTCAGTCTTCATTCAATGCGTGATTGGATGATCTTCACACACGTATGACGCACAAGTCAGCATCACGGTAAGCAGTGCATTTATTTACTGTCAGTGAAGCCCAGGTGTGCGGTCTGAGGGAGTGACTCATCTGTGAGCAACTTCTAGTTTTTCTTCTTTTGCTTCATTGTTTTTTTTTTCTCACCTTGAAATGGAATCTCACAGGGAGGCTAACTCAGTTCTGCACACATGTGTAACGCACAGAACCACACGGAGTCCAGTGTTTCGCTCAGGTTTGACAGTATTGTATCTGATAACAGAGTGAATCTCCTCGTGAAACCTGTCAATAAGTCATACCAAAACCAAAGTAAGATTTTTTTTTTTTTTGCATTACCCATGTACTGTACACTGGTGTCCAAAAGTGATATTTGTATTTAATGACCCTGATTAAACCATCAAAAAATGGTTTATATTTTTTAAATATGAGAGAATAAAACACTAAACTTGGTTAAGATGTTTATCTAACAAAATTATTTTGCAAAAAAACTAATGAGATAAATGCATAGAAAACATTGTTTTTGCATGTGTTCATAATTTCTTTGTATGACAGCCTGGCCAAAAATTATGCCCGCACAATTGAGCGTTCGCAAAGACCCGCCCCCTTTTGTTACTGTTGCTATGTCCGACAAGCCACGCCCTCTCACGCCACACATCATGTTCTCACGCTGTGAAAAATACATCGTGGAGCAAAGAGGACACTGACAACTTGTCGACAGACATATGAAACAGTTTCATATTTAAAATATTGTAATTTTTGCAAGAAGTTTAATCAATAAATAGCGTATAGTGTGTCTTTAATGTGTCGTGACAGATCGCTGTAGCTCCTCGTGAACCGATCATCTCTTCATACTAATTCATTTATAGCATCAAATAAACATGAATGAACATCAGAAGGAATGTTGTTTCAAGCGCGGAAAGACGTGAGTACACACAATCTTTCAAGTTCAAGTTCACAAACGTTAATCTACTAACTCCCCTGACTTTGACAAAATGGTTATGATTGGTCAGATCGCCTGTCAATCAAACTCCCGGCGAAGGGTCAATTTGGCTTGTTTCATTATGTTATCACAATTAAAACAATTGACTACAAGCACTACTAGCAACATAATTACAATTTTTCTTTAATAATATTTGTACAATGGATAAAGATGTAAATTTTCCTATAGGTCTGTCATCACTTTTGGCCACTACTGTGCCTACTGTAATGCATTTGGTGTGGTCTTTCTCATAAATGATCATTTTTACTGCAGTACAGTACAAAGTCTTTTTATTTTAATAATTTTTTATCATTAAAAATACTTTTTATTATAATTATTATTTCATTTTAAGCAATTATGCACTAATGATTTTACATTACAGTAATAAAAATGGGAAGGTAAAATACTTGCATACGATGCACACAAATCTTAACAGTAATAGACTTCTTCTTTTTCTTTTTTTAGATTTTTGCTGTAAAATGTGGCCTCTTTGTGAAAGTCACCATTTTAGGTTGATCCTTCATTTGTGTCTAACAATTCCTGGGTAAAAGTTAAATTCTATTTCACCTAAAGCATCTTGTACCCTATTTACAGGGACGGTCCTCTGGGACTTTAATGTCTTGCTCAGAGGCACAGTGGTAATAAAGAAGCTTTGTGATCGCGAGTGTCCTCGCTGGGACTGAACCTGCAACTATTAGCCCAGATCTCTAACCGTTAAATGCTACCTGCATCACAGCATCCTTGGATGAATATACATGAGGATTCAAAGGTAAAGCTTAATTTGAACACATCCGTCTTATTTTAAGAGACCTGCAGTTATCAGATTGATGCATTTCAGGCCACAGGGATTTTCAGACACTTCAATGAATTATTAATAGAAGCTGCATAGGTCTTTCCTCAAGCAAACTAAATGTAGCACATATCTTGAGGAGGGGAGAGATGTCCTACTCTACTGCTCACTGAATGCAAATAATGGCTTAGCCATGCTTTTCAAGGGTCTTGATTATTGGAAATCTTGAGGATTGGAATCAGAATTTAGAGTGTTCTGTTCATAGACAGATGGGTGTACTCTTCACCGTTCCTCAGGTACATAAAATATTAGCTTTATATATAGTGTTTCTTGAGACAAGAAAATGCTGTACTTATTCAAACAAACAATTGAATAGCAAACAAGCAGAGATGCTCCGAAATGTGTGCAGCGCTTTATTCACGATTGAGGTGGGTGGAGTTATGAGGTTTGATTGACAGTTTGAGGATGGAGTTATGAGGTTTGATTGACAGTTTGAGGATGGAGTTATGAGGTTTGATTGACAGTTTGAGGATGGAGTTATGAGGTTTAGTGGCCATTTACATAACACCGCGTTCAATTAAAAACATGAACAAAAAAATCGCGTTTTGGCCGTTCATTTACACAACAACACCGTTCTAAAACGCAAACACAAAACGGGGTTTAAAGTGCACGTCTTTGAAAACGATACTATTATCGTTTCTGTGTAAGCTACAAAAAAAACGTGAATTTGTGAAAACAGCGATGTCATGCACACGTGTATTACGTGTTTCAGTCTATAGGGGCATAATGTTTCTTTGCAAAGCGTCATCGCATACAGCGTTTTTAGTCAAGGAAAAACTTTTCCATTTTTAGTACATTGTTGTCATATAAATATACCCTTAAGGAGCTATTACACTGAACGCGGCGCAAATGTTTGATGCGATGACGCTCAATAAATCCCTATGGGGCTATTCACACCGGGCATGAACATTCGCTACGCAAAAAAAGCGAGGATTTTTTTTCGCACCGTAATTTTTTCCTCCATATAATAACAATATACAATTAATTATGTTTTTGACAAATGATAAGCAGGTTTAGCATTCCCCATTATAAAACGCACAAGAATGCATGTCTACCCATTATCGAATCAAAACCCACTTAAGATCAGAAGTTATTACAATAACTCGATGATGGTTTAAAGTGTGTTTTGAGCAAAGACATTGTTCGGTTCTATAAGAATATCCCCACCGAACGGGGCGTCAGGAGAGGACACGTTGTTACAACTCGTTGTGGTTTTTTATTTACTCTGATTTATTTTTCATTACAGTTGATTAGTCCACACACATCAGCAGGTTATAAACCTGGAGAAATGGAGAGATTACAATGTAAACAACAATATTGATAGCCACATACATAATATACCATAAATCTGAATATAAATATATATTACATATTATAATATAAACAAATATAAGTAAAATCTAAATTTCAATATAGTCAGTATTTAATCTTATAAATATCATAATATACTTAGTGTTTAAACTAAATGACTACACAAAGCACATGCATATTAACACAGAAATGCAACAACTTCACACACACCAAATATACAATTTCAATGTTACACATTAAACCAATAGCCAAAAGCGTTCCCAGTCTGGTGGCTTAAGGTGAAAACAATGATTGTAGTTCTAAGTGGCATCGCTGAGCATAGTAATCCATTACAAATGTAAAGTGATTAACTACATTACCCATCCAGCACCGCAAACAGGAAGTAACTCGTGTGACAGTGAAACGCTCCAATTTCAAACATTTGCTTTTTTAGCCACGGATACTATCAAGCCGACAACATTAAACATCAGACCGTACACAAGCTTTTATCAGCGTGACCAAAGTAAAAGTTTATCAATCATACAAACCGCGCACATATAACGGCAGCACAGCAGTAACGCAACAGACAACAAACTCAATGGATAAAAACAGCAGCTTACCGGTGGCGCATCTCTCCTGACGAGACAACATGCCAAAATGAATACTCACTCCCGCTTATAGCCCGCGCTCATTCATTACTGGATTTAACACACCTGTTTGGGATTTGACTGGTCTGTGCTTCAATCAGGTAAGTGAAACCTCCCACCTATTGTCCTGCGTTACATTACGAACACCCGTGACATAGTGAACGCGACACCTCCCACTTGACCGACTGATCATGTGATTTAAGGCGGTCACAGGCAAACATTACACCACACAATATATACAATTTTTTTTTTTTTTTTTTTTTTTTTTTTTTTTTTCTCATGAAGAATAGGACACCATTGTCATTGTTCAGGCACCTCCCCTGACAGATGTGTGGTGTTCTGCCAGGTTTGGTATATGGGGTATGTACTTTTCATTCTTCGTGAATGGTGGTGCAAGTGGTGGTGAAGGCAGCATAGAAGCATACCAACCAGTGAGAGAGTAGAAGAGAGAAAAAGAGAGAGAGAGAGAAAGAGGAATCCTGAGGTAATGCCTTCAGAATTGGGGGTTTGGGTGTTTAGGCAGCGCCTGGAGAACTGGTGGCCGAAGAGACGAGGTCTAGGAGTCACTGGTCTTCCACAGGGATGAGGACTACCAGTCTCCTCACGTCTCGCCGTAGGATGACTGAGGTCAGCTGCTGAGTATTCCTCTTCAGTTGCCCAACTAATAGGGAGGCAGGGGGCCCTGCACATGTCTTAACGTCTGCGTCTCTCACAAGTCCTTTCTTGTCAGGGTACACAGCCTGGATCCGTCCGAGCCGGAATTGCCCTCGCAGTGCATTTTGATCAGCAATCCAAACAATGTCACCTATCGCTACATTTCTTTGGGTCTGGTGCCACTTTGGCCGAATGAATAAATTAGGTCCGGCCAGTTCACTCCACTTCTTCCAGAACATATCCACACCAATCTGGATGGATCTGAGACGGCGCCAGGGATGGGTGCACAAGTCAATTCCTCCTGTATCTCCCCCTTGCCTGGTCCTCCCGAGAAGCAGAGTATTGGGGGTCAAATACTCTATAGAGTCTTCTTGTTCTTGTGCCCTGGCGTCAATCGGCCTTTCATTTGTGAGGTTAGCTGCCTGGTAGAAGAGGGTTTGGAGCTCACCCCAGGTGAGTGACCTTGTTGTCCCTCCGAGGCTAGTGAGAGCCCTTTTTATGAGCTTAACTGCAGCTTCCGCAGACCCGTTGCGATGAGGTGCGTCAGCCGGATGAAAGTTCCATGCCCACACTGTCCCATTCTTGGCGGCTTTGTCCTCTATGGATGCTTCCCGTAAGGTAGCCAAGTACCTATGCAAGTCTTGTAGGGCAGGTTTAGCTCCAATGAAATTGGTTCCCCTATCTGACCACAATTTTCTGGGACTGCCTCTCAATGCTACAAAGCGAGAGTAAGTTTGGAGGAAGCTTTCAGATGATTGGTCGTCAACGAGGTCCACATGGACTGCCCTAGATGCCATGCAACAGAATACTATGCCCCAAACTTTTTTTCCTGTTCTTTTCTTGACAGCATCCTTGATTTCAAAGGGGCCAAAGAGGTCTAGTGTGGTATACTCAAATGGGTTAGCACGCTGGGAGCGTTCTGGCGGCAGATCACTCATCATCTGCTGGCACATCTTCCCTTTCAGTTTGCGACATGTAATACAGTTGTTTGCAACTTTCTTTACTATCCTCCGACCTTGCACAATCCATGCCTTCCTCCTGGTGCGCAGAAGCGTGGCAGCAACACCTTCATGGTTCTCGTCATGAGCTTCTCTTGACAGTAGTGTTGCGAGCCATGAACGAAATGGAATTAAAGGAACAGCTGTTCCATCTTCTTTCCAGGACTGGATTCGTCCTCCACAGAGAAGGATTCCTGTGCTCTCGTCTTTGTGGACCACCAAGCGGTTCAGCGTTGAGTCCAGGAACTGACTGCCATCTTGGGCTGCGAGAACCAGGTCTCGGAAAGCTTGCGCTCTCTCCTCAGTAGACAGGATAGAGCAGTTTGCCTCCCACTTTGATGAGTCTGGTGCCTGGCATTTTTTCAGCCAGGTTTCTACAGCCCTTCGAGTCCAGGCTATGGAACCACACAGCTTAGACAGAGAACTGAAGCGTTGAGGTTCCACAAGGCCTACCAGACCAATCGCCCAGGGCCTTCTCTGTCTGTCTGCTGCTGATGTTGCACCCGGGACTGCTGGTGATGTCGATCTACCGTTGACTCCATGTCTGAGGTCCGCCTTGATGTCAGGTCCGTTAAGGTCAGTTTTTTCTTTTGACTGGGCCCTGGTAATCACTGCTGAGAAGGCTTTCCGCTGAAGTTTTCCCACATCTTCAGCAGCAGAGGGTGTAATCTCACTGGCCATCTTCATAGGCCAGTCGGCCTTAGGCCATTTCAGGAACTCAGGGCCTTGCTGCCATTCTGACCCTTCATTAAGTTCCTCAGGAGTTGCACCTCTGGTGAGTATGTCAGCAATGTTTCGTCTGCCTTCAATCCACCTCCAGTCTTCCACATGTCCGGCTTTCTGAATCTCACCGATTCGATTTGCGAAAAAGGTCTGGAAGCCGTAGCTGTCCTTTTGGATGGCTGCCAGGATTGTTTGGCTGTCCACAAAGTGAATCCATTGCTTAACTTTAATGTGGCAGTGCTTCTCAAAATACTTTTTTAGGCGGGTAGCGAAGACCGCGCCACAGAGTTCTGCTTTGATCACGTCTCCCTTTTGATCGAGAGGGGTGAGTTTAGCCTTGGATTCCACCAACTTCATTACAACCTTGTCTCGGATTTTCCACCGCAGGTAGAGTACGGCTCCATAGGAGGATTCGCTTCCATCTGAGAACGTGATCCCTGTCGGTGGGCCTATGGCTCCAGGAGGCGTGAGGCTTCTCTCAAACCTTACCTGGCCAAGTCTCACAAATTCTTCAAAGAGCGTTATTGCGGCTTCTCTAAGTTTTAGTGAGAGAGGGGCATCCCATGTGTCTTTAGATGGGTTGTCCTTGCCAGCTTGCTGGAAGGATTCTCGTACCAACATCACTCCCTTCTGTTTGGCTGGTGAGGCAAGACCAACCGGGTCGTATAATGCGGCAATCTGGCTAAGAAGTATGCGTCGGGTAAGGGGATTTGGTGTTCCTTCCCTGACATCCTCCATGCTCAGATTAAATCCTGTCCTCATTTTCCCTCTTTTCTTAGAGAAGTTGATAGAAGTCAGCAACCGAAGCTTGTCTGTCTCAGGTTCGTAACCGACCCCAAGTGCTTTGTTCTCCCCATCATGCATTTGGTTGGGCAGCACCAGAGTCGTGGGTACAGTTGTTTCAGAAGGGGCTCCACTCCTCCCACTTTGGCGTGACAGAACCCATGGTTTCAGGAAGAAGCCTCCCGCTCTTAGAATCTCCTCCACCCCTTTGGTGATCCTCTCCAGTGTCTTGAGGTCATCGTGTGAGGTCAGGATGTCATCCACATAGCTGTCCTCAGTCAGAGCTCGCCGTTCTTCAATCATATCAACAAACTGAGGAAGGTTGGCTGTCTCTTTCATTGCAACTTGGGCAATACATCCTGCGGGTTTATCGCCGATATTTACTCTGACGACTGCAAACTCCTCAATGTTGTCCTCAGGGTTGTCTCTCCAGAGAAAGCGGTGGAGGTGAACTTCATCATCTTTCAGCCACACTGAGTTATACATCTTTTTTACATCACCCAGTGCGGCATGGAGTCCACTCCTGAACCTCAGAAGGACACCTCTGATGGGATTGAGTACATCAGGACCCTTGTGAAGGAGATCATTTAGGCTTATGCCTCGGAACTCTTGGCTACTATTCCACACAATTCTCACAGGCGTTGAGGAGGAGTGAGGGTTCGGTGCAACCAGGTGGCTAATGTACCATTTAGGTCCTTCCCAGTTGTTAATTTCCTCCCTTGTGAGTTTTGCAGCAGCCCCTCTTGAAACCATTTCATGTATTTGTTCTTTGTATGCAGCCTTCCACACAGGTTCTTTCTCCAGACGCTTCTCAGTGTTTCTGAAGGTCGCCTCCACTGCCTGCCGATTGTTTGGCAGTGCTGTGAGGTCTGTCTTCCAGGGATAAGCTGCGTCCCAGTGGGGAGAGTTGCTGTGTTTGTCCGCCAGCACGTATGTTAGGCATTCTTTTATCTTTTCCAGGTCCCGCTCTTCCTTAAGGGTCATTTCTTTTCCTCCAGGGGGGCACCTACCACACTTGCAGCCACCACATTGAGGACTGCAAGCAGCTCCGATGCTGTCCCACCTGAACCACTCGAAGACCTCTTTGTTGGCGGTTGCTGTGCTCCGGACAAGCACATTTTCTTCCTCTTCTCGAGGTATGATGGTCTCTTTATACGCCATCGAGGCTGATCTCATGGTTCTTGCAAGGTGAGTTTCGGAGCAGTACACGGCCATGTCGACTGTCTCAATGAGATCGGGATGGGTTCCCCCAACGGTCTTTCCTAGCGGACCGTCCCAGAGGACGAGGTCTTCCACAATCCTGATTGGCTGGGGAACAAGACGACCTTCCCGATGACTGATAAGAAGGTCAATCTTTGTGGGACGGACCAATTCGTCTCTGGGTACATTTGGGAAAAACTTCTGCAGTTGCTCGGCAGTGACTGATTGAGTCACCTCGGCGATGCTTTCCAGGCCATAGCAGAGAATTCTATGTTCTGCCACTTTTCCCTTGGATGTCTTCACCTTCAGCCGCAGGGAATATCGTTTGGTCAGAACAGTCTTCTTCATCCCCCCGACTCCATGGACTATAAGCCTGATGTTCTCACCACACAGTCCAAGGCGATCGGCAGTTTCATTGGTGATGTAATTGGTATCAGATGCGAGGTCGATTAGGGAGCCAATAAGGCATCCTGAGTTTGTCGTCACTTCCATCAGCATCATCACCACTGGATGTTCTTGCAGTCCATCTCCAGCCTTGGCACATACAGTTGATGATATTTTGTTTGAGAATGCATTCTTGTATTTCTCTCTTTGTTCTGGAGTAAGTTCTGCCAGAAACTCCTCTTGTTTGTTGGTTAGGCCAAGTTTCTTTCCTCCAATTTTTATGGTACTCTGCTCCTCACTGCTGTTGTACTTTCTTGGAGTCGGTGGCTTAGGACACAGAAGGTAATTGTGGTCCGACACCCCTCCTTTCCGACAGTCTACTTTTGGGCAGAGGTATCTGGGTGTGCATCCTTTACCATCCTTGGGGTGGGGCCTCAAACACTTGGAGCACAACCCTAGCTTCTTCACATGGGCCCTTTTTCTTAAGAGATCTTGCTCCCTGAAGATCTTGCACGCAAATAGCTTGCCGGCATGAGAGTCATCTTCACAGACAGTACAGCTGGGATAGTCGTCCTTCTGACCTGCTGTGGATTTAGTGAAAGCCTTCCTCCCTCTCTTATCTGTGTAGTCTGCAGCACCCTTTTCCACAGGGCCTTTGTCCACAGGGTTTGGCTCCAACTGATCCAACTCCTCAAGAATCTCCTCTTGCCTTTTCAAAAATCCTAGGAGGCAATCAAAATGATACAGTGGAGAGAACCTGTTTGCTGGGTCAGTTTTGTGCATAATCCACTCCTTCTTGAGTGAACTGGGAAGCTTGCTTTCAAGAGATTGAGCAACAACACGGTTCTTCACGGCGTCCTCTTCACCAAGAATCTGGAGGTTGCACAGTGCCCTTTCAACAGCCTGGATCAATTCAATGGTTCTTCTTGGATTGTTTCCTTTGACGGGGGGAAGAGACTGGACCTCGTTGGTGATCATAAGGACTATTTTCGCTTTGTTCCCGTATTTGCTGTCCAGCAGCCTGAACATATCGTCGGCGGATCCACAGCTAGATAGAACGAGATCCTTCTTGACCTTTTCTTGGAGACTATTTAATAAGTGGAACTTTTTTATACATTCCACACCTTGTGGGTTACCCAATTCTTGTAGGTCCTCCCACTCAGTCTTCCAGCGGTAATAGTCCCTCATGTCACCAGAGAAAGTCGGTAGCCGTGCTCTTTCAAGGCTGATTTGAGGCTTGAGGTTAAAGTTTCCTTTGGTCCTTTCCGGGCTGCTTTGCTGTAAGAGGGGCCGTGTGTTCATGTTCAATGCCCCCGTATACGTTTTGGGCTTCAGCTGGAGATCGGCAGACATGTCAGGGAGAGAGGGGAAAGGAGCATCTCTTATCGGATCACATACCGCGCTGCTATCATCTCCTAGGTTTCTTTCTCTACCCTTTTCTTGGTCTGCTTCGTCCTCCTCCAGTTTGTCAGACAACGCCAGGACCCTCTTCTTTAGTGTCTTGTGGCGTGTCCTCAGATCTAATGCCCTCGAACCAGGAACCAACTCCTTCCACTCTACCAGCATTTCTCTGAGTTCGGCGACCTCTCTCTCAAGACCTCTATTTCTCAGCCTACGGTCCTTGACTGAATTCCGAGGGTTAACTTCCTCTTCTTCTGCCTGAGTGATGGCCGACTCAGCTGATTTGGCCTGCTTAAAAAACACCTCCTCTGCGTAGCTGGTCCAAAAGGTTTCCTGGGTGACATTCTTTACCTCAAGGAACCTGTTCTCACACTCCGCTGTCTTTACATCAATTTGGTTTGCAGATTCTATGACCTCTTTATCCGTTGACTCTCTCAGGGCTTCAGCATACTCATGTCCCGTATCTATGACTTTAGAAAAGTCTATCCTGAAAATCTTCCATTCGCTGAGAACTTCAGTCGGTTCCAAGAGTCCCGGTTTGGTGAGAGTATGAGCCCTTTTGGTGAATGAAGCCTGTGCTCTTGATCGCACACTTTTAAGCTTTTCCAAGTCTGCCATTGTTACTCCCTTTGTGTTGACTGGAGAGACGTCAATGCCAATGTGCACACGCGCTCCTTTATCCTTGATCAACGGGCAGTTTGATTAATGATAAACTTGGGGTCTGTCACAGAAGTGAGAGGTCAGCTGATCCTGGGTTGATTGAGCTTCCTTAATGAAGCAGTCCGTGGCTGCTTTTAGCTGCATTCAATCCAGTGCAGTGGGCCACGGTTTATAACTGTTCGGTTCTATAAGAATATCCCCACCGAACGGGGCGTCAGGAGAGGACACGTTGTTACAACTCGTTGTGGTTTTTTATTTACTCTGATTTATTTTTCATTACAGTTGATTAGTCCACACACATCAGCAGGTTATAAACCTGGAGAAATGGAGAGATTACAATGTAAACAACAATATTGATAGCCACATACATAATATACCATAAATCTGAATATAAATATATATTACATATTATAATATAAACAAATATAAGTAAAATCTAAATTTCAATATAGTCAGTATTTAATCTTATAAATATCATAATATACTTAGTGTTTAAACTAAATGACTACACAAAGCACATGCATATTAACACAGAAATGCAACAACTTCACACACACCAAATATACAATTTCAATGTTACACATTAAACCAATAGCCAAAAGCGTTCCCAGTCTGGTGGCTTAAGGTGAAAACAATGATTGTAGTTCTAAGTGGCATCGCTGAGCATAGTAATCCATTACAAATGTAAAGTGATTAACTACATTACCCATCCAGCACCGCAAACAGGAAGTAACTCGTGTGACAGTGAAACGCTCCAATTTCAAACATTTGCTTTTTTAGCCACGGATACTATCAAGCCGACAACATTAAACATCAGACCGTACACAAGCTTTTATCAGCGTGACCAAAGTAAAAGTTTATCAATCATACAAACCGCGCACATATAACGGCAGCACAGCAGTAACGCAACAGACAACAAACTCAATGGATAAAAACAGCAGCTTACCGGTGGCGCATCTCTCCTGACGAGACAACATGCCAAAATGAATACTCACTCCCGCTTATAGCCCGCGCTCATTCATTACTGGATTTAACACACCTGTTTGGGATTTGACTGGTCTGTGCTTCAATCAGGTAAGTGAAACCTCCCACCTATTGTCCTGCGTTACATTACGAACACCCGTGACATAGTGAACGCGACAGACATTAATAATGATATAAGATTTTGAAATGTAGCTTGATGCTAATTGTACCTCTAGTTATATTTTATGGTGTAATCTTGTAAGCATTATAGATAGTTTGTGTTTCTAATGTAGTACCAAACTTCATTCGTCTTAATTTAACGCTGTGCAGCGGACAATGTCAAAGCCATGTACGAGACATGAGGACAAATGCATTGTTGATCAGCGCCACCTAGCGTGCAGGATTGGAAAATGATCAGTCATTTCGCGTTATTTGTTAAAGGTCCGTTCTTCCACAATTTACCTCGCTTTTTTCGCGTCGAGTTCATTGTGAAAGGTATGGAAGCCCGTTTCCGCCACCGAAAAAAAAAAAGAAGATTATTGCGACTTTTTATCTCACAATTCTGACTTTTTTCACAGAATTGCGAGATATAAAGTCAGACTTGCTAGTTTATATCTCGCAATTCTGAGAAATAAAGACACAATTACGGGTTATAAAGTCAGAATTCTGACTTTATAACTCGCAATTCTGACTTTATAACTCGCAATTCTGAGAAAAAAAGTCACAATAATCTTCTTTTTTCCAACTTCTATGGAAACAGGCTTCCATAGAAAGGGCCTTTAGTCACAAGCTCTTTTTTATTTGATAAATATTTGCAAAACCCATAGAAAGAAAGTAATAGTAATGATTTATGAACAAATTGATCAACTATGGAGATACAACACAACACGAGCGCAGCGCTGAAAAGGGGCGGGGCTACATAAGGTCTATACCTGATGATTTTGGAGTTAATTACTTAAAATGCAATTTATCATCGTACAAAAAACTGACAGCACAAGCTTTTGAGTCAGGTTATGTTTTAAAGCTAAATATAACGGTGGAATTGTGTGTGGGATCCGATGTTGGGATCCACCAATCACAGAGGTTTCCGAATCTCATTAAATTAAAATTAATGGAGAATATCTCATATTTTTCTGTGGGTGCCTGGGATCAGTGGCTGTAGTTGTGTTGAAGGCTGCTTTATTGATCTTCACCCCAGACACAGATGTGACTGAAAACATGAGGACCAAGAGTGCATCCATTTTGTTAATAGCCGAAATCGTTTAGATTTTATCACAGCTTCGACTAAGCCGTAAAAACGGATCTGCATGCTATCTGTTCGCTTAATTTCACAGGAAATGAAAAGAACATTCTTTAACACCAGAGTGATTAAAAATAAAGCTTCCAAACACTTAAAGTAGCCGACCCATGAGAGCTCTTTCTGAGGTTAAATTGGTTTTCATCTAGGTAAAGCCTGGAAGGATTAAGGAAGCAGGGAGATCTCATGAGCTACTGAAGCACTTTTAAATGTTCTTTCTGTTGTGTGCTTGTTTGTTTGTTTTTGTTTGGTTATTTCTTTTTTTTAAAAGTACTCTAGGCATAGAATACTAGACCACACAAATATTGAAGTTGTATAAATAACTGTAAAAAAGTATATATTGACTCTTGGTTTTTTCTCGCACATCGTCAGACATTTTTTTAATCATCAGCACTGAAACTAAAACTATAAACCATAAAAAAACTATATAGACTATTTATTTTTTTTACTTTTACTAAAATTTAAAAATTAAAATGGAAAATATAGAAATAAAAAATAATTTGAAAATATCAATGCTAATGTTCTGTCTCTTTCATTGCAACTTGGGCAATACATCCTGCGGGTTTATCGCCGATATTTACTCTGACGACTGCAAACTCCTCAATGTTGTCCTCAGGGTTGTCTCTCCAGAGAAAGCGGTGGAGGTGAACTTCATCATCTTTCAGCCACACTGAGTTATACATCTTTTTTACATCACCCAGTGCGGCATGGAGTCCACTCCTGAACCTCAGAAGGACACCTCTGATGGGATTGAGTACATCAGGACCCTTGTGAAGGAGATCATTTAGGCTTATGCCTCGGAACTCTTGGCTACTATTCCACACAATTCTCACAGGCGTTGAGGAGGAGTGAGGGTTCGGTGCAACCAGGTGGCTAATGTACCATTTAGGTCCTTCCCAGTTGTTAATTTCCTCCCTTGTGAGTTTTGCAGCAGCCCCTCTTGAAACCATTTCATGTATTTGTTCTTTGTATGCAGCCTTCCACACAGGTTCTTTCTCCAGACGCTTCTCAGTGTTTCTGAAGGTCGCCTCCACTGCCTGCCGATTGTTTGGCAGTGCTGTGAGGTCTGTCTTCCAGGGATAAGCTGCGTCCCAGTGGGGAGAGTTGCTGTGTTTGTCCGCCAGCACGTATGTTAGGCATTCTTTTATCTTTTCCAGGTCCCGCTCTTCCTTAAGGGTCATTTCTTTTCCTCCAGGGGGGCACCTACCACACTTGCAGCCACCACATTGAGGACTGCAAGCAGCTCCGATGCTGTCCCACCTGAACCACTCGAAGACCTCTTTGTTGGCGGTTGCTGTGCTCCGGACAAGCACATTTTCTTCCTCTTCTCGAGGTATGATGGTCTCTTTATACGCCATCGAGGCTGATCTCATGGTTCTTGCAAGGTGAGTTTCGGAGCAGTACACGGCCATGTCGACTGTCTCAATGAGATCGGGATGGGTTCCCCCAACGGTCTTTCCTAGCGGACCGTCCCAGAGGACGAGGTCTTCCACAATCCTGATTGGCTGGGGAACAAGACGACCTTCCCGATGACTGATAAGAAGGTCAATCTTTGTGGGACGGACCAATTCGTCTCTGGGTACATTTGGGAAAAACTTCTGCAGTTGCTCGGCAGTGACTGATTGAGTCACCTCGGCGATGCTTTCCAGGCCATAGCAGAGAATTCTATGTTCTGCCACTTTTCCCTTGGATGTCTTCACCTTCAGCCGCAGGGAATATCGTTTGGTCAGAACAGTCTTCTTCATCCCCCCGACTCCATGGACTATAAGCCTGATGTTCTCACCACACAGTCCAAGGCGATCGGCAGTTTCATTGGTGATGTAATTGGTATCAGATGCGAGGTCGATTAGGGAGCCAATAAGGCATCCTGAGTTTGTCGTCACTTCCATCAGCATCATCACCACTGGATGTTCTTGCAGTCCATCTCCAGCCTTGGCACATACAGTTGATGATATTTTGTTTGAGAATGCATTCTTGTATTTCTCTCTTTGTTCTGGAGTAAGTTCTGCCAGAAACTCCTCTTGTTTGTTGGTTAGGCCAAGTTTCTTTCCTCCAATTTTTATGGTACTCTGCTCCTCACTGCTGTTGTACTTTCTTGGAGTCGGTGGCTTAGGACACAGAAGGTAATTGTGGTCCGACACCCCTCCTTTCCGACAGTCTACTTTTGGGCAGAGGTATCTGGGTGTGCATCCTTTACCATCCTTGGGGTGGGGCCTCAAACACTTGGAGCACAACCCTAGCTTCTTCACATGGGCCCTTTTTCTTAAGAGATCTTGCTCCCTGAAGATCTTGCACGCAAATAGCTTGCCGGCATGAGAGTCATCTTCACAGACAGTACAGCTGGGATAGTCGTCCTTCTGACCTGCTGTGGATTTAGTGAAAGCCTTCCTCCCTCTCTTATCTGTGTAGTCTGCAGCACCCTTTTCCACAGGGCCTTTGTCCACAGGGTTTGGCTCCAACTGATCCAACTCCTCAAGAATCTCCTCTTGCCTTTTCAAAAATCCTAGGAGGCAATCAAAATGATACAGTGGAGAGAACCTGTTTGCTGGGTCAGTTTTGTGCATAATCCACTCCTTCTTGAGTGAACTGGGAAGCTTGCTTTCAAGAGATTGAGCAACAACACGGTTCTTCACGGCGTCCTCTTCACCAAGAATCTGGAGGTTGCACAGTGCCCTTTCAACAGCCTGGATCAATTCAATGGTTCTTCTTGGATTGTTTCCTTTGACGGGGGGAAGAGACTGGACCTCGTTGGTGATCATAAGGACTATTTTCGCTTTGTTCCCGTATTTGCTGTCCAGCAGCCTGAACATATCGTCGGCGGATCCACAGCTAGATAGAACGAGATCCTTCTTGACCTTTTCTTGGAGACTATTTAATAAGTGGAACTTTTTTATACATTCCACACCTTGTGGGTTACCCAATTCTTGTAGGTCCTCCCACTCAGTCTTCCAGCGGTAATAGTCCCTCATGTCACCAGAGAAAGTCGGTAGCCGTGCTCTTTCAAGGCTGATTTGAGGCTTGAGGTTAAAGTTTCCTTTGGTCCTTTCCGGGCTGCTTTGCTGTAAGAGGGGCCGTGTGTTCATGTTCAATGCCCCCGTATACGTTTTGGGCTTCAGCTGGAGATCGGCAGACATGTCAGGGAGAGAGGGGAAAGGAGCATCTCTTATCGGATCACATACCGCGCTGCTATCATCTCCTAGGTTTCTTTCTCTACCCTTTTCTTGGTCTGCTTCGTCCTCCTCCAGTTTGTCAGACAACGCCAGGACCCTCTTCTTTAGTGTCTTGTGGCGTGTCCTCAGATCTAATGCCCTCGAACCAGGAACCAACTCCTTCCACTCTACCAGCATTTCTCTGAGTTCGGCGACCTCTCTCTCAAGACCTCTATTTCTCAGCCTACGGTCCTTGACTGAATTCCGAGGGTTAACTTCCTCTTCTTCTGCCTGAGTGATGGCCGACTCAGCTGATTTGGCCTGCTTAAAAAACACCTCCTCTGCGTAGCTGGTCCAAAAGGTTTCCTGGGTGACATTCTTTACCTCAAGGAACCTGTTCTCACACTCCGCTGTCTTTACATCAATTTGGTTTGCAGATTCTATGACCTCTTTATCCGTTGACTCTCTCAGGGCTTCAGCATACTCATGTCCCGTATCTATGACTTTAGAAAAGTCTATCCTGAAAATCTTCCATTCGCTGAGAACTTCAGTCGGTTCCAAGAGTCCCGGTTTGGTGAGAGTATGAGCCCTTTTGGTGAATGAAGCCTGTGCTCTTGATCGCACACTTTTAAGCTTTTCCAAGTCTGCCATTGTTACTCCCTTTGTGTTGACTGGAGAGACGTCAATGCCAATGTGCACACGCGCTCCTTTATCCTTGATCAACGGGCAGTTTGATTAATGATAAACTTGGGGTCTGTCACAGAAGTGAGAGGTCAGCTGATCCTGGGTTGATTGAGCTTCCTTAATGAAGCAGTCCGTGGCTGCTTTTAGCTGCATTCAATCCAGTGCAGTGGGCCACGGTTTATAACTGTTCGGTTCTATAAGAATATCCCCACCGAACGGGGCGTCAGGAGAGGACACGTTGTTACAACTCGTTGTGGTTTTTTATTTACTCTGATTTATTTTTCATTACAGTTGATTAGTCCACACACATCAGCAGGTTATAAACCTGGAGAAATGGAGAGATTACAATGTAAACAACAATATTGATAGCCACATACATAATATACCATAAATCTGAATATAAATATATATTACATATTATAATATAAACAAATATAAGTAAAATCTAAATTTCAATATAGTCAGTATTTAATCTTATAAATATCATAATATACTTAGTGTTTAAACTAAATGACTACACAAAGCACATGCATATTAACACAGAAATGCAACAACTTCACACACACCAAATATACAATTTCAATGTTACACATTAAACCAATAGCCAAAAGCGTTCCCAGTCTGGTGGCTTAAGGTGAAAACAATGATTGTAGTTCTAAGTGGCATCGCTGAGCATAGTAATCCATTACAAATGTAAAGTGATTAACTACATTACCCATCCAGCACCGCAAACAGGAAGTAACTCGTGTGACAGTGAAACGCTCCAATTTCAAACATTTGCTTTTTTAGCCACGGATACTATCAAGCCGACAACATTAAACATCAGACCGTACACAAGCTTTTATCAGCGTGACCAAAGTAAAAGTTTATCAATCATACAAACCGCGCACATATAACGGCAGCACAGCAGTAACGCAACAGACAACAAACTCAATGGATAAAAACAGCAGCTTACCGGTGGCGCATCTCTCCTGACGAGACAACATGCCAAAATGAATACTCACTCCCGCTTATAGCCCGCGCTCATTCATTACTGGATTTAACACACCTGTTTGGGATTTGACTGGTCTGTGCTTCAATCAGGTAAGTGAAACCTCCCACCTATTGTCCTGCGTTACATTACGAACACCCGTGACATAGTGAACGCGACAGACATTAATAATGATATAAGATTTTGAAATGTAGCTTGATGCTAATTGTACCTCTAGTTATATTTTATGGTGTAATCTTGTAAGCATTATAGATAGTTTGTGTTTCTAATGTAGTACCAAACTTCATTCGTCTTAATTTAACGCTGTGCAGCGGACAATGTCAAAGCCATGTACGAGACATGAGGACAAATGCATTGTTGATCAGCGCCACCTAGCGTGCAGGATTGGAAAATGATCAGTCATTTCGCGTTATTTGTTAAAGGTCCGTTCTTCCACAATTTACCTCGCTTTTTTCGCGTCGAGTTCATTGTGAAAGGTATGGAAGCCCGTTTCCGCCACCGAAAAAAAAAAAGAAGATTATTGCGACTTTTTATCTCACAATTCTGACTTTTTTCACAGAATTGCGAGATATAAAGTCAGACTTGCTAGTTTATATCTCGCAATTCTGAGAAATAAAGACACAATTACGGGTTATAAAGTCAGAATTCTGACTTTATAACTCGCAATTCTGACTTTATAACTCGCAATTCTGAGAAAAAAAGTCACAATAATCTTCTTTTTTCCAACTTCTATGGAAACAGGCTTCCATAGAAAGGGCCTTTAGTCACAAGCTCTTTTTTATTTGATAAATATTTGCAAAACCCATAGAAAGAAAGTAATAGTAATGATTTATGAACAAATTGATCAACTATGGAGATACAACACAACACGAGCGCAGCGCTGAAAAGGGGCGGGGCTACATAAGGTCTATACCTGATGATTTTGGAGTTAATTACTTAAAATGCAATTTATCATCGTACAAAAAACTGACAGCACAAGCTTTTGAGTCAGGTTATGTTTTAAAGCTAAATATAACGGTGGAATTGTGTGTGGGATCCGATGTTGGGATCCACCAATCACAGAGGTTTCCGAATCTCATTAAATTAAAATTAATGGAGAATATCTCATATTTTTCTGTGGGTGCCTGGGATCAGTGGCTGTAGTTGTGTTGAAGGCTGCTTTATTGATCTTCACCCCAGACACAGATGTGACTGAAAACATGAGGACCAAGAGTGCATCCATTTTGTTAATAGCCGAAATCGTTTAGATTTTATCACAGCTTCGACTAAGCCGTAAAAACGGATCTGCATGCTATCTGTTCGCTTAATTTCACAGGAAATGAAAAGAACATTCTTTAACACCAGAGTGATTAAAAATAAAGCTTCCAAACACTTAAAGTAGCCGACCCATGAGAGCTCTTTCTGAGGTTAAATTGGTTTTCATCTAGGTAAAGCCTGGAAGGATTAAGGAAGCAGGGAGATCTCATGAGCTACTGAAGCACTTTTAAATGTTCTTTCTGTTGTGTGCTTGTTTGTTTGTTTTTGTTTGGTTATTTCTTTTTTTTAAAAGTACTCTAGGCATAGAATACTAGACCACACAAATATTGAAGTTGTATAAATAACTGTAAAAAAGTATATATTGACTCTTGGTTTTTTCTCGCACATCGTCAGACATTTTTTTAATCATCAGCACTGAAACTAAAACTATAAACCATAAAAAAACTATATAGACTATTTATTTTTTTTACTTTTACTAAAATTTAAAAATTAAAATGGAAAATATAGAAATAAAAAATAATTTGAAAATATCAATGCTACTGAAATAACAGCGCACATTATCATATGGCATGAAATATAACCATATAGCAGAGTTATGCATAATGTCTTCATTAGGTTGGTTTAAATTTCTTGGAAAAGTATATAAGCATAGAATAAAAGCATAGGTGTTATGCTTAACGGCTTAAAACAAACATATATATATACACTCACCTGAAGGATTATTAGGAACATCATACTAATACTGTGTTTGACCCCCTTTCGCCTTCAGAACTGCCTTAATTCTACATGGCATTGATTCAACAAGGTGCTGAAAGCATTCTTTAGAAATGTTGGCCCATATTGATAGGACAGCATCTTGCAGTTGATGGAGATTTGTGGGATGCACATCCAGGGCACGAAGCTCCCATTCCACCACATCCCAAAGATGCTCTACTGGGTTGAGATCTGGTGACTGTGGGGCCATTTTAGTACAGTGAACTCATTGTCAAGTTCAAGAAACCAATTTGAAATGATTCGAGCTTTGTGACATGGTGCATTATCCTGCTGGAAGTAGCCATCAGAGGATGGGTACATGGTGGTCATGAAGGGATGGACATGGTCAGAAACAATGCTCAGGTAGGCCATGGCATTTAACGATGCCCAATTGGCGATAAGGGGCCTAAAGTGTGCCAAGAAAACACCCCCACACCATTACACCACCACCACCAGCCTGCACAGTGGTAACAAGGCATGATGGATCCATGTTCTCATTCTGACTCTATCATCTGAATGTCTCAACAGAAATCGAGACTCATCAGACCAGGCAACATTTTTCCAGTCTTCAACTGTCCAATTTTGGTGAGCTCGTGCAAACTGTAGCCTCTTTTTCCTATTTGTAGTGGAGATGAGTGGTACCCGGTGGGGTCTTCTGCTGTTGTAGCCCATCCGCCTCAAGGTTGTGTGTGTTGTGGCTTCACAAATGCTTTGCTGCAGACCTCGGTTGTAACGAGTGGTTATTTCAGTCAAAGTTGCTCTTCTATCAGCTTGAATCAGTCGACCCATTCTCCTCTGACCTCTAGCATCAACAAGGCATTTTCGCCCAGAGGACTGCCGCATACTGGATGTTTTTCCCTTTTCACACCATTCTTTGCAAACCCTAGAAATGGTTGTGGGTGAAAATCCCAGTAACTGAGCAGATTGTGAAATACTCAGACCGGCCCGTCTGGCACCAACAACCATGCCACGCTCAAAATTGCTTAAATCACCTTTCTTTCCCATTCTGACATTCAGTTTGGAGTTCAGGAGATTGTCTTGACCAGGACCACACCCCTAAATGCATTGAAGCAACTGCCATGTGATTGGTTGATTAGATAATTGCATTCATGAGAAATTGAACAGGTGTTCCCAATAATCCTTTAGGTATATATATATATATATAGGCTATACATAAATATGTGTAAGCAAATTAACATCCACAGCAATTAACCAGCGTTCTATTACCATAGTTCATAAAATGTTCATATTATCACCATGTAATCATATTGTTATTGGATGAGGCTGTGTTCTGTTTCAAGTGTCCTTCTGTTCTGTTTTCTTCACTTTCATTAAGTGCAGTTAAGACTCGGCCTGTGTGGGCAGTGATTGTACGTGTCCGAGTGGCTGCTTTCATTTTGCTCATTAAAGTTCATTAAATACTGTCTAATCACGTAGAGAATCATGTGCACCTGTTTACGTCTAACAGGGAGTCACGGGAGAGAAAAGCTGTGACGTGTGAGCGTTGTGTGTGTGTGTTGATGTGCGCTTTCACTCTCACAGCAACAATGGTGTGAAAGACTGAAGATGATGTGATTACTGTAGTGGTGCGTCTACAGCAGAGAGACGTGTCAGACCTGTCATCTCACACACTGCAACACTGCAACTCACAGGGCTTTATGTGCTTACAGCACCATTTTGATGTTCAGTCACTTCTCAGTGTCAATGTTGTAAAACGGCATAAAAATAGACATGTTAATTTATCCCGTCCTGAATAAATTTTTTCTTTCTTGCATTTTCTCACACCTTCACGCTGAAAACAATTACATCGACACGCACTTTCTCCATATTCATTGCTTTTTTCTGTGTTGATGGCAGATTTATTTAGACAAACGTTTAATTTCTTGCAAAAATAGATTTAACTGGAATCACATTCATGGTCTCACACTCTAAAAACTTAAATTATGATGTACTACATTTGTTTGGAGAAACATTTGTACATTTAAAAATATTAAGTACATTTTAAAGCTGTACAATCAGTTAAATATACCTTATAAATTGAGTAAATGTAAGTAGATTTGAATTAGCTATATTTGGTACATGACTAATAAAATTGATATATTCATTTTGTGCAAAAAACGCAAAATAACACTTAATGTTAACATTCACACTTCACAGTTCCTATCAAATCATGTTGGGAAAATCAGATTTTCCTCTCTTTGTGCAAGATTGTTAATTGTGTCCAACTTCTTAAGTTGATGTTAAAAATGAAGAATATTGATATGAAATTATTAATAGTTGTCGTTCTTGAAACTGATCAGTATCATTTCTCCATTTTGATTGATATTTAACAAAAAAACATGATATCTTAAAATTATAATTTGTTAGTCAAATACTAATTTATTTTCATGAAAAAAAATGTCAATAGATGTACATTATAGACTCTTGGATTTTTAGGCATTTATTTGAACTCAATCACTCAAGCGATATTAATAGATTTTATTAAGGTAGTATAGTTATGTAAGATTGTTATATTTTTTATTATTTATTGTATATATTTTTTAGAGTGAAGTTACAGCAAAAACAGCCAAAAAGCCGTTGAACTTCCACTCCAAATACTGAAGAAATGAGCAGATAAAAATAATCTTTGGTGTGTAAAATAGTCACCGTGATTTTGTATAAGACATATTTTGAAACATACTTGATCCTGGAACAACATTCCTGTCCAAAAATGTAATCCTAACCATATGAAACCTAACCCTACCCATAAGTTATCCCTAAAATCAGAGGGAAATGACAGGTGAATAATAATATGCAGAAGCATTGAGCTCTGATTGTGAGACTAAACTTGACATAAACTGTAAACTTGTCCCTCAAATCTGATTAGTTAATTGAAATATTGTTCCAGGATCAGCAAAGATGTTGATCCGGGAACATGTTGTAATCACGTTCACCCCCCAAAAAAAAAAAACGTATCAAAGTTTAACAAGGAGAGAAACCCACACACATAGCATTTCTCACAAAAATATTTTATTCAAATATTTTTTGTAAGAAATCTGCACAACTATATTTCCTTGTTGAACTTGGAGTGAAGTAACACCTTCTTTTTGGATAACCTTAATTTTGTGATCCAGAAACCCCTCAATTGACACTTCGCCGGCAGTTTGATTGACAGGCGATCTGACCAATCATAACCCTGAATCCGCCAATTTGTCAGACAAAGCAGTCAGGGGAGTTAGTAGATTAACATTGGTGAACTTGAAAAATTGTGTGTACTCACGTCTTTCCGCGCTTGAAACAACATTCCTTCTGATGTTCATTCATGTTTATTTGATGCTATAAATGAACTAGTATGAAGAGATGATCGGTTCACGAGGAGATACAGCGATCTGTCACCACACATTAAAGACACACTAGACGCTAGTTATTGTTTAAACTTCTTTCAAAAATTACAATATTTTAAATATGAAACTTTTTCATATCAAAAGTCTTGTCTGTCGACGCGTTGTCAGTGTCCTCTTTGCTCCACGATGTATTTTTCACCCGTGAGAACATGATGTGTGGCATGAAAGCGCATGTCTTGTCGGACATAGCAACAGTAACAAAAGGGGGCGGGTCTTTGCGAAGGGTCAAAAGGTGTTGCAATCAATCTTTATGAAATTACATGCATATTATGTGCCTATACCTGACAGATATCAGATATGTCTACCAAGAAATCCCACCCATGCCTGTGAGAGCCTTAGGCTCTGTAAACACCAATAAAATGAGTCTATAATACCTGGGAGTTACTGATAGCATTCTCTCAATGGCAGTTGCTCAGATGAAAACAAATCTCTATAAATCAACTGTATCGCTAAATTGATCACTATGCAAATAAATCACTGTCTGTTAATTGTTAATTATATTGTTTCTGCCATTCAGATGCTGTGAGGAGATATCTAGAATAGCAGCGAAGGCAGGCTGAAGGTAAGGTAAATGCATCTAAAGTGTTTTATGGTGCAATTATACCGTGCGCTCTAAATGTGTGAAAATGCCCTTGGCAGTGGGATATTGGATAATATTATTATAAATCCTTCTTTTTTATGACTTTGCGTTGACAAGGGACAATGCGATCTATGAAAACATGTATTAGTAAATTAACAAAATTAAGAATTACATTCTAAATGACCTGTTGGCAATCAACGACTGATTTGGAAACTTAAGGTCAGGAATCGGATGCTTGTTATAAAATTAATTGATTCCTTCGTGTGCATTTTAATATGAAGAAGACTCGTACGCTGTTTTCACACATCCAAAACGCGCACAGAAAGACACCTCTTATACTGAACAGTGCGCAATACTGAACAATACTGAGTTCTTTTTGCACTTGAACGAACAAATATACACAAAATACGTCAAAATATCCTCGTAAACATCGTCTTAAATGACACAGTTCACAAAGAAAACGCATAACAGTATATTGGATCCGTGCAGCTCTTAAAGTGACAGCAGCCTAATATTTCTACCGTCTCTAATGTTATTCAAACAACAAAAGACTGAAGACATCTTGACTGAATTTTGGTCATTTTCATTTGTGTTGTTTCACAATATTTATTCAGTTTTGACGACTTGCGCTGAATTAGTAGACGTATGATGAGAACGAGTAGTGTCATCCCCACAACAACTGAAGACTGAGCCCTTGTAAGTGTCAGTCTATTTTAATTTCACAATCCCCAGGATTGCCTTTCAAAATGTGAAGGACACACAACCTAATTTTCGCATGAATTTGACACAATCCTCAGAGAACCCTTCTCCATGAATCCCTCTCTTCAACCATTGATGACTTGCATTTGGTTTTCCTTGTCTATTTTTTTTTTTTTTGGAGTTGGCTTTCCATTATTATGCCCTTACAATTCTCTGTAAGTTAAAAAAAAATGGACACACACAGGCTTTTTTTTCTTTATATATACTGTATATACTGTTGATCATCTTTAAAGCACATTGTAACAGTAATAACATTCATTCAGATCCTTAAATCAATGGAAGTGTTCACCCAAAAAAGCTTATTTTCTCATTCATGTCATTCAGTACGCTGCTATTTTTGCAGTGGAACACAAAATGTGAAGTTTGATTCTTTACACAGCTGTTTTACATACAACGGCAGTTCATAGTGACCATAGGCTGTTGAGCTCCAAGCTAAATTTAAGCTATTATTCACTCTTAAAGGGGTCCCATTATGCTTTTCATACATTTTCAACATTTTTAGTGTGCAATGTTGCTGTTTGAGCATGAAAAACGTATTATTATTATTCTCTATATCAGTGTCACTGCTTCTGAACTCCCTGAAATGCCTCCATTGTAGTCCTCAGTTTTCTTCCGGGAACAAACACGTCACAATATTCCTCATTTTTAAATAATTCCCACCCAAGACACATGTAAAA
Organism: Zacco platypus; assembly: GCA_038088235.1. Taxonomy (NCBI): domain Eukaryota; kingdom Metazoa; phylum Chordata; class Actinopteri; order Cypriniformes; family Xenocyprididae; genus Zacco; species Zacco platypus. The sequence continues at coordinate 27,916,478 of CM076071.1, forward strand.
TACAGGAGCAGGGCCTGGTTGAGTTAGTAGTGTGTTGAAATTCACGGTTATGATAAGGGGTGTGACATTTCTGAAGCGGTTGACCAATTATAATACACCGGTCCAGCCGACCAATCAGAGCACATTGCTCTTTTCAGAAGGAGGGGCTTCATAGAGACAGGAACTAAACAGCGTTACTGACAGATTCGGAAGAGAGGAGCTGCAACAATATGTGAAAAACAAGGTGTTTTTTGAACATTCAAGCATGAAAACCGATTCTAGTAGAGGCCAAAAACTAAATCAAGACTTTGCATAACAGGTCCTCTTTAAATCAAAACATTTATGCGATCCAGCTTTCAAATATGTTGTCTATTTGCTCTTACTGACTTTTGTTGATTCTGATGTCCAATAATATATGTTTTGTGAATTATTTGATTTGAGAATGACTAATGACATACATTTCAAAGCTTTTGTAGGGCTTCATAAGACTTTGAAATTATGAAACATGAAGCTTTTTTGAGCTCGACAGGTCACCATAATTTTATGGAAACAATTTTTGTAAAGATTATGCAAAATTTTCATTTCACGTTCCTCAGAAAAACAGTTTTCGACAACATGGGTTGAGTAAATATTTAAAAAAAAAAAATATTTTTTTTTTTTTGGGTGAACTATCCCTTTAAGGCTGGATGGTCTATCCACATAAATTTTTAATCACAAGCACACACAACAAAGATAGTTTTCTGGAGAGCCATGCAATACATCACCACAATACAACGCACACAAGAATGAATGAATTCAGTGAAACACGTCTGTGGTGATTCCACAGACCAACACAACGTGTAAGCCTGAACATCTGAATGAATGAATCATGTGCTAAGGCCATTTTAAAACATTAAGTCACAGTCCTAGACAGGAAGCGTAAAGGAAATGTTTGATGAGCGATGTGTCAGAGAAGCTTTTAACTGGGTTGTTGCTCTGAACTCTGAGCTATAATTAATTCGAGATCATCATCAACTGATTCCAAACACGTAAGCTGTAATGCTTGTGGTCCATTAATGAGGCACTGTATATTTATTACCCTGTTCCAGACAGGCAAATATCTCACATTCAAGGTATTGCCTGAGATATTGTGCTGCCATTTGGTCTATTACATTCAAATTTACCTGTTGTTACATCCTTCTAGAAGATCCAAGCTTGAAACCAGTGTGATACTGTTGCTGTTCCATGTTCAATAGTAATGGCATTCAAGTCTGTTTTGAGCAAATGCATCATAATTACACAAACCATAAATACAAAACACCATCAGCAGCATATTTTCGCTGTCAGGTGGAAACCTTGTATGTACAAAATTGCTACGTTTCAGGAAATGGAAAAAAAACACTGACAACACAGTGTTTAAATATTTAAAAAATACAAAGCTGATATTGTGGCTTTATATATGGTCAGACACTTGCATGTGACATTATTAACATTTTACCAAAATCAAGCTCAAATGGAAGTATAGTAAATTTCGGAAATTTTGTCTGTCATTAGAACGGCTGCATCTGAGGCAGTAAGTGCAGCATATTACATTTTCATCAACCTACAGGTTATAACGTCTATTGTAACTATGTGGACGCTGTTTTTATGTTATTTGGCCAAAATCTCATGTTAAAAAAAATAAAGTGCTTTTTAAAGTATTCAGAATTCAAATTTCCTGATCATTTACTCACCCTCATGTCATCCGAGATGTTTATGTCATTCTTTCTTCGGTCGAAATGAAATGAAGGTTTTTGTGGAAAACATTCCAGGATTTTTCTCCATATAGTGGACTTCAATGGGGTTCAACGGACTGAAGGTCCAAATTGCAGTTTCTGTGCAGCTTCAAAAGGCTCTACATGATCCCACATGAGGAATAAGGGTCTTATCAAGTGAAACGATTGTAAAAAAAATAAAAATTATATTCTTTTTAACCACAAATGCTCATCTTGCAAAGCTCTGCAATGCGCCACGCATTTATGTAATCACACGTGACGTTGGTGGAAGTACTTAAAAAAAACTTCATCTCATTTTCTCCTCCAACTTCAAAGTCCAACATCGTTGTTTTACCTTTTTTGTAAAAGCCGTTTGACTTAGTCTTTGCATGTTCGCTTTCCAACGTGATTACATAACGGGTGCCGCATCGCACCCGACTTTTATTCATTTTCAGGGTATGAACTTGTGATATCAACAATTACATTTTCACTAGTTAAAATGTTAATTCCTGATATCAAGAATTATATTTCCACTAGTAACAAAGTTCATTCTTAATATCAACAATTCAATTTCCACTAGTACAAACTATAATTGTTGATATCAAGAATTGTGTTTTTACTAGTGAAATCTCGCCATAGGCCGCCATTCAAATTCAATTGTTGATATCAAGAATTAATTTCTTTCTAGTTGAAATTCCAGTTTCACATATCAGGAATACAATTCTTACTAGTAAAAATGTTCATTTCTGATATCTGAAAATGAATTCCTAATATCATATAATTTCTGATATCTAAAACTGCTTTCTTACTAGTAACAATCACATTCATGATATCAGAAATGAACATTTTTACTAGCAGAAATTCAATTGTTGATATCATTTGCACTAGTTGTTGATATCAATAATTGTTGATATCATAAATTTGCATTTTTACTAGTAAGAATTGTATTCCTGATATGTGAAAATGGAATTTCAACTAGTAAGAAATTAATTCTTGACATCAACAATTGAATTTGAATGGCAGCCTATGGCAAGATTTCACTAGTAAAAACACAATTCTTGATATCTTGTTGATATCAAGAATGAACTTTGTTACTAGTGGAAATATAATTCCTGATATCAAGAATTAACATTTTAACTAGTGAAATTGTAATTGTTGATATCACAAGTTCATATCCTGAGAATGAATAAAAGTCAAAACGGCTTGCCATACAGAGCTAGTGCAAAACATATCTGTGGTAAAAAGTATAGAATTTCTTAATTTTTTTTTTTTTTTTTTTAGAAAATGAATGATCGTTTTGCTAGATAAGACCCTTATTCCTCGGCTGGGATCGTGTAGAGCCCTGTGAAGCTGCTCTGAAACCGTACTTTGGACCTTGAAGTCTACTGTAAGGAGAAAAATCCTAAAATGTTTTCCTTAATTTCTTTTTGACTGGAGAAAGAAAGACATAAACATCTGGGATGACATGGGGGTGAGTAAATGATCAGGAAATTTGAACTAATCTTTAAAGACAGTATTGGCTGTCTTTATTCTTTATTCACCCTTGCATTGCAAACAAGCAGAGATGTTCTGAAGTGTGTGCGGCACTTCATTTCACGATACAGTCGGGTGGAATTTTGAGGTTTGACTGACAATTTGAGGATCCAATGGAGTTACGAGTTTCAATCACAAGCTCTGTTTAATACTTTCCATTGGTTAAATGTTTGCAAAACCCACAGAAGGGCGACCAATACTAATGATTTATGAAAAAAATAAAAATATGGAGAGACAAGGTTTCCGCTCGACAGCGATGATATATAGATGTCTGGACACAGAGTGAAAGCTCCATATTTATTGTTCAGAGGGCAAAATCCACACCTCAAATTGTAACTTTAGCTCGCTGAGGTGTCTTGACCCTCCGTGCTTAATGTCCGCTGGGCTGGTCACCGCTTCCGAGGTCCGACTCGGCTTCTCCACTCGCGCCCCCTCTCCTTGCGGCCAGTCGGTCCAGTGATTTAGGAGAAGAGTTTTGATTCCTTTTGCAGAAGCAGCTGACTATGTCCGCTCGGAACGAGGGTGTGAAGAAACCATAGATGACCGGATCACAGCACGTGTTGAGGTTGCCGAAGACGAAGAGGGCGTGGTGGACGTATTCCGGCATCAAATGCAGCATTCGAGGCTGGAACCAGTACCAGATGCCGAGCAGGTAGTACGGTGTCCAGCACACCACAAATGATGCCACAATGATGATGGTCATCTTCAGGGTCTTCATGCGCGCCTGCGGGATTATGTCGGTTCCACTGCGTCTCAGACAAGGTTCTCCACCTGGAAAAGCAAACATAAGTTAGGAGAGACAAGAGGAGGGACATGCTTTATTATTTTAACCAAGCAACAGTTTTATATATTGAATGAAAAATGAAAATCTCTGTTTCTTGCTTAGTTTACTTTTCATTAAAAATATCTAAAAATTCTTAAATCAGGATACATTAACTTGAGAAGCAAACTGACTTGATATTAAGTCTTGTTTTGTGAAAAAAAAAAAAAAAAAACATCAAAGAGATTCTTTTGAATAATTTGAAAGCTGAAGCCCTGGACAGAATATACAGCAGTGGCTAAAAGTGATGTCCGGAGGGGATATTTGTTTTTAATGACCCTACATGTTTGATTTAACCATCAAAATATGGGATTTTTTTTTTACATTTTAAATACTAAGCTTAAGCTATTTAAGTATTTTTCTGACAAATTTATTTGGCAAAAAAGGGGCAAATTACAGCTACAGGTTTTATTTTACCAAGCAAAAACATACATAGAAAAACAAGAAAAAGCAAACACTGACTACAACATAATCAGTTATTAATATTTAATTCGTTCTCTCTTGTTTGCATGTTCATAATTTCTTTGTATGGCAGCCTGGACAAAACTTATATGCACATTATTTGGCATGTTTCATTGAGTTATCACAAATAAAACACTACTGACTTCAAGCACAACTAGCAATGCTTACAAAATCTTTCATTATTAATAATATTTGAGTAAAGGGTGATGTCACAGACATCACTTTGGGCCACTACTATACATCATCAGTGGTTGAAAATGAAAGTTCTTCATCAAATTCAGCAGAAATGGAACTATGGGAATTTGGATGGTGTTACGCTGTATATCAATGACAGGGACCATGTCAGAAGAGAGCAAAGGTCAATTACCCTTCCCTTTACCACGAGGCATCTGGCGGTTGATTTCCACGAGGATTCGAGTATAGCAGAAGCTCATTACCAGTAGAGGGAACACATAGAGGGTGACAAAGTGGAACATGTTGTAGGCTGTTTCCTGCCAGCGCTGCTGGAAGCTTCCATGTGTTACACACTGCACAAAGTCAACTCCTTCAGCCTTAATTGCCCTGAAAATAAATAACTGAAACGATAAAAAGCAATTTATAAAGAAAAGTATAAGAGACTTTTTTTTTTATTATCTAAGTTTCATTTCTCGAAAGTCTAACTTTTTGGTGCAATTGGTTTACGATCAATTTAGGCTGACCAATGCTTGTGGGAAATGACGCAAAAAAAAATTGCCTAAAAAATTAAAATCCTGTTGTCATTTACTCTAGCTCATGTCGTTCCAATACAGTATAATAATATTTCTCTGATAGAATGTGATGAAATTTTCCTTCAGACTGTTCTTCCTATCTCTTTTCTAGCTGATCAGACGTACTTTTTTCATTAAATGGACGATCAAATCTACGAAAAATCACCTAAACTTTCATTGAGGGGGGTCAAAACTTTTGCACAGTATCTCTAATGGAGTATTTAAAGGATTAGTTCACTTGAAAATGAAAATTAAACCATGATTTACTCTCCCTACAGCCATCTTAGGTGTATATGACTTTCTTCTTTCTGATGAACACAATCAGAGTTTTATTAATAATCATCCTGATGCTTTATAATGGCAGTGAATGGGACCAACGAGTATGAAGCTCAAGAAAGTGCATCCATCCATCATAAACGTACTCCAGGGGGTAATAAAGACCTTCTGAACCGAAACGATGGGAAGCGGAAGCTAGGTATTTTACTTTATAACGTGTTAAATATGGATATTTTTCTCCATATTGGGTTGTACATTTTTGATGGATGGATGCATTTTTTTGAGGTTCAAACAGGTGGTTTCTGTGCCTTGCTATTATAAAGCTTTGGAGCATCAGTGTGATTATTAATAAAATTCTGATTGTATTCGTCTGAAAGAAGAGATTTATAGACACCTAGGATGGCTTGAGGGTTAGTAAATCATGGGGTGATTTTCATTTTAAATTGATCTAAGTATCTATCACTAACAAAGCTTAGCAGCTAGCTTAGGATATGCTAGCAAGGTTCTAAAACATGCTATCAACATGTTAAATCATGTTAACAATGTGTTAAATCATGCTAGCACCACGATAATTCATATTAGAAAGATGATAGAAACATGCTAAAACAGGCTTGAAACATGTTAAACCTTTATCGTGTGAAATCATGCTAGAAACATGTTAAAACATGCTAGCAATGTGCTAATTCATGCGAGAATCGTGCTTGTTAAAAATGCTAAAAAAATAAATAAAATACGTAGGCAAAACATGTTTACAACATTTTATTGCCTGAGTAAAATCTTCAAGCTTTTCAAAGATTTTTTTGAAACTTTGAGCCATGGCTTTGTCAAGCCAACATCAAAGTTTGTCATCAAACTCTAGTCATCTAGTTGTTATTGCATGGAATAGCTAAAGTGTGTGAACTGTAAACCTTCGAAGAATCCAAATATACCTATTTTTATCGTTTTACACATATCGTAACTGCAAGCCAAAGGATTTTCAGGTACATTTTATTTTAAGGTGTCAGTATTACAGTGTAACTATACATTTAAGTACTGAGTAATGACAAATAACTACATGTACTTACTATAGGGTTATAGGCAGGGTTGGGGAGTAACGAAATACAAGTAACTTAGTTACGTATTTAAAATACAAAATTTGAGTAACTGTATTTCATTTTAAATGGGTGGTAATCAGATTACAGTTACATCTGAAAAGTATTTTAGATTACCAAAGTAATTACTTTGAATTTTAATGTCATTTAAACAGCAATTGGTGATTCTCTGACTCTGACCGTCTGAAAAAGCGGTTAAGTTAAGTTTCATCAACATTTTAATACTTTTAAGAGGATCATAAAAATGTTGTTATTTTTATTTAGTTCTGTCCTGAACAAGACAAAATGACTGAATTTATAAAAAAAAAAATGCCAACTATCAACTGAACTGTCCTGTGATGACCTGATGATCCACGACTGTTTTCATGTTTTGTGAGTCATTTTATAATTCACTCGTCACTGCAACTTTTTCTCACAATTTGTTTTTTTCCCTCATGATTGTGAGTTTGCATTTCACAATTCTGACTTCTTTTTCTCAGAATTGCGAGATTTAAACTCATAATTGCAAGTTATAAAGTCAGAATTGGGAGATATAAACTGGCAATACTGACTTTTTCTCTTGCAATTGTGAATTTAGTGTGAGTTTATATCTCATAATTCTGACTTTTCTCAATATTGTGAGTTTATATCTCATAATTCTGACTTTTCTCAATATTGTGAGTTTATATCTCATATTTTTGACTTTTCTCAATATTGCGAGTTTATATCTCATAATTCTGACTTTATAACTCACAATTGCAACTTTATATCACACAATTCTGAGGGAAAAAGTCAGAATTGTGGGATAAAAACTTGCAATTGCCTTTTTTGTGTTTGTTCCACACTTATTAGTATTCCAAAGTATTCTAAAGTATTTAGATTAAGTTACTAAACTTGAGTAATGTAGCGAAATATGTTACAAATTACTTTTAAAGCATGTATTTTGTAATCTGTAGTGAAATACGTTTTAAAAGTAACCCACCCAGACCTGTATATAGGGAGGGTTTGGTTTAAGCTTAATTGCATGTAATTAAGCATAATTTCTAGTTATTACTATAATAAATACATGTAACATGTGTAACATGTGGATTTCATTTTCATTTATCAGGACTGCTTGTATTGGGATGTTAAAAATCTCCTCAGTGTTGCTGTAGTGTCCATTGTAGGTGTTTCCCTTACATCTGGGCTCTATGGGATGTGAAATGGATTGTGAATAGGGGCAACACATTCTGCTATCTCTGTTGAACTCGAACCAAATATCGTACATTCTTGTCATAGTTATCACCTTGTGCTTTCAGATAAAAGAAATTCATTTGTCCCATGTCCGCATTATTTTTCCATGTGTTGTACTTCTCTTCATCCTCCTGCACAATTTATCAGGTAGCACACAGTGTGACAGAGGGAAGCCCGTTTTTTTCCTCTGGGGGAGGTGTGTGAACAGAATACAGGAGCAAGGAGCTAAAGGTATTTTGATACCCACAATTCACCACCCACTCTGTCTTTAGAGTTGGATCTCTTTCCCATTATCCATGGCTGCCTAACTGACCTTGTCTCAGACAGGCTTCTTTATCTCACTTGTAATTATTTTAAACGCTGTGGTCATATCCACAGGCTGCTAAAAATGACATTACTGGAATTAAGTGTGTGGAGAGAAACAGAGACACGCTGACAAGCTTCAGTCAGGCATTTTAAAGGTTACAGAAAATGCCCTGGGACTAGTGTAGCTTGACAAATAAGATCTATAATCAATGCAGCAAGTGCTCACTGCAGAGTCACTGATCCAGGGTCAGTTATTGCACCACTTTAAGCTGCAACTGATTGCTTAAAGAATTTACTTGAGCTCAGATGGCTAGGAAAAGTGTGTGGTAGACTGAAAGTCCAATTTCCCTAAAAACAAACAACGTGCACCAGTTCAATTTAATTCAGTTTGAAAGAAAACTAAACTTGGTTCAGTTTGGCAATGTGCCACTTGTGTTCAATTTTTGCACCACTAACATGGAATTGCACAACTGTTTTCAAACAGGTTTCCAGAACACTCGGTCCAAGTAGTTCCACCTCCTCATACTACTTAATGAACCAGTGTTATGTTGGACTAGTTGGGATACATTGCATTTTTTGGGTTGGAAATCAAGGCCTAGTTTCACAGATAGGGTTTAGATTAAGTCAGGATTAAGTCTTAGTTCAATTAGGACACATAAGTAGCTTTTAAAAACATGACTTAGGAAAAAGCATTACTGGTGAGACAAAACAATGGAACGGACATATTTTAGGATAGTTGCTTTCAGTTAAAACAGCTAATTAATGCATTAATAGTCTTAAGCCTTGTCTGTTAAACCAGGGGTAAATTACGAAGGGCTCGCTAAAGCTGAAGCACCTGGGCTTTCCTCTCGACTCGATAGTCCATTACTCAAAGCTTTTCAGCGTTTATGTTTCAGGTGTATTTTGTGGATGAACAGCACCTAGACACAGCTTTGTACCGCTGGTTTTACATTTGGTTTTACAACTGATTGTTTAACAACAGTTGATTTAATTTCACTTATTTGAAGTCACTGACATCATAGCTATAAAGTCATGTGGGTACATTGGCACTGCAAAGTATTAATTCAATTTATTTATGATTTTATTATAGGAATTTATAGAAATCTGTGTTTTGTCTGTTTTAAGCAAGCCACAGTCCGTCAACTATTATTTCAAAGGCGACGCTCATGTGGCATTCATATATGAATTATGATATGGTTATAGTGTAGAGTAAGCAATAGGGATGCAAAAGTGATGGAAAAGTTTCCAAAAATTTTCCATCACTTTGTATTCCTATAGGGAACATTTCAGTATTATTTATATGCTTTTATAATATTTATTAATATTCATTTTTATAATGTTTATAATGTCATTTTATGTGCTTTTATGTGTATTTTTGTTTTAATATTTATTTTAATCTATATAACTTTAACTTATTAATTAAGTGTTTGTAATTCTAGTACTTAAACTTTAATGCCAGTTATTTGACAAGCTTTATTTCGATCACTTAAAGCAGTTTTGAATAGTTTTAGCTGAATCTGAATAAGTCATGTGTTTTTTCTTCAGACATCTGACGTAATAGACGATGCGCTTTTGGACAAATTCAACATCACTAGTCTGCTGACTTATTTCCTGTGGTGACTTTTTGTAAAACTCCTGAGTTTTGAAAACTTTTGTAGCTACAAGTGTATTCCAATTAGGATGCGGACCTGTTTGTGGTTGTCTCCTCATATTAAGCAGGAATTAGACAAAGTAATGAAAAAAGACATCTCCTTTAACAAGTGTTTTCAAACACCAGCATTATCATCCATCTATAAATCCTCTGAGACAGTTTTGTGCTGCTCCATAACAAGACAAGTCACACGCATGACAACTCCAATTAATACAATATCTTGTTCACTTACCTGTGGAGAGGCGAGCAGGATGCTGAGGATCCAGGCAGCCAGCAGCATCCTCCTGTTCCTGCGACCGGCGTCCAGAGCTTCCAGCGGGTGCAGGATGGCATGGTGCCTGTCCAGACTCACCACCACCAGGATAAATGCTGACGAATGCATGGCGAAGAGCTTGAGGAAGCAGAGGAGCTTGCACATGGCATTGCCTGCATACCACTGCACTGTGATATTCCATATGGCGTCGAGTGGCATCACTACAAAAGTCATGACCAGGTCAGCGGAGGCCAGGCTGGCAATGAGCGGCCTCAGGTGGGAGGCCAGGCGGCGTCCTCGTCCCCGGGTCACACTGATCAGCACTGAGAGGTTGCTGATGGCCGCGAAGATGAAGAGCACCAGGGTGGCCACCACACGGAAGCGAGCGGCTACGGTGAATGTCGGTGTCTCCCAGTCAGAAGCGAAGCGAGGAAAGGAGGCGTTCGGCAGAGAGGAGTTTTCCCAAATGCTCGTGGGACTCGCTGACCGGAGAGACACGTTTACTGACATCCTGTTAAGAGGAAAAAAAGACTTATTTTGTTGCACGGTAAAGGCTTTTTGTGATACACTGAAATTATTGTAATAATCTACGACATTTCAGAATCACATGGTCTCATGTGGATATTAGGGTTCATAATTCATAAGTTGGAATTTGAATTGCATTAGGAATTCAAATTCTGAGAAATTCAACACGTAATGGCATTCTGGGTAATGAAGTGTTCTTCCATCTTTGTCCATAAATTTGTTAAATATAAAGAGGTGTACAATATATAAATTAAGTGCACTACCATTTGAAAGTTTGGGGTCTGTAAGATTTTTGTAGTAAAAAGTCTCTTCTGCTCACCAAGCCTTTATTTATTTGATCAAAAATACAGTAAAAACTAATATTGGGAAATATTTTTTATAATTTAAAGAAACTGTTTTCTATTTTGAAATGTAATTTATTCCTGTGAGTTTCAGCATCATTACTCCAGTCTTCAGTGTCACATGACCCTTCAGAAATCATTCCAATTGGCCGATTTGCTGCTCAACAAACATTTATGATCAATTGTGCTGCTCAATATTTTTGTGAAAACTGCAAAACCTTTTTTGATGATATTTGATAAATAGAAAATTTAAAAGGGCAGCATTTATTTGCAGTATAAGCATTTATCTGTAACATTTCACGTTTTCAAATTATAATCACTTTTGAACAATCGAATGGGCTGAAAGTAATTACCCTAAACAAATGTAATTGCATATAGGTGACATTTCTGATCTGTTTCTCTTTAAGGTCTATAAAACCATCTTTAAACTTTCATGCAAGACTTTGTCAAGGAATCATTTGTCTTGTCAAACCTTCCTTTTGTAGGTTAGATAGATAGATTGATTGATTGATTGATTGATTGATTGATATTCACACTCATGAACTGATAGGCAGCCAATTCTCCAATTCTGCATTTTGCTCAGATAATTAGCATTGCTTTGTGCACTTTACTGAATAATCCTTTCTAAAATTCAGCAGAACATTCATCCAGACATGAATATTCAGCTCACATCACCTAGAGACCCTGATTTCCATTACATTACTGTCACCACAGAGGCATTTGTCACCCTCACGACTTTTCACCCAAACGTCCATCGCCCGCGCAGTCTAACATCCTCGGCATTTACAGTCCCCATCTGCTATCTCATCTATCTACAGATAAGAAACTCTTGCCAGGGGCCTTTTTTCATTCTGGATCTCCTCTGGCAAATGGGGAGACCTTGGTTAAATGGCAGGGAGATAGATTACACCTCAGAGGTTTTTAAAGGTCTATATATAAACCTCCGACACAACTATCAGGGCTCTGCGCTGAGATTATGCACAGCAGACCGAGAATCACAACGTGCCTTGTTCATCACGCTTGCTGATATCTTATTTGGCCACTTGGTTAAACATACTCTACACCTCATGATAAGACTTGAATTAAATAAGATTAAAATGAGCTCAATTATGTCTTATTGAGTGATTCGGCATGGTTTACGACGTCCACGATAACATCATGAAGACAAAAGATGCTTTAATGGTCGAGGGTTCCCGCGCTGGCTCTGCTTCTGATATAAACGCCCCATCATGCTGACGAATGGCTGTTGTCAGAATTTCCCTTCGCCATGAAAGTGATATTGTCTTTTGTATAGCTGTAGTCAGGTAAACAGCATGGAGGTGATAGATAGAGAGAACCCTAGTGAACACAACCTCTGCACCATCCTTCCCTGTATCTGCACCCCCACACCAAATTGCATGGCTTTTCAGTAATACATCTCTGCATTGTCACTGCGATTGTTGGCATGAAATATATTCTTCAAAGAGTAGCAAATGGAGAAATCAATGTGAATTTTTAAAAACAATAAGAAGAATTTCATGAAGTATATTAGGATATATGAGCCTATGTATATGAAGTAGAGCTGTTATAATAGATCATATCCTTGGCATCGCTGTCAGATGGTTTGAATGATCGCTGGACATCTGCCTGCTGGAATCACGGCACTCCTGCCTCTTAATGTTGGTAAACATTATGCAAATATATGCAAGGAAGAGTGTCGGCTATCATAACTCTTTAATATGGCATAAGTGCTGTCATGAATATGCAAATCGTAAGAGTTAAACTAAAGAAAACTTTGATTTATTTTTCTTTTACACATTGAATTTTGGGGACTCATCATATGGTTTAGAAAACCAAAAATGCTCCATTTCATCTGTAGGGATCACTGCCATCACAATCCCCGAAACTTTGCCTGTGAATTTGCGTAATTATATTCATATTCTTGCTCACATGGCTAATGACCTGGAGCGTTAATTAAGATAGGGGAGATGAGAATATTAAGATTTGATGGCAAATTCATGTGCGAGCGGGCTGATATTTGCAGAGTGGCTTAAAAGAAGACGAGTTTATATTTTTTGACCCATGAAAAGAGACAGAAATTATTTGATAATGCCACTTTTGGTTTTTTTTTGATGTTCACTTTAGCAGAAGCCAGCATGCAATATGCAATATGATAGATATGCACGTGTATAAAAGCAAAAAATGGCATTTGATGATGTGCTTCATCACCTGAGCAGATTAGTTGACTAGTTAATGTATACTGGTGCGATGTGATATCTTCATTTCCTTCAGAAACTTTCATGAAAACACCTGATACACATCCAGGGAAAGTTTTTTTTGCTCCATTTACATCAGTTCTGAAATCAATTCCAAACTTAGACCTTTTGTCTGTGTCTCCAAACCTACCTAGACATCCAACATAAACATAAAATTGATGCTTTTGCCAAGAAATGCTGTTTTGTCTCCTCATTACAGCAGCCTCGAACATGATAGAGTCAGACTTACCTGTTTGCTGCAATATGTAGATCACTCCATGAATATTTCTCTCAGTTATTGAGGTGTTGGACATTTGCTGCTGTGGAGAAAATAAGCGCAGTCCGTGTTGTTACGCGGGTAAATCCACGAGAAGTCTCGTTCTCCTCCAACCCCCGCATGAGCTTGACGGCACCATGGACTCCTGTAGGGAACAGTTTGCCGCAGTCAACGGTAATTCTCTCATCGGGGTGATAACGATGATCTCCCGGGGCAAAAGTTTGGTTGCTTGACGCTTTCGGGTAGTTTTGAGAAGCTACATGTTGTTTTATTCGCACTTTTCGCCCGAGAGCCGAATGTTTAAGCGGACTGGCGGAGCTGTCCAGGTTCTGAAGAGTGTCCAGTGGAGGAAGAGTGTCCGTGTCTGCGCTACTTCACCTTCAGACACTCGTCGCGCGCACAGCACCCTCCTCAACACAACTGTGAGGAAACCTCAGCGTCACTGCACTCCTACACGCTGCAAAATATTCGTCATTTCAGTGGGAGAACCTTCAAATCCTACCGTAAAAAAATCTGTTAGTTGGTTAACAGTAATTTAGCTCACCATTTACAGTATACGATGTAGATCGTTTGCGCGCGCCAGAGAAACAAGCGCGCAGCCATCTTTAAAATTTTGACTTTGAACTTCTGTTTTTAGCTCTGTGTATTTCTAGCGCATGGCTGTCGAAGAGTAATTAGCTGGAGAAGAGAGTTAAGGAAAGTTATCATGAGCATTGTAATGTTTGAAGCGGATGTCATAACAAATGTAAGTTGACTGGGAAGATTAAAAACATGCATAAATCCGTAAGATCTTACCTTCGTGTTGTGGAAATATGCATTGATTTATAAATCGAGGGAACGAAATAGTAAATTTGAGTAAATTGAGATAATTGACCGTTTGATTGACAGGCGATCTGACCAATCATAACCCCGAATCCGCCATTTTGTCCGACAAAGCAGTCAGGGGAGTTAGTAGATTAATTTTGGTGAACTTGAAAATTACTGACTTCTTTCCACTTGAAACAACATTCCTTCTGATGTTCATTCATGTTTATTTGATGCTATAAATGAACTAGTATGAAGCTACACACGTTAAAGGGACACTATACGCTATTTATTGTTTAAACTTCTTTCAAAAAATACAATATTTTAAATATGAAACTGTTTCATACGTTGTCAGTGTCCTCTTTGCTCTTTGATGTATTTTCACGACGTGAGAACATGATGTGTGGCGTGAGAGCGCATGGACATAGCAACGGTAACTAAAGGGGGCGAGGCTTTGCGAAGTCAATTACTAAATCCTGCACACGATTTACTCTTTTTCCCCCCCTGCATGTCATGTCTGCAGCTCCATACTTAATAATGCAAAATACTAATACTCCCATACTAAAGCTAATTTTACTGTACAATTGCTGAAATATTTTATACGAAATTGTCCTATAGCCGAATTAATGAGGAAATATACAGAAATCACTTCGCAAGCCATCACATGTTTAGATTTAAAGTTAAAAAATGTTTATTTTTATTGTTGTTACTAGTACTGGAATGTTTAATGTTGCATTTATGTTAATTGGTTTATGTGTGTTGCATTATTTTATATCTTTATGTCTTTGCACAAATCAACTCAACTGAATAAACAAATTATTTTACACTGTTGTCATGTACAGTATTAGCCAAAAGTAGTGTCCAGAGGGGGTATTTACACAATATTTGCTTTTAATGACATTTCAGGGCTCTCTTAAACAATCAAATATGAGTAATAGAATACACTAAACTTGGTTAAGACATTAAAATGACAAAATTGGCAAACTCCAGCATATAATTACATACGGGTTTTATTGCAATATGCAAAAAAAAAGGCATTGAAAAGCTCACAGGAAATAAAACATATACTTACTATAAGGTAATCAGTTATTAATATTTTGTTAGTTTTCCCTTGTTTTTAATTACAGAAGCCATTCTCAGCTTATTTACAGAGCCGCGCACGTGACATGCAAAAAAAAAAAAGTAAATCGTGCGCATGATTTATCCTATTATTTTTTTCCTGCATGTCATGTGCGGGGCTCCGTTGACACTGACTCGCAACTTTGTTTGCTGTGTGTTTGGGATTGTTATCATGTTGGAAGATACACATCTGATCTCCAAACAGATCCTCCATACTTGGCGACATTGTGTTCATTAGCATTCCCAATTATTTGTTTGTTTTCAAAGTGACAGCAACTTTGTAGACCCTTCCAACACAGAGATGCGTCCCCAATACCATTATGTTTCCCTCACCGTGCTTAATGGAGCCATGCATGCATTTGGTATTAAACCACTCCAGTTGTCTTCTACGAACATACTGACATCATGCAATGCTAGGCTTTTCAATTTTGACTTGTCGGACTGGAGAACATGGCTCCAAACACAAGTACTTATGCAGTAGAGTTGGTACACAACCTCTCAGTCCAGCCTCAGCTAGCCATTGGCTCACAGTTCGAAATGAAATTGGATGGAGGTCACATCCTTCTGTCAAAATGTATACTACAGTCTTCCTTGACTTGCCACAGCACTTTAATATCCTCCTTGGTTGCAGAGGACGCCTCCTTCCTTCACTAAAACCCACCAAATAACATCCAATAATATAGCTAAATACTTGCCACATAGTTATTTATTGAATTATAGGCTGGGAATAATGAGTGAAAGCTTGGTTTGACCAATGATGTCCACACAATTCAGTATTTTTGGAACGTGGAACGCACACTGTAGCAATGTTTAAAGTTGAGGAAGAAGGAGGCAGGAACCGGCAACATAAACTTTAATCATAAAATAAATCACACAGCGAAAGTAAAGCAGCAGCTCCTCACAGATGACTGCCGCTTATAAACATAATAAAACAACAAAAATACTCCAGGCCTGGTCCTATTTCACTGTCGTCACGCCTCCTTTTATCCCTCCGGAGCTCCTCCGTGACGGCAAATAGTACGTATTTTACGAGGTGGCTAATTCGTATGAATTCGTACGCTCTCACTCGTATGAATCATCTATTTTTTGCTAAATCGTATGTATTTTATGAGTTGCCCAATTTGTATGATTTCATACGAATGACACCTAACCCCGCCCCTAAACCAATCACTGGGGTTTAGACAAATCGTATGAATTCATATGAGAGAGGTTGTACGAATTAGCCACCTTGTAAAATACGTACGAATTGGTCATGAGATAGCTTTGATGAGACTCGAGACCGGTGTGGCGCGCAGGTGACGCTCATTAGCAATCGCGCCACCGGCCTCGCTCCGTTCCCGCGGCTCTCGGCCCCCCCTTCTTGCCACACACATATTACACTCCAGGCACAGCTTCACAAAATGCATACAAAATACTTAATGAAAAGTTTGAATGAACCAATCTTGCTAGGTTGGACATCACTTTTGGCCACTACTGTATAGGAGAATGAACGTGGGCTAACGAAGTACAAATATACACAACATATATATGTATACAGATACATCACACTGTTGAGACATTTTACTCAAGAATAGTTGAAACAGTTTATAAGTAGCCTAACAACTCTAATGTGTCAAAACACTCTCTTTGAATTGCTGTAGAGACCAATTTTGATTAACGTTAAGTTATTATGGCCTTGAAGTACACATTTGTATTGTCATCAGTAGACTAACAAACAAGTTGGTTCAGATAGTTTGGCATGTTAACAGTCAAGCTGTTTTGATACAACGTGGTTATTTGCATATACTGTAAAACACACAGGCACTAACATGCCACACTGTAAAGCCTGTAACATTATCACTGTATTTTTACTGTAAGGTTCTGACATACTCATCTCCAAGTATTTCCAACATTAATGTAATGTAACTTGCACTCTGCTTTGATTTTATGCATTTCACACATCAATGTTACTGTTAATAAAATACTAACATAATATTACTAATATAAACAGTATGTAAAAAGCCAATTATTATGAGAGGGAGAAATAAAACCCCCCTTTTCTGTCATAGCATGACTATCTAACAACAAGGAGTCTCTTGCAATTAACAATTCGTCTCTAACATCATCATTGGATTCTCTGACAGACAGCTTTCTAAGCTAATTTAACTGTAACAGATGTGTTAAATGTTAAAAAGGCCTCTGTTTTCTCAAGCCTCATTTGTATTCATCCTCCTCTTGTATCACACATATGTTAATGGAGGCATTCAAATGCAACAGCCTTAGACAATCTGCCTCAGACATTTTAATTGCACAGAACGTGTTGATGAACTGCTGTCACGTCTCTCCAAGTTTAACTGGTTCAGAGCAGAGTTAATTTTGACAGCAAATTTAGATTTAGGTCATACATTAAATGTCATGCAGGTTGAGGGTTTCACTTTATTCTTCGTGCTCTGCTGATTAAGTCAATTAATAATGATAATTAAATAATAAAAGTCTAGTTTTTTGTACAGGGTGAATGCAAAGCGTGTTTAATTTGACAATGTTCCTGTGCAGGACACAGTGCAAAAACGTCTTAAGGTGTTCATTATATTTTTTAATCCTGTACTTAATAGACTGTATAAGGTTTTTATAGTTATAAATACATGTAGATTTGTATGATTTCGTGCGAATGACACCTAACCCCGCCCCTAAACCAATCACTGGGGCTTAGACAAATCGTATGAATTCATATGAGAGAGGTTGTACGAATTAGCCACCTTGTAAAATACGTACGAATTGGTCATGAGATAGCATAGATGAGACTCGAGACCGGTGTGGCACGCAGGTGACGCTCATTAGCAATCGCGCCACCGGCCTCGCTCCGTTCCCGCGGCTCTCGGCCCCCCCTTCTAGCCACACACACATTACACTCCAGGCACAGCTTCACAAAATGCATACAAAACGTCTTAAGATGTTCATTATATTTTTTAATCCTGTACTTAATAGACTGTATAAGGTTTTTATAGTTATAAATACATGCAGATTTGTATGATTTCGTACGAATGACACCTAACCCCGCCCCTAAACCAATCACTGTGGCTTAGACAAATCGTATGAATTCATATGAGAGAGGTTGTACGAATTAGCCACCTTGTAAAATACGTACGAATTGGTCATGAGATAGCATAGATGAGACTCGAGACCGGTGTGGCACGCAGGTGACGCTCATTAGCAATCGCGCCACCGGCCTCGCTCCGTTCCCGCGGCTCTCGGCCCCCCCTTCTAGCCACACACACATTACACTCCAGGCACAGCTTCACAAAATGCATACAAAACGTCTTAAGATGTTCATTATATTTTTTAATCCTGTACTTAATAGACTGTATAAGGTTTTTATAGTTATAAATACATGTAGATTTGTATGATTTCGTACGAATGACACCTAACCCCGCCCCTAAACCAATCATTGGGGCTTAGACAAATCGTATGAATTCATATGAGAGAGGTTGTACGAATTAAGACGAACAAAAACGTCTTAAGATGTTCATTATATTTTTTAATCCTGTACTTAATAGACTGTATAAGGTTTTTATAGTTATAAATACACGTAGATTTAAAGCATTTAATAGAGAGATACTCTTAGAAGAACAAGTAATAGAACCTTTAAGGGTTCTGTCAGGCGCTTCATAGCACCTTTCATCATGGGATCAGGGTTTAGTTTTAATGAATTAAATTTTGTTCTAATTCATTTTTAATTTTATTTTACAAAATATACTTTATCAGTAGAAAAATGGAAATAAGCTTTTAAAATGAAAGCATTATGCATTAATTTAAGAAATTTCTCCTTACATAGAACCCTTTTTTTTAGTATAAAGGGTTCTTTAAAATTAAATCAACAACCCTAGGGTTCTATATAGAACCCATTGAAGTTTTTTCTAAGAGTGATATGCTCAAAGGTAATAAATGCATTTCAGAAAGTTAAGATTTATGGATGACTTGCATTATATTCATGGTCAGATCCTGATTATGGGGTCACATAACATAAATATAACATGCAAATTATCTGTTACATTTATGTCATGGTGCTGCAGAAAAAAATATTGCTAGTTATATAAAATAAGTTGTACGTAAAATAAAAAAAGAAAGAAAAAAAACAAAGAATATATATATATATATATATATATATATATATATATATATATATATTCTTTGTTTTCTTTCTTTCTTTTCTCTTTCTATATGTATGTTTATGTTTTCATATGGGAACATTTGTGCAGAGCCTGTGTGTTTCTCACTTTAGGTTGTACTGCCCTCTGCTGGGAAGATTTCTCCATTAAATCAAAGAGTCAGCGAGAAACCAATAGCGTCTTAGAATACATTAATATTCATTAATTTAATAATTAATATTTGTCTCTCTGGAACTTTTTTTTTAGTACAAAGAATTAACTCTAATTGTGTGTCTGTGTGAGTGAGCAAACATTTTACTATTATTATATATTACTATATTTCAAACAAATTCGAATAAATTATGTCCACTAAAATTACAATTACTCTGTATTTTAATGTTTTTTTATTTCTTCATATTATTATTTTTTTCTTTATATCTATTAGTCAATTTCAAATCTACTGCTATTTGTATACATTTTTCTCTTTGGTAGCTATTAGACTTTGAGCTTTATAGGGTTTTAAAATAAAATGCTGTTTTCTTTATGATTAAACTCGGTTATGTTTTCTAGAACACAAACACTCTTTATATAAGCTCTATTTACCTTATGCATTACTAGCTAACCACCCAATTGTGTGTGTGTGTGTGTGTGTGTTCTTGTTTGGCTATACTTGTGGGGACCAAATGTCCTCACTTATATTGTGAAATACTTTCACAACCCACTGGTCCTTACTAGTTTCGTCTCAGCCAAAAGATTTTTATTTAAATCTAGTGATAGTCACGTGTTTCTGTGATGGAGTAGGGGTTGAGTGAGAGAAAATATCATTGACCTGATAAAAAATCAATGGAAGTCTAGGCAATGTCCTCACTAAGATAGCAAAACAAACCTGTGAGTGTGTGTGTGTGTGTGTGTGTGTGTGAGTGTGTGCGTGCGTGTGTGAGTGCATGTGTGTGTGAGTGCGTGCGTGCGTGTGTGTGTGGGTGCGTGTGTGTATGTGTGCGTGTGTGTGTGAGTGTGTGGGTGCGTGTGTGTGTGAGTGCGTGCGTGCGTGTGTGTGTGTGTGTGTGGGGGTGCGTGTGTGTGTGGGTGCGTGCGTGTGTGTATGTGTGAGTGCGTGCGTGTGTGTGTGTGAGTGCGTGCGTGTGTGTGTGTGTGTGGGTGCGTGTGTGTATGTGTGAGTGCGTACTTGCGTGCGTGTGTGTGAGTGAGTGTGTGGGTGCATGCGTGTGTGCGTGAGTGCGTGCGTGTGTATGTGTGTGGTTGTATGCGTTTTTTATGGTTGTGTGCGTGGTTATATACGTTATGGGGAAATGACAATGACAAAAATGACAATATCCTAAATCCTTGTGGGGACTTTTTTTGGCCCTCATGAGCAAAACAGCTTATAAATCCTAATTGTATGAAAAATGCAGAGTTTTCTGAGATATGTTAGGGTCAGGGGATAGAATATACAGTTTGTACAGTATAAAAATCATTATGTCTACACATGTCCCCATAAAATGTGAAAACCCAATGTGTGTGTGTGTGTGTGTGAGAGAGTGTGAGTGTGTCATTGTGTGTGTGTGTGTGTGTGTGAGTGAGTGTGTGTGTGTGTGTGAGTGTGAGTGTGTCATTGTGTGTGTGTGTGTGTGTGTCTGTGTGTGTGCGTGTGAGTGTGTGAGTGTGTGTGTATGTGAGTGTGTCATTGTGTGTGTGTGTGTGTGTGGGCGGGTATTCCCTACGTTATGGGGACCAAATGACCCCACAGGTATATTAATACCAGTGAATTTTGATCTTATTTTTTTGGTCCCCATGAGGAAACAAGCTTATAAATCATACAGAATGATCTTTTTTGAAAATGTAAAATAGCAGAACATTTCCTGTGATGGGTAGGTTTAAGGGTAGAGTTAGTGTAGGGGGACAGAATGTACAGTTTGTACAGTATAAAAACCATTACGCCTATGGAATGTCCAAGTGTGAGTGTGTGTGTGAGTGTATGTGTCAGTGTCAGTGTGTGTGTGTATGAGTGTGTGTGTGTGTGTGTGTGTGTGCACTGCAGTCTTAGTTGACAGATTGCATAACATTCATGAGATGATTTAATATGCACTTTGAGTGTTTACATAACATCTCCCGTCTGTGAGCTTAAGAACGGATTTGACGCTGTTTCTAATATTGATGTCGCATATCAGATATTGATGATACTGATATTAATATCTTAATCCTCTCGTGTGCTGGATTTGATGCTGAATATTGATTCCGAACTGTTTTCTACCCAAATGTTCTTAACAATCAACATGCAGACCTTTGAATGAATTGACAGCTCACACACCAGAAGCCCTCATCCAGTTGTGTCTAATACTTAATGTTATTTGAAATTTACTGAGCTGTAACTCATTAACATGAAGCTTAATTACTCCCTGTCTGCTGTCTTCCTACCTCTTAATTCTGAACATTAATTAGCAATGAGAAATAATCTCTAACATTTGATCGAGGAACAACAAGCATACATCAGTGATAATAAATCAAGCATGACGTTACAACAAACAGAAATCAATGTATATGTACGGTCAAATCTTAAAAGAAAATTCATGCTATATTAAAATGAGAATGTAGAGCGTTCCAAAGTGATTCTATGAAGCATTTCTTGTATGCCCCAGACAAACCCCTTCATCAATGCACTGTATGTGCGTGGATTACATAAAGACTGCTGTCTTGTCTTTCAGAATTGTCCTACTTAGATGGAGTTTAACATTATGACCACCAGGTGGGAGACTAACTCCCTAAAAAGGACAATGAAACGCATATAGCAAATCATACAGTACTTATAGACTCTAACACAACAACAATACTCTGTAACCATTGCTGAGAAAAAATGCGCACTGATTTATGTTCAGCTCAATAGACAGCATTTGTGGCATAATGTTGAGTACCATAAAAATATTTTGAGTTGTTCTTATGTGTCCCATAAAAACATTTCAACTTGTTTCTATAAAAAAAGGGTGCAAAGTGGGGCCAAATTGTGAAAGGATTTAAAAGCAGAAAATGTGAAGCAAATAATTTCATGAAAGCATTTACAACTGATCTGTTAAACTGTGTGAATTATATTAGCTGTAAAGTTTTTTTTTAATCGTTTTTATAGTTGTTTTGGGGTTCATGTCAAAGAAGTTGTTAATTGGATATACAAAAAATACAAATTAATATATTTATCACACTAAAATCAGGGTTATTATTGTTAACTAAAACTATTAAAACATTTCAGCTGAAATAAAATAAAAAATTTTGTTTCCTTGGCAGGAAGTTGAAGCGGTAAAATGATTAACTTCAGATAAATAAAAACTAAAACTAAAGCTAAAATAAAAAAAATAAATAAACCTAAATAGCTAATAAAATGACAGAAGCACATAACTAAATTACTAAAAAATTGAAATACAAATATAAAAATAAAATGCATCCAAAATTGCATACTCAGTACTTATTTCGAATAAGTAATTACTTCACAACTGTTATATATGAATGCATATGAATATAATCCGGACGTACAACATCCGCCATAATCATGTGACCTACCAGCATCAGTTGCGTCGCTTCACTGTCATTCACAAATCCTCTCCCGTGGCCTCATGTAAAGTGATGGCTACATCCCAAATCGCATACTTCCCTATTATACACTACAGTATGTGACAAAAGAAGTGTCCAAACTCACAGTAATAATGAAAGAGTAGGTAAAAAGTACTTCTGAAGTGCACATACAATGGACACTTTACCATCCCATGAGGCCACGGGAGAGGATTTGTGAATGGCAGTGAAGCGACACAACTGACCCTGGCAGATCATGTGATAATGTAGTACGTCTAGATTACATTCATACCACACAATGTTCTTTTTTTAGCGGTCGTGAAGTAATTATTTATTCAAAATACCCTCTCAAGAGAGTAGCCGGAAGTAGTAGGACTTTTTGCCTGTACTCTTAGAATGTAGTTTCTTATTATTGTAATTGTAAGACATTTCTCAGGCAGTAAATGTGGATCTTTCAGATGAATGTAAGGAGTTTTGCTCTGGTTAGGAGGTCATCGCCTCTCTTTAAAGTACTTTGAAATTAGATTTCACCTGCTATAGAGTTTAGGGAAGTATTCAATTTCAGATGCAGCCACTGACTAAAAATATTTTAACACACATGTCTCGTGGCTAAACAGTGATTTTAACATTTCCAGACTGGCCTCATTCACTTCCACTGTAAGCGTCTCACTGTTTTTACTTTTTAAAAAAAGGAGTGGAAGTTAACGTGGTCATTAACACATTGCCGCTCAACTTTTATTGAATATTCCTTTAAAAGCTTAAGGAATTGATGGAAGTAGTTGTTTTTGTTTTCTCCGTGATTTTTAAGTCAGAGTTTTTAATTGTGAGTTAAACCGCTTAGTCTGCTTAGTTTTAGTCTTTAATGCAGACCCCCCGCTGACCCGTCCAGATAGATCGGGACTCTCTGATGAAGCCGACACAGAGCTCGTAATGTGCGTCTGCACACTTCTAATGTGGAAATATCACAAGTAACACTGGTGCAAAGACTGAATTCACCGAGGCGGTTCACACCATTTTAGTGTAAATATCATACATAAAGCTTACAACGTGTGTCGGTTCACACATCTCAGGATCTAATTGGCTTTTTACGTCCCACACAATCAAATCTGATAGGATACTCAAGCAAAATGAAATGTGAACCTGGTTCGGAAGTTACAGTACCTAACATGTGACTTTGCACTCATACACTTGCCACATGACACCATGTGACTGCAAGACCCTATACAGATAGAAAGAGAGAGAGACTGGAACATGGCTTTAGTCACTGAACCTTAAAAAACTGAGTTGTTGATATTTCATAAAGTGAGTGTTGGTGTTCATTGGACTAGCGGGTGATGATGCAAATGGCCAATCCGCGCAGGGAATGCTGGATTAGCTCAGAGAATCACTGCATGCAATATTTAGCACTAATCTGTACTCTTAAATCCAACAGGCCCTCCTCACTGAAATGAGTTACACATAAAACCTGTTCTGAGAAACACAGTGGAAGTAAGTCATCACAGTTAAGCCATCACCTGACTCCCATATAAGTGCCAAAATAATGCTGTTGCTTGACAAAACGTTTGTATTATACACGCTTTTCACAAGTCACTTTATTTCAGTTCTGGTTTATATCATCCATACATTGGTGTTTTTGTCTACAAGAGGTAGTTCACACAGATAAGGAACTTCCTTCGATTCTTGGTTATTTTGAACTTATGACTCATAGAAATCCTATTGAAAACTGTTTTTTCTTCTTCTTCTTTTTTTTTTTTTTGTGGAGAAACGGAAATTCTTAATTGTTCATAATGTCCAAGTGTTCTAAATTTAAAGGGATAGTTCCCCATTTTGTTATCATGTTTTCACCCTCGTGACTTTCTGAAGGTCAAAGGAGCCCCGAACAACTGGATTTTCATTGTATACACAGTAAAAACCTTGGGTTACACATGTCGGGTCACTATGTTGGGAAGGTGCTATGTTAACCCATAGTTGGGTTATTTTTAACCCAATTATTGGGTTAAAAAAAAACACAGTTGGGTAGGTGCTATGTTAACCCATAGTTGGGTTAGTTTTAACCCAACTTGCTTTTAACCCAATCATTGGGTTAAAAAAACACAGTTGGTAAGGTGCAATTTTAACCCATAGTTGGGTTATTTTTAACCCAATCATTGGGTTAAAAAAAAACACAGTTGGTAAGGTGCTATGTTAACCCATAGTTGGGTTAGTTTTAACCCAACTTGCTTTTAACCCAGTCATTAGGTTAAAAAAACACAGTTGGGAAGGTGCAGGGTTATTTTTAACCCAACTTGCTTTTAACCCAATCATTGGATTAAAAAACACAGTTGGGAAGGTGCTATGTTAACCCATAGTTGGGTTATTTTTAAACCAACTTGCTTTTAACCCAATCATTGGGTTAAAAAAACACAGTTGGTAAGGTGCTATGTTAACCCATAGTTGGGTAATTTTTTAACCCAATCATTGGGTTAAAAAAAAACACAGTTGGGTAGGTGCTATGTTAACCCAACTTGCTTTTAACCCAATCATTGGGTTAAAAAAAACAATTGGGAAGGTGCTGGGTTATTTTTAACCCAACTTGCTTTTAACCCAATCATTGGATTAAAAAAACACTGTTGGGAAGGTGCTATGTTAACCCATAGTTGGGTTATTTTTAACCCAACTTGCTTTTAACCCAATCATTTGGTTAAAAATAACCCACAGTTGGGAAGGTGCTATGTTAACCCATAGTTGGGTTAGTTTTAACCCAACTTGCTTTTAACCCAATCATTTGGTTAAAAATAACCCACAGTTGGGAAGGTGCTATGTTAACCCAACATTTTAGGTGAGTATGGACAAAAGCATGAAAACATTTGACAAAATATCGTCTTTTGTGTTTCTGCAGTCATTAACGACATGAATAAATGATGACAGAATGTTCTTTTTTTTGGTGAACTGTCACTTTAAGTTTGTCATTTCTTTATGAAGTAGCTACTCGTGGTTTTTCGTGCATTTAATGAGGTATATCTTTAAATTCGGTGCTAAGATGTGACGTGGAGTAATCCAGGTGTAGACAGTTATTAATGCGCTCCATATTGCAGTGACTCACTCGGCTCGTGCGTTGTAAATCTGCCGTAAACAGCACAAACCGCCGCTAGAGGTCTCAGCGTCAGTGTTGACAAACAATAAAAGAGTTCTATGTGAACATCAATACACCCAGCTTCGGTTTAAACGGGTTTATGGTGGACAAATGTTAAGATTTGTCGCTAATCCTCCTTGCCTATAACACAAAGACGGGTCTAGTTAGCCGCAGAGCTGCTCCTCGCGCGACTGACGGGACAGCCGCTGCGGTCCCATATACAGTATATGACGAGATACAGTACCATAACAGTGAGTGTAAACAATACCCGGATGACAAAAAAAAAGACTGCATGTAATAATGATTTCACGGGGAATGGTTTTACTGTATATGCACGTGCAAACGATGACCAACTTTTATTTTTTTCCTTCGTAAAGCATCTTTTCACACCTTTGTTGCACTCTTAGTATTCTGGGCTGCAAGAAAACATGCATGTGTAAGTAGGTCAGGAGAATCGTATTGTTCAGTCAGTGTGTGCTACTGCCCCATCAGTGTGTTGAATACAAGAATAAATGAGAGCAAGTTAAAAAAAAAAAAAAGGGGGTAAGATTGCCATATCTCTCAAATTATGTTGCTGCAGAAAACTGATAATGAAAGATGAAAACTATCATTTACAGAACTGTTTGTCATTTTATTGCTAAATCCATCGGTCATACCACACATTGTCGCTTTCTGACAAAATTGTGTTTTTAAAATGTTGCACGAATCATAATTGCACCATCAATAAAAGTTTGTTTTAAAGAGAATCTAAGAGGTGACATTTGCATTATATAAGTCATAAAATCCTGTTGAAGATTTCACATTTAGATTTTTACATTTTTAAAATAGGCAGAGGATGTCAAAAATCAGGAAAAAAAAGGGATATGGTGTTCAAATCCCGGGTCAGATTACCTTAAATCCAAACGGATTCAAATGGATGTTTTGAAGGCAAAAATGTTTGCTTATAAAATCAACTCAAGTGCATTGCTCTTTTGTGAAATATGAAGTGAGCTGGTCACCCAAAGGTTGCAGGTTCGAACCCCATAAGAGACATTATCACACCCTTAAAGGACTGTCCTTAGAGTACATATACATGCATAATTGTTGCTGCAGAGATATTTATCATTCTTTGTTTGCCATGTTACACTCGAAGTGCATTGAAAATCAATTCTGAACACCATATATGTTTGATTTGTTCATCAAAACAATGATTTAGACCTCTCATTTCCCCCCACATGCACGTTTGTAAAAAGAGTTATATTTCCTTTTGCCACAAATTACGACTATTTCCAAGATGTCAAGTTTACATAATTTTAAGTAAAAATGCACTTGAAAGATAATTTAGCTCGCACCAGGTTCACAACACACATTTTTTGCATAAAATGCATTTATATTTCCTTTCATTATCAGATGAAAAATTACATTTGTTTTTATGAATGGCGCAAAAATGCATTTTAATGCATAAATAACGTCTTGGTTAGTATCATTAGAAATATATAGATGCAGATCTGAACAATAACCTATGCATATTTGTTAAAAAAAAAATCATCATCCAACCCTTGGTGCTTCACACAATGGCAGATGACATTTCCCTCCAGTCCACCTCTAAAAACAAAATCTGTCATTGCGAGAGAGAGAGAAAAAAAAGTGCAGTCTGTTGCAAGTTTTGGAAGAATGTCCAAATGTTGTGTTGGAAACGCACCACAATGTTCCTCAAAATGCTCCAGCCGATCTGGAAAGAAGAGGGAGTTAATATGGCTGTCCACAATTTATCTGTCAGTGTAGTAAGCTCGCCTTGTGCTGCCGACACGACGCGCATAACAACCCATTTAGTTCCCATCATTTCAGAGCTTCTTGTCCCCTCCCCTCCAGACACAGACAACAACATACACCTTAATAGGGGCGCGTCTCCGACACAGCCGCCGACCAATAACCCGTCTGTCTGGGCAGAGACCAAGGGGATGAGCGCTCGCCGAGGCCCAATCAGCGCTTTTGTGTTGCCTGCCGGTGCCGGGGACTGGTCGTGAAGAGCTACAGCAGCGCTTCAGGATCGGAGAGTGAACCCGGAGCCAGAGGAACCTGAAGGGTAAAGGCGAGTCAGGTGAGTCCGGGGATTCACTCGCGGCCTAGCCGGTATCGGCTCGAACTGGGGAATTTGCGCTTTATAACCGTATCCACACGCGATTCGGCCGTCATATACCGTAAACGAACGAGCTAAACGCTTTAAAATGCTTTCCGAGGGAGTCTGTTGAGCACCCAGACAATAGCATAGCGGATTTTGCGTGGAAAGCAAACACGCAGCAGTTCAAAGTGGCTGGCTAATACTGTGAAAATGAGCTCGGGATTGCGCCGACGTCGAGCGGCTATTTCAAGAGCGATTCCGCGAAAAAGTCACATTTAGCTAGCAACTTTGACAAGTTTACTAGCCAAAGCGGGATTTTATATGTGTGAAACGGCGTTCATTGTTTCATCTGGTGTCTCTAGGGGTTAACCCAGATTGGCGGAGAAAGCCTCGCGTCCTCCCGGCTGTGGCTACAGTAGTGCAGTATCAGCTCAGACACAATGAAAAAACCCACTTCTCCACACACACAGCACCATCTAAATATATCTAATGCTCGTGTTTCAGTCAAACGGGCTGTTTAGTGAGTGTTTTAGGGCTGTTCTGGGGACTCTGTACTGTGCCGAGGGCGCACGGATAGTGTACGGTGTGCCTGTACAATTAGAAAAAAAAAAGATGTCGAAAATGCATCAGCCATTTACGTAAGTGAGGACGTTCTCTCAACTTGCTCCATATGCACGCAAATGGCTGCCCAACACTTGACAGACGTAAGAGTGAAATCTAATTCCAGCGTGAATGCAGGTATTGATCGAAACCAACAGGGAGTCGCTGATAATCGGGGGGAGATGACGTTTAGAAAGAAACTCTGATCAATGATATATAATGCGTTTTCTGCAGACACGTCCAAAGTGAGACTTTATATAGTCAGAGGCTTACTCTAGCAATCAGATTTAGCAGTTGACAGCAATGGGTGACAGTAGTTTGTTTTGTGGAGACCTTTTACTTTTTTTTTTATTTTTTAAAAACAATTTGAAGCACTTAATTGCACTGTATGGGCAAATTATTATTTTCCTACCACCTTAAAGTCTTTTAAACGTGCACTCGGTAACCTTTTGCTAAAAAGTTTTGTGTGTGAAGAAATGTGTCGCGGGTCGCCCGGTCATGAGTGCCGCCATGTTGAGATCACATGACCTGCTGCGTCATGCAATCGGGCTCCGGTGACGCGACAAATTTACTTATTTATTTATTAAGTACATGAGCGATATTCTTTTAAAATGTGTAGTGCATAAAAACGTTTCTTTCAATACTAATAAATAATAGTAGCATCAAGACGTGACGTCATTGCATTATTTTTTATAACTGAAATATTTGGACGTGTAACACTTAATTTAACGCGTAATTACATTAAATTTGTAGGCAAGTGCAAAGGTTAATTTATACACGTATGTCAGGTTAATTGGTATCTGTATGCTATGCTAGTATAATGCGTAGTTCAGACAGCATTTATCGTAACGTGATTTTGTAGGAATTGAAATCGGGTGTTGTAAGTGAGAGTGCCTGTTGAATGAAATTTGTGCCAAAGGGATCGCTTGGGCTCCTTACAGGGTCCCGATTTTGAGGAGGACCTGATTTGTCACCACTGGAAGTAAAAATCCCATTCATTTTCTCCATAGGGGATTTGATTTTTAACGATAACTTAAACCTGTGAGCTACGTGGTTGTTAATCAGTGCTTTTGCTGAAGCCAACAGTCTGCGTTATTTCAACTTATTTTTTTAAATAATAGTTTGACAGTGGAATTCAGAGAATTGAAAGACGCAAATCACACCAAAAGAACTCCTTAGCACCCGCCCACTCCCATGAAGCACTGCGAATGACGCAACCGAGTCAATCTCCTTGCACTCTCAAACCACTTAAAAATTTGTGTATAAATGCGCATATTTTAAACCTAGAACATGTTGTTTCTACATACACAATCCGTAGTTTTGTATTTATCCATCTTTTTTATTTTGAATGTCATTCGCACTGCTTTGTGGGATTAGTGCTTTCTCTGATTAAAGTACATTTGTCATTTTTAAAATACTTTTTTTGCTTCAAATCAAAGTTTGTAATGTGACGATTCTCCTCTTGGCTGATTGGTTTTGGTTCAAGACTTTAAATACCCCTATGGAAAAATATGAATGGGAAAATACTTCCGGAACCAAGGAGAGTTACTACTACTACTACTACTAATAGACAACAACGAACAGAATGAGTTTGAATTCAAGAATGACAATTATATGGATACATGTCGTAAATAGTACTAAATAAATGAAGGACACAAAAACAAACAAAAAATAAAAGATCAACCAACAGCTTGGGTATAAACATCATACATCCGAGCAAATAGGTGTCAGCATAAAGTTTAAAACTACTGAATAAGAGCCAGCTAAATGTAAACAAAAACCTACCGAGTTGACCTTTTAAGTTCGAGGAATTGCAACTAACGCAAAGGCTTATGTACTCCTCAGTATTTTTATACATAAAACTTTCCCAGTTTGACAGTAAAAGAGCTCTCCTCCCACTGATATTAAAGACATTTATACTTATTGTGCGGAGAGAAAGACCGAACGTGTACGTCTCTAAGAATTACCTTAGTGAAATCATACTCATTTCTGATGTGTGTAAACAACAGAACTGTAAAGGAAAAATATTTTTTTAGCAAGTAGCACATCTAATGAGAGCCAATTGGAGTGTTTTCTGCTAATTTTTTTATTTTTTTAAAAGGCTGCTGCATACTGTGAGGGGCGCCCCACTAGTATTACATCCTCAAGAGGGGTCCAAACAATGTTCTTATTGACTGTTTTGCTCAAAGGCATTTTGTGTGGACTGTTCCCCCTCCTCCCCCTCAGGCGGAAGATACTTGGCAGCTTGGTATTTATTTTTCTACCTTTTTTTGCGCTATTCATCACTTTAGTCGGAGCACCCGAGCTTATGGCCGTCGCCTGTGAAAGGATTTCATGCTGTTTGTTCTCTTTAATTTCCATGGTGCATGGGCACCTTATTGCTAGTGACTGTCTGGTTTTGTTAAGCCCACGAAACCTGTGAAGTGCGGTGCCAGATGATAAGATGGAATACACTGAGCTGAGCAAAGACTCTAAGCTCAAGTTATCAATGTAGATTTCATCATAGATCTGTCACGGTTTCGAGGTACCTGTTCGAGTACCTGTTCTGCCTAGACCTGCTTCACCCCAGATCTTATGTTAGAACCGGTGCTTCGGCACAGCATAGGCATTTCCATGGATTTTTACTATAAATATAAGCCTATACACTGTAAAAAAAGAATTGTTGGTTTAACTTAAAAGTAAGTTACCTGGTTGCCTTAATATTGAGTTCATTGAAATGGATTTAATCGACAGAAACTCAAAATATTATGTTATCTGAACCACGTTAATAATCTAAGATTTGACGTGAGAAAAATGCGGTTGTAAATCATGAAAATAATTTTACTGTACTAATGCATATTGGTCAGCGGTTAATGATTCAAGGCTGAAGACTTGCGCGGCGTTAGAAATTCTTTCATTTGCTTTGCTCACACTCATGTTGTTCAAAAAGTGTGACTTTCTTCTTTGAATCGCAAAAGAATATATATTGAATTTTTGTCCGTACACTGAAAGTCAATGGGCTCCAAAACGGCACTGAATGTGATTTTCATTGTATGGACATTCTTCAGAATATCATCTTTTGTATTCTGTAGAAGAAAGTAAGTCACATGAGGATAGATAGATAGATTGATGACTGAACATCATATTTGGATTTTTAGTGCTGAATTACTATTGACAACCTAAATTCAAGACCGTATGTCTATATTAGATCAGAGGTGCAATCTTGAGTTCATTTAGAAGAAGAGACCATGCCACTGAAGAAGACGTTTGATGGGGAAATCGCATTTAGAACCGCATATTGACTCTTGGATCAGAAAGAGTACTTGACTTGGCTGGGTTTCAGCACTGCTGAATGGTCAGAAAAGGTAGTGTTTAGAATTAGCAGTGCCCCTTTGGCAAACGCTTTGAGTAGACACAACAAAACGACTTACTCCGTAAACATGCGCCATGAGATTTACGGCAGTGCAATATGATGATGTGGACCAAAGTTGTGCTAGTTTTGTAAAACGAACCCTCACTGCGACAGTCCTGAGAGGCGAGAATGGGGCATTGACACTCAAATGTCCTCCCATTGATCTCCTACCCTTCAACGCACCTTCAGCGTCTGTAGTGTTGTTTTAAAGCGGTCAAAATAAGACCACGTTTTTTTGTGATGGTGGTTTTAAAAAAGACCATCAGGACCGACCTGTCAGGTCCAAAAGGGTTTGATTCATTGGCTCTTGGGTAAGCTAGGGGCTGCTGCTTGCCCTTTCCCCAGATAAGGCTTATGGGTCCAGGAAACAATATGACCACATGTCTTTTGGCTTTATAAAGCGTAATGAACAACATAATTACCTCAGACCTTCCCGTTGACATCATAGAGAAATGAGGCGGACAGATACTCGCAGGAATGTTTTCGATTGTACTTGATTTGCGGTTACAAATCTTAATAACGCACCATACGTTTCTAATAATCGATAATAATTGTGCATTTTATCATTTATCCATAATCATTGGGCATTCAGTATTTGAACTAAATGGTTTCCTTACGGTAAATTTGTAGTGTTCATCCTAGTTATTTGTCTTCTGTCTTTGATAAAAGTCACGTCTTGCCTTTTTATTGGCTATAGAGCAGGTCTGATTGATACCTACTCAAAATCAGAGCTCATTTCATGACCCATAGTTATGTAAAACCGAGACCTGAATGTTTTGAAAAGAAAGAAATTAGCATAATTACCCCTTAATCAGAAACATTAAGTTTATTTAAAAATCTTCCCCAGTGAAAATCCTTTGAGGGTGAGAAGTCTTGTCGGTTGCTTGTACATGCTACTAATTGATACGGATGTTAATGAATTTGATAAATCTAGATCAGTGAAAGAAGTACAAATAAAAAGAAAAGTGTGTCAAACTGTTTTTGGGCCTGATAACAATCTGTGTCGATGTTCAGTAGAAAATGTGTTATAGAGGTGAAGGGTTAACGGATGAGTTCACATAGAAATTAAAACTCTGTCATCGTTTACTCGCCCTTATTTCGTTCCAAATGTTTGACTTGTGTTTTTTCCGCAGAACACAAAAGAAGTTTATAAGGTTTCCACACAGTGAAAGTCAATGGGGTCCACCACTGATTTTCGTTGTAAGGACGAAACAAAAACATTCTTAAAACTATCTTTTAGGTTTGGAATGAATAGTGTTATTGTTATTTAAAACATTAAAAAAAGGTTTTCGTTCATTGAAAAAAGCTGAAATAAGTAAATATTAGATTAGACCTGAAATTAGAAATGCTGCTTTGAATTATATACATTTAAAAAAACAAAATGCTATAAATAACACTGGGTCGGTCCTTGGAGGGTGAGGTCTTTCATTTTATAGTGAACTATCCCTTTAAATCTTTAGAAGGTCCATTTCAATTGTCAAATTGGAGCAAATTGAAATAGGAAGAGTCTGTATAGATACAGCCAGGTTTGTAGATCAGACTGTCATGATTTTTCCTCACAAAGTTGAAGAGGTACGCATGGCTAAGCTAAAATAACTGATTTATAAACCAATCTGGGCAAGATGTCAGCTTCCGTTTCATTTAAGAATGGCTGTTTGTTATCCTGTGCCGTGTTTTCGAGGTATCTGAAACCCTTTGGTGGTCGACGGTTGCACAGGGACCTTTGACTCCTGAGCTTTTTCCGCTCTGCTCTGTCAGTTGCTGATTAATTATTCTCCACCATTTTAGTTGTGAGATCTTAGGTGGGCACAGCGAGAAGGTACAGAGAGGGAATGTTTCAGTCGACTGTAATGCGTCGCATGTATGTTGGTGCGCTGGTCTTGTTAACACCTGAATGGGGAGGCTGCTTTCTGCGGGCCTCATGCAAGGCTTATTAAACCCCACGCAGAAACAATCAGCCCAGATGAATGGCTTCCTGTGAAGTTTAATTAGAGGGCCTCCCTGATGCTTTAGCTGGATAAACAGCAGCAAGAAACGACATGACGGGTCTCTTACGTTGATTCTCGAAGAATGCGTGTTTGTGAAGAGCGAGAAGTCGTTTTTAGGTTTAGGATTCAGAATGTTGTCGTTTTTTTTTAATCTTTTTCCTCTCCTTTTCCCCTCGTGGATGGTGTCTGACCATCCCGATCGGGAAATTGATGAGTTTTTCAAGCTTCACGGGTCTTGGCCGTCACGAGAGCTCCGGATTGTTGTTAATTTGCTCGACGTCTCTCAAGTGGGATTTCTCTGAAGATGAGGTGTGGACTGCATTAATTGCAGCGGGTTCAGGTATTGGCTCTGGTTGAAAAATTTAAAAGTATTGATCCAGGCCAAGCTGTTTTCATCATTTTGCAATGCATTACATTGTAGCGAGACGGAAGCTGTGAGTGAATATGAAGCGCATAGACCCGTTTTGTGATTACAGAGGGAGGTATAGCCGTAGAGTCCCCAGATAGGTGGCCCTCGCAGCGCGAGGTTCTCCGGCCGCACTGGTTTCAGCGGCGAGAGAGCTGATCGAAGGACTGCTGGAACACTTAATTCAATGCAAGATGAAAGAGCTAGCAGAACCCATTCGAAGCATTTCTCTGTGGAACCTTCTTAGTTTACATGGCCTGGGGGTTAGTTTGTCTATTAAAGTTGATGGGCCTGACATTGTGCATGGAGTTGCATCATTTATTTAAGCTGTAACAGTCTTAGAAATGTTGTTTTTATTTTGACCGTGCGGTCGTGAGTTTTTCTTTTATTGTTGTGACATCAGCCAACACCTGTGTCCAGTTGCGACATACCATTTAATGGGACTGTTCACGCAAAAATGTGACTTTCTTCTGCAGAACACAAACTGAGAGATTTAAAAAGGTTTTGATGTTTTTGTTTGTTTTTCTATCTATACAATGAAAGTCAATGGGGTCCAGAAAACAACATTGGATCCCAATGACTTTCATTGAATGGAGAAGAGCGGCTAAAACATTCATTTTAATTTTTATTTTTGTGTGTACTACCGTCTCTTTTAGTCAGGAAAACCATTGGTGTATTATCGCTAATGTTTTTATTAACTTTTTAGCAACTCGTTTCAGATATCTGTCCCAGTGTTGTTATTCTCAACTAAAACAAAAACTGTTTTAGTTTTCGTTAATTAAAATTAAGGCTGAAATAAAATATATTATGGAAATACTTTCTTGACAACTAACTAAAATATGTATAAGTTGAAGTGAAATTACTAAAACTAAAACTGAAATAAAGACAAAATTAAAGCTAAATAGAAAGAAATGTTCATGAAAAACAAACAGTAATAAAAATGTGAAATTAAAACTAAAATTAAAATAAAAGCTCATTCAAAATATATATTAAAAAAAAGGTAAAATATTATGTTAATACTTACACTGATAGGTCTTGGTACTTGATGTTTGTACCCTCATAACATCTAAGATTCACTTTTTTGCAAAATTTTAAAGTGGATCTATTATTCCCCTTTTCACAAGATCAGTAATACAAGTCTCTGGTGTCTCCAGAATGTGTCTCAGTTTCAGTTTTCAGCTCAAAATCCCCCACAGATCATTTATTATTGCTTGGCATATTTGCCCCTATTTGGGTGTTGAACATGTTGTTTCCGTGTGCGTCCCTTTAAATGCAAATGAGCTGCTGCTCCCGCCCCCTTCCCAGAAGAGGGCGGAGCTTCAACAGCTCAAGCTTCGGTTGCTCAACAACAACAAAGCTGGAGAATCACGCAGCCAAAATGAGGATTCAGCCTTACATTGAGTCGACACTGATGGAGAGACTCAGGAAGAAGTTACAACTTTTAGAATGAAACTGGACGTTTCTGAACGGTTCGTGGATAGATTTATGGAGTTGCTGTGAGTGATTCAACTCATTGACTAGCAAGTGCCGTCATGTTAAAAAAAAAAAAAATCTCCCTTTGCATTGTATCTTTGCAGATGTTGTTTATGCTCAAACAGCAACATTACACACTAACTGAAGTTAAAAAAGTGAAATCATAATCAAGGAGTCCTTTTAAGACAAGTTTTACAAGGAACAAAGGTCTAAAAAACAATGACACAGCACTATATTGAATATGCAAAAATAATGGAAAACTAGTTAAAGATGAATATCTGATGCATAAAATAAAGGGTCAAAACAGGATCACAGTGGTAACAAAGTTTGCTTTTAGGATGATCTTGTTGGATCATTAGAGTAGCTTCGGCTGAAGCGGCTAACTAACATGTATAAATATAACATCACAACAGAAAACAAAAATAATTCAGCCGGCACCTTTGAGGAAATCTGTGAGAGCTGCTGTACCTGTGGTAGTTAACCTTGATAAGAATTATAGCTGACTCTCTGTACATGCGCAACCGCAAGATTCAATTCCCATAATCCCTCCACAAATGCCTCTTTGTCTTATTACTGTGTTTAGCAGATTAACAAATTGAACCTTAGCACATTTAAGCATCCTCTCCCTATCCCTCCGTTCAGCCACAGGTCTTTGTTTCTCGGGTCATTCTGTTGGAGTCGGAAGGTCTCTCTTCAGAGGATGGAGCTCGTGCGGACACGGAAATCTGGGTATTCTTGAAGTTGTGGTCCCATGCGTAGTCTATCTCTCCAGGCCTATCTGCTTTTCCAGAGTGCCGGTTCCTTGGTGAAAATCGTGTTTTCCCCGAGTGTATGTCGGTGTGCCCATTACTTTGAGCGTCAGAAGGGAGCCTCCGCAGATTTTATCTCGACTTGATAAAGCACTGGTCATGTCGATGTGTGTTAAGGTAGTGTGTGCGGATTGTGTATTAGAGGATATTTGTGCTTTTTGTGTGTGTTTTGCATATGATTGGTTTGAATATGGCAGGTTTTTTTTTTTAATTGCTCGACTGTCTTCCCTGCCTCTTTCCCAATTCAACCCCATTTTAAAATCTTTTTGCTACCTCGCTTTCTCCAGATGGCTCACGTTCCAGCATTTTTCCTTTTTTTTTTTTTCTTTTTGTTTAAACAACGTATGCCCCACCCTGTGGTCTGAAGTTCCGCAATGAGCCGTCTTGACAAGGTGCCAGGTTTTAGATTCAGCGTCTCATAAGAAGTACATTTTCCTCTTACTGCCCCTTTGGCCCCCTCCTTTTTTGTCTTTTTTTCGTTCTGTCTTTCTCTTTCTTTCTCTCTCTCTCTCTCTCTCTGTGTTCGTGTGACGTCCTGACCACTAACGGCTACATATTAAGAGATAATTCCATACCCTGAGGTTACAAACCGGCTTAGACTGGCTCTCTCGCATTTGACTCCACTGGGTACCCTGGGTAAAAAAAAAAAAAAAAAAAAAAAAATAGATATTGTAACTCTTTTTTTGGTTTTGTTTTAAAGGAACCGGAGACTAATTCTCAGAGAGAATGACATCAGTTCATTCGGCATTGCTTAAAACAAACATGTTATGCATTTATGCATGCTACAAGGATTGCTCATACCCATAAAAGCACAACCAGGCAAACCATGCTGCACGACTTCTGTTCTGAAATATGATTATTTGAAAGATGTTTTTTTTTGCATAATTATCCACCTTAGTCACAGTAATGCAGGCTTCAGATTTGCACTTTTGCACATCCAGTTGCAAAAGGTTGTGGAGTGAAGTCCAATTACACGAATGCAGGGCTCAACGCTGAGGATTTTTTCCACAGGCCCGGTCAAATTTTTACTTGCCCTGCCAAAATTTTCACTGGCCCCACCATAAAAAAAGTAACAAATAAATATAAAAAAGGCGTAGTTATAGTCTTTGTTGTTCTTGGCCCGTAACCTTAAAGGCACAATATGTAAGATTTTTGGCTTAAAATATCCAAAACCCACTAGAACAGTTTATATATTTTGTTGACTTGTGCACTTACATGTTTCCAAGAATGTTTAAATCCAGAGAAATAAGCCATTTTAACCAGGACATGGTCCGTGTCCGTGCGTTGCCTATCAATGACATCATACCCACGTTACCCTCGATTTCCCGGTTTTATTTTGTAGAAACCATGGAAACACCAAAGATGCTTAAATATATTATGTGTTTTATTAGACAAGGGAACATCTGTTATAGACAGAAAACGAATTGTTATTTAGCTGAACACTGTTAGTCTTATCATTTGAATCTTGTTTTCTTGATTTTCCACGAGTTCCATGCTTTTATCATGCCTCCAGAGAAAAACATGATTTTGCCAAGTAGCTAATATAGCACAATCAGATGCAGCTTTATGTTTTTTGTAAAAGTAATACAGCATTCTCTCCATCATATAATTTTTTTTTAATTAATTGCATGCCATTTAGCAAACACAAGACATTGAGCCTTTATTAATATGATATTCTAATATCGATCTATCTTACTGCAGTGTGCAACAAGCGTCTCATAGCAGCCGCCGAGCGAACGCACAAAGTAATGTTATAGCATCAGTTTCAACACACTCGGATGTATTTAATATGATCAACAGAGTTGCGTTACCCCACATATTCATGAATGGAAGAAGCAAAAGCAGCAACTGAGGCATAATAAAAGTTCTGTTGCTCTCTAG
The DNA here is from genome assembly GCA_038088235.1 of Zacco platypus. Lineage (NCBI taxonomy): Eukaryota > Metazoa > Chordata > Actinopteri > Cypriniformes > Xenocyprididae > Zacco > Zacco platypus. The sequence continues at coordinate 27,955,280 of CM076071.1, forward strand.
GCGTGCCACGCTCGTCTCGTTAATAATCGCATCCATGAACATGATTTCTGCCCGAGTCCCATCCCGATTCTTTTCTATCGGCTGCAAGAAGACGACATCTCCCATGATTCTGCGCTCAATCTCGGCGTAATCAAGCTACGCCTTTTGTTTTGAACTACATATTGTGCCTTTTAATAAATGTTTTGATCGCAAAAACCAGTAGCCTGACTCATATAATTTTCAAATATTGTTAAACTGTCAGTAATAAAATAAGAACAAATAATCAATTATTCAGTTAAGAGCAGTGAGTGATTTTTTTTTTTTTCCTTTGTACTTTGTTGTTTGATTAACATTAAAACAAAGACAGCAGCAGATTTATTTGCCTGCTGTCACTTTAAGAGCTGCAAGGATCCAGTATAATGTTACACATGCAACTGTTTGTTCACTTAAGATATAACAGACTATGTTTACTCGCCGAGACTGGCGTTTTTTGATGTAATTTTAGGTGAATACGTCCATTCGAGCTCAAGACAATGTGAAAGAGAACTCAATTCGGCATTCGCACGCTGTCTGAGAAGCGGCTTTCTGTGTGCGCACACAAAACTTCACACTCTCACAGAGTTCTCTCTTTCGCGTCTTCTTGCACTTGAATATTTAAATTGGCAAGGCTTAAAAAACGTGCAAATAATAATCTTTTGTGATGCAGATCTGGCCCAATCAGTCAAGTGACGGTTGCGTCGAATGTCCCGAGCGACGTTTACACGGCCCCGGGCCATCAGGCAGTCTTTATTGTCGAGCCCTGGAATGTGTGCCGTTTTAGTTTTTAGCTGTGGTTATGCATGCAAATTGTTTCAAACATGTAGGTGAACATAATAAAAGCAGATGTACACACATTCTAACAAGGGTCAATTATACAGTGAAGGCAGATTGAACTGTTGTCAGGTTCAGTTTCTTAACATCAGGTTGGGCAAGTTGTCATTTTAAATGTTATACAATTGATTAATTATCAGTGATACTAGTTTAATATGTTGCGTTTTATATTTGATTGTATTGAATTTAATTTTCCATAAATGTTTTACTGTTTAAATTTAGCTAGAAAGCTAAATTTAATAATAGGGTGTTTAATGGCATGTTCCATCGTGACGACTATTGGGGCATGTTGTCACACAAAGTCAGTGTTTCTCAAGTGAAAGTGTCTTTTGTCGTGGGCAGAAACGATGGAAATATCTGATCGCTTTCTTGTAGCCAAGAAGCCGTACAGATTGACTTTTAAAAAGAGCCCACCTTGAGATATATTCAAAAAAAAAAAATGACAACTTGCCCCGTTTCCCCTTATAAATGCATTGATCTTCTTGGCTGGCATAACAACAAGGGCAATGTGTTTCTCTCATAATGATTCTGACTAAATTATGTTATTATATTGTGACTCGTTCAGCCTCTTAGGATTATCAGAGCGATTCATCTTCTTCAGTGCTTTTTTTTTTTTTTTTTTGGATAGAAATATCCATCCCCGTTTCTTCTCTTTGTGTATTTTCTCTCTTCTGGCATGAGTATTAGATTGTGTTCCTCCTTAACCTTGAAGTCTGTCTGTATCTTGTATAAATAGGCCTGTAGCTTTATTCAGATCCTCTCCGTTCGTCTCTACAGTCACCGCCTCTGTTAGAAAACCTCCTGTTGAGGGTTTTTCCTCATCCCTCTACGTATTCGAGCTGAAGTTTGGATGTGAGGATTTCCGAGGAAGAGCAGCAGCGGAAAGTGAGCCGGGCCCATCGCGTCCGAGAGACGATCCCTGCTCGTCAGTTCGGTCTGGAGGTTCAACCGAGAGTTGAATTTCAGTTTCGTTCTGTATTTCCTGCACATGTTTACAGCTCCGTGTGGTTTCTGTACCTGTGTGCCTCTGGTTTGCACTGTTCATCACGGATCTAATAGAGGCGGAAACCTGGTTTGCGTTTGCGGCACATTTCCTCACTGTAGGCCGTTTCAACCGCTGTTGCGTCTACAACCTCCTTCGGTATCTTAAAGATCTTGTTGCTGTCTTTATTTGGTCTCTTTGTCTTCAGCCTCACTCCCCCACACACTTCCTCCCCTTTGCCCCCTGCTACTGCCCCCACCCTCCTCCTGAACCGCCCCTCCCTCCCTCGGGCGACAGCAGAACAGGAATTGATTAGTGGCACGGCTTAAAAATAGAAGGGCCTGTTGTCATGGCAACGGCCACAATGAGCTGTTGTCTTGTTTAATGAAGACCGAGATTTTAAGTGTTGTGGCTGAACAGTACAGTGAGCGGGAGACGCCATTTCTGGCTAGGTGTGCACGAATGCCGGGACGGAGATGTTAGTCGCGGTCTCGTCCCTTCTGTCAAACGCGTGCAACATGCAGATGATTTTTGTGTGCATATGTGTGCACGTGCAGGATGGTCTTCCTCGCGTACAACTACCAATCTGCTTTGTCACAGTCTCATCCTGGTCGCTTTATCGTCAGGTACTTGCTGAATCTGCAGAGGTGCATTAAGGTAAGGCGTCAAATGCATCATACTCTGGCTGCTCCAAAACATATTATTGACTCAACCCACATCCTGTTACCCATACGTCGTCCCGTATGCATCAAGCCAACCAATTACAACCCTGTTGCCATGGGCGCCATCCGCCTAATTGGCCTCATTAGTGTCAGAAACTGGCCGTATGCAAATTTTGGTCATATTCCCAGCAGATCTCTCCTCTGAGTAATATACAGTAATAGTTAGCCATTGTGTAGGTCGTCGGTGAGGACAACGGTCCAATTAGCGAATTAACCATTAAGCTTAGATACTGTACTCGACTCAACCTCCCAGAAGTGTTTTTGAAATTCCTGTCAGCGTAGGAACGTGAGCATAACGTGCCGTTTGGTGACACTATGCTAATACGCCTGTCCTGAAATTCCCCCGCAGCAACCTACTTTTGTGACATCACTACACAGCTGACTTACATCTCAATTACGCTTGCATCACGTTGCAGCAGGATTGCGTGTGATGCGAGAAATGATTTATACTGATAAATATGTCAACAAGCTTTTTTTTTTTTTTTTAAATTTGGATTTTCATTAGCATCTTATGAATACAATTGTTGTCGAGCTCTAGTGAGATTCCTTGAATGTGATTTGCAGGATTTTGCTTTTGAAATGGTAGGTTTAAGAAGGCCTTCGAGCCAGGGGTTTTCAATGCCAAGGATATACTGTAAATCTATTGACTTTTATTGTTTTTTATTAATCGTTCATTTGCTGTAATTCATTGCACTAAAGGTAATCCTTGAAATATTATCTGGTAAATGTATAAATTTAGATTCGGATTACAGCATTTTTTTTTTTGTGAGAACAACGGTCCAATTGGCGAATTAACCATAGCCAACAATATATTGTATGGGTCAAATCGATCGAATTTTCTTTTATGCCAAAAATCATTAGGATAATAAGTAAAGATCACGTTCTATGAAGATGTACCGTAAATATGTCAAATATTTATTGGTGTGAGTGGATATGCATTACAAAGGACTTCATTTGGAGAACTATAAAGGCAATTTTCTCAATGTTTAGATTTTTTTTTGCACCCTCAGATTGCAGATTTTCAAATGGTTTTATCTCAACCAATTATTGTCCTATTCTTACAAACCATACATCAGTAGAAAGCTTATTTGATGTATAAATTTCAACTTCAAAAAATTGACCTTATGACTGTTTTTGTGGTCCAGGGTCACATATATATACTCTGATTTAGCTTGATATTTCTTACTAATATGGATGTAGATTGTATTCTCATAAAATTAGTTTCCTAGTGACTTTTCTAGTAATTAATTTGTCAAATTAATGATGACTGAAATGGTTTGCCATTCTTTTACTGTAAGTATTATAAGCTGCTGCTATAAGTTTCACCTACAGAATCATCATTGTAGAAATGCGAAGATGCTTTGATTGAGCATCGATGCCAACATTAAATATCTGCGACTCTCTTGGATTATAATTTTTTTTTTAGAGATGCGCCGATACTGATCTCAAATGCTCATTGGTACTTGTATCAGTCTATAGTATACTCCCCTCTAAGTTCTTATCACTTTATTGCTGCGCTGTACTTTAATTTCCCTGAGCTTCAGTCTAATAATTAATGTTGATATTACAGCTTTGCTGCATGTGGAACTGCAGAGAATGAAAACTGCAGCCATCCTGATCATGTCAACTAGTCAAAAAATATTCGCATCTGTAGCATTTTTGATTGGATTGTGGTAAACTGTGTATTATGGCACTGTTGTCGTTACAATCACCACAAGTCAACATTTGAGAGTGTGCAAAGTTTAAGCTAGCTCTAACTCCTTTTGCTGATCTGGTCCACTTATAACATGGTTATCCAAACTCGGTCCTGTATGGCCACTGTCCTGCAGAGTTTAGCGCCTAGTTGCCTCAAAACACCTGCCTGGAAGACCATGGCAAAATTTTGAGAAAAACATGCTAACTTTTCTGTCGTTGGCTGCACACTCGAGCACTATTTAGAGTCTTGTTAGCTTGGATAGCCTGCAGGTTGACCCTGGCACGCTCAATTGACCCTTCACAAAGACCCGCCCCCTTTAGTTACTGTTGCTATGTCCGACAAGCCATGCGCTCTCACGCCACACATCATGTTCTCATGCCGTGAAAAATACATCGCAGAGCAAAGAGGACACTGACAACGTGTCGACAGACAAGACAGAGCAGATTACTTTTGATATGAAACAGTTTCATATTTAAAATATTGTTGTTGTTTACGCAATAAATAGCATATAGTGTCTCTCATATGTGTGTCGCTCCTTCAAGCGGCTCGTGAACCGATCATCTCTTCATACTAGTTCATTTATAGCATAAGATAAACATGAATGAACATCAGAAGGAATGTTGTTTCAAGCGTGGAAAGACGTGAGGACACACAATCTTTCAAGTTCAAGTTCACCAACGTTAATCTACTAACCCCCCTGACCGCTTTGTCGGACAAAATGGCAGATTCGGGGTTATGATTGGTCAGGTCGCCTGTCAATCAAATTGCAGACGAAGGGTCAGTTGCTAAAAACAGGAGCGTTTCTGTCCAATCGATATTTTGGAAAAAATATTAGGCCATTCACAGCATTTAATAGCAATCATAAACTTTAGTCTGTTGTGTATGGCTCTGTTTGGCAAACAGGTACGCTATGTACAGTGGGTGTCTATACAGGTTTTTCACAAAAAATTAACATGACGCCACATGCTAGTCGATGAGATGAATCAACTCCACATCAACTACGTACAAGCAACGACACGGGAACATCTGGCCTAGACACTACTCCAAATTGTGCTCGAATTCTGAATCACTATATGCTTGGTTTTGTTTCTGATGCTTTGTCCAATTTTACTAATTATTTTATATACTAAAAAGTGTTTTGGACGAGCACATGATCAGTTTTTTCCAGAAGTACCTGGAAAAAAAAAAAACACATTAAGCCCTTTTAAACCCGGCCTAGCTTTCAGGAAAGTCAAAAAATCGTCTCTAATCTAAGGCCGTGTTCTGTAAAGTCATTTGATTCATGTTCTTCGGGGCTTTAGGGAGCTGTTCTGTTGACATCTTTCACACATTTAAGCCCAAGTGCTCTGCCAGTCCATATTGATCAGAGGGCCTACTCACTCGGAAGACTAATTTGAAAGGTGACAAGTAACTGTTGTGAACTAGTTAGACCCTAAAGCCTCTCCATGGTCCAGAGTGCATGTTTTGCGGTCAGGTGTGCTGTGTTTGTTCATTTTCATCTTTTTCACATTTCTCACCACCTCGTTCAGCTGTTTTTATTCTGTTGAACCGATCCTCAGGTGGTGGATACCGGAGCGAGAAGCAGAGAGAGCGAAAGTGACAGCCGAATGAAAGGAATCAGGCAGGTCTTGACCAAACAGGTGTTGTCACCTGCTTTTGCGTCTCCATTGGAGTCATGGTTGCAGAAATGGCTGCGGCATGAGATCATGAGGCCCGGATCTGGTGCTCAAGTCATATTTCTGCGTTACGTGCCCTGGGGGAGGTCACACTCTCGCTGGTACTTTGTCGCTTGTGAAAGCGAGTTCACGGAGTGGCAGCCAGCTGCTGAGGAGCTGAAGATAAACCTCCTAATGGCAAATGGAGGGTCGTCACCTTGTTGACATTTCGTTGTGCAACATGCCAGAAGGGGCTGGGTGTATGGCAGTTTTGGAATCGGGCATCCATGCTGTCCAAATTTAAGGCTAGAATACACTACATGGATTTTGGTCCGATTTTTACAGTGTGAAAGCGCTGATGCTAGTTGCCGAAAGTCAGAGCCAGTCTGCAGGTTTTGGGCAGTTGACATGTTTCTGCTTGAGTTCGGGTCATGAACAACGTGGAATCTGGTAGTGTGGTCGTCTCTGGTTTAGTAGATGTTGCATAAACTAGTAAAGTTGGTCATCACATTTTTTCTTTAAGACCATAAAGGTTTTAAGTCAGCTACATAAAAACATAGATCTAATTTGTTACCAAAAAGTAAGACTGATTGCCCCTTGAATAATTGCTGGTTGGTTCGTCATACTAGTACTTAAAGGGACCTATTTGAATTTCTTAATTCTGCTGAAGATATTTTAAAGAAAATGGGTAACCATTGACCCCATTGACTTCCATAGTCTGAAAAAATTGGTTACCAACATTCTTCAAAATATCTTCTTTTGTGTTCAGCAGAACAAAGCAACTCATACAGGTTTACTTGAGGGTGAGTAAACGATGACAGAATTTTTGGGTGAACTGTCCCTTTAAGACACAATCTTAACATAATGCTGTGTTTATGCAACTGGTCCACTGCAACCATTTGCAAAGTCGCCAAGTGTATGATGCCTAGAGTTTTAAAATCTGTTCAAATTTTAAGTCATGTTGTGCATTCCAGCCTTTAGTCGTATAATATCGTTTGTAATTATTTCAAAGTTTGCAGACTTGGCAGCAAACATGGTCATCTTAAAAGCAGCTGCGGCCAAGTCGTCCATCATTTCCCATCATAGTTATCAATGTATGAGTTATAGTAGATCAAAGGTGCCAGATTTTTGTTATTCTAATATCCCTTGCCTTTAATTTACATGGTTATATTTTCCAAGCACATTAGCTTAAATATTTAAGTCCACTCTTGTTGTTATGGCTGTATTTTTCATTTGACGTCTACACTCCGTATCTGTTGCTGTGAAAGTAAAGAGAATGTTTATTCGGGTTATGAAGTGTTTATTCAGGACCGAGAGTTCTGACATGATAAATGTCAAATCCGAACCCTTCTTCACAAATAATATAAACAAAAAAAAAATCTTTTCATCCTCCTCTACTCCGAAGTCAACAGAAGTCTGCTCAAAGAGACGGGACACCCAAAAATTAAAGTTAGACCTGTATAACTTACTTTCTTCTGTGGAAGACAAGACGATATTTTGAAAAAAGTCTGGTTTTACAATGAATGTCATTGGAACCCGGTGGTGTTTTGCTCTCGTCATTTTATGGTCAAGACATTCTTCAAATATCTTTTGTGTTTCCACAGGAGAAAGAAAGTCACACAGGTTTGGAGCATCTTTCATTTTTGACTTAACTACTCCATCCCCACTGTATCCATACTGTTTCACCTCTTGCAGACACTTTAAAATCAATTAGCTGCCAAAAATCCACCCAAATGCTTCCCCGATAAAAGCGGACAACGTTATCATGAAGTTTGCATCCAGACATCAGCCGTTGCCGACATTTCCCAAGCGTTCATGCCGCTCACCCTGTATGACCCTATGCCAAGCCCGCTTGCTCCAGCTTTAACTAGGTTACTGCGTCAACGCCTGCCCTTCACTATAAATCACTCTCCTTACATTTAAACCCCGAAGAACTGCGTTTCCATCCAAACGGATACTTCCGGGAACGAAACGAGCGGCCAGAGCTGCTCCAACCCAATATGTCTCTCTCTCTCTTTTTTCTTTTTTAATTCATCTGGGTGGGCACGCACACCTTTAGTGATGGTGTAGCAGCCATTTTGAGGTCTCCGCGCTCGGCATCAGATGCTGCAAACAGGAAAAGGCTTAATCTAGCCAATTGAGCGGGTGGGTGATCAGAGGGGCTGCATGCGAACAGGCAGATTTGGGAGATGAGCCAGGCTCCGAGGGTGGGGGATGGGGGTGGGGAGCGAAGATGGGTGCAAACCCCTGGTCTTCCACGATAAGTACTGTGCCTTAGGACGAAACTTGGGAAATTAAGAGAATGCATCGCTACCCTTGCATGAAGGAATCTGAGTGTTCAGATATCACCCCGGTCCTGCGGGACTGCTAGTGTGCTGTTTAAAACAAGGCACCTTGTACCTCTCTGGGTGAGGGATGCAGTGCCACCAGCGCTTTGGTCTGGGAGGTGGGGCAGCGGGTTACGTCAGCCAAATGAATTGTCATGATGCAGATCATGCGTGAAATGAGCTGCGGATTCCATCGTGCACTTGCAACCGGCCATATTATTATTATTATTATTATCATCATCACTTCTTTTAGCTGGCAATTTTTTACTGCACTTTCCGAATGGGTTCTCTTTTGTAAGGGGGCAAGGGTCTCTTTGCGCGCGTGTACCGATTCGGGGGGCTTCGGGGTGTGATGGTGTTTGCAGTGGGGGCAGAAGGAGGAGGACATTTTTGTGCTTGCAGTGATCTGATCGACAGGCAGCAGTGGCGTGTGCATAAAGAAAATGGTGTGCCGGTGGGGGATGGGCAGAGGGGAATTAAGGGTTGGCATTATGACAGGGTAGCGTGTCAGGAGAGTGCTGCTGTCTTTTTTTTTTTTTCTTCTTCCCTTTAATTTTTCCGTCTCAATCTTGTCCTCTTCATCCTCCGTCCGCCATAACCCCCGACTCTGCCCCCCGTCTGAACCGATGAAGATCTTGTGCATTATGTACATTTACAATCTGTTTAAAAAAAAAAAAAAAAGAAAAAGAAAGAACCGAAAAGTAGTTTGTGGTCGTCCGTACCTTTAAGGGGCCCCCAGAAAGTGAGCGTGTGTGTTTATTTTTACAACGCAGGGAGGAAAAAAAGGAACACTTTTTTTGGAAAGGGGGGGGAGGGGTGAAGAGCGAGAAGGGAGGGGTCAGTTTTTGCTCTGCTTTGTGGTGTGTGGCACAGCTGTATTAGAATGGCGGGTCTGAAGGGCACAAAGTGAGTCTTGTGTCGGTATGGCCCGCGAAACCCCACACACACACACACACACACACACACACACATTGTTCCCTGTTTTTAGGCCCGTTCCCTACCTAGCCTGGAACTCTGGAGCGAGTAACTATCCAGGGACCAAGGATCAGTGGGATTGTACGGCGGGACAAAAGGTTGATTAAATAAAATGGAGATTTGAAAGTTGTGGTTTAGGGGTCGTTGGGCGAGATCGCCGGATAATCTAATTCGGAGTGGAGCTTCTCTGTGTACTCGCACACCATTTCGCTCTCTGTCTTTCTTTTTCTCGCTCTCTTTCTTTTCATCTCCGAGCTGCTGCTGCTGCGTTGGCTGGCGTAGTGCCCAAAGCAGTGAGTCTGTCGTGGAGTGCGCGTGTGCAGGTTTCTGGGGAGGAGGAGGAGGAGGAGGAGGGTGACTGGGGTGTGTGTATGTGTGTATGTGTGTGTGTGTGTGTGTGTGTGCGTCGATATGCAAAAAGGGGGGTGGATAAAGGAGGAGTGGGCCGAGTAAAGAGAGTCTGGTTTTTGTAGCAGCTGACTGAAACAGTCATTATATTATGTAAAGGGAGGGGGGGGGGGCGTGATTGGTGTGGGGGGGTCAGACTGACGTGCACTGCACGGACCTTCTGATTGGCTGGCTGGTGCTATTGTTGGTTATGTGTATGCTAGTGCGTTTATAGCTCACGCACTCCCTCGCTCTTCCGTTCTACTGTCTCAGTCACTCGCACTTTTTTTTCTTCTCTGTCTTTACCCTCTCTTCCCCCCTTTTTCCCCCCTCACGCAGTCATTCGTGCAAGGTGGGTGGTTTGTTGTGAAGGTACGACATTATATATCAGGGTTTTATGTGCTTGCTTCTCGACGCCTCAATCGTTGCTGTTAAATTAAAAGGACGTTATGCGGCCTCCTCTCAAAACTGTCTCTTTCAGAGATAACCAAATGTTTTTGCGTTCATAAAGGCAATCTCGTAAATTAGACTTTGCGACGCAACGCGATGGCGGATGTATGATTAAACTGTGCAAGAAGAGCGAACGATGACACGAAAAATAATGGGATGATGGAGAGATGATGAAGTCATCAGGGGACCAATTACAGCTCAATTTAATTTGTAATTGGGGATGTCCCTACAATAAGGCATTTTAAGACCAGTCGCTTGTGGGTCTCGGGAGCTTAATTGGGTTTAGGAATAACTACAGTCTTATGTGTTTCATATAAACTACATCTGAACGTGACTGTAAGGTCGCTTTTTGCCAAGCTTCAGAGGCGACATTTGTAATTTGTCTAGTTTTAAAAACAAAACTATAAATCCATCAGTCAGGGGTGCGAAACTTATTTCAGGTTGAGAGCTGTGTGTGTGTGTGTGTGTGTGTGTGTGTGTGTTGTGAGGACCAAATGTCCCTATAAGGATAGTAATACCAGTCAATTTTGACCATGTGTGGAGTTTTTTTTTTTTTTTGGTGAGGGAAAACAACTTTCAAATCATATTAAACGAATTTTTTTTTTATGTAAAAATGCATAAAGTTTTCTGTGCTTGGTAGCCTATGGTATTTTCTCACAATGGTGTGTGTGTGTGTGTTGAGTGAGGTGTTTTTTTAAATTAATAAAATAATTAAAATTAATAATTTAATTCAGTAAAGACATTTATATAGTTCCAAAAGAATTTTAGTGTGATCTATTCATCAAAGTATCCTGATTTTTTTTTTAATAGTTTTTAGCATATTAGAACATTTCTGAAAGACCATGTGACACTGAAGACTGGAAAAAAACTGTTTTTAAATGATAATATTTCACAATATTACTGTATTTTTGATCAAATAAATGTAGCCTTGGTGAGAATAAGAGTCGACTATAAATTTAAAAAAAAAAAAACATGGTTATTCAACATGGTTTATTTTTGATAATGACCTTCTGCATGTTATCCCTTGCATATCAAAAATAATTGTATCTTGGAGAATTGGAAATAAATGTAAAATTAAATTTTTACCCTCAGTATTCTTTACTTTTACATCTCAATGGTGTGATTTATTGCTGCAAGCGACACATTTGAGAGTGGATAAATTAACTGGTTTTGCTTGGGACCGTTGTTGGATTGATCTGGAAAACAATTCATGCGATAAAATGTTTATCTGTCTTGCTGTAGTTAAAAAATAGAACATTGTAAATATATTAAACCAACATAATAAACATGCAAATGCTGATTTTAGCTTATACTACGGGGCGGTTGAATGCTTGGATCTGATTGGTTGTCGAACGTTCTTCTAAGGTGTGCTGTTATTTTCACGGAAACGCTCTGCGAAAGTAGTCCCAAGCAGGTCTCGACCGCGTTACGTGTTCATATCACTTCGCCAAATGATTTGTTATTTCAAAGGTCCAAAAGAACCACGCCGACACTGACCAAGCAAATAAATAAAGCGAAATAACGGGATAAAAACGACAAATTATCTCCGTCGACGTCAATCATTCCTTTCATATTGTACACGATTCGTGACTTTGATGCCCCTGACTTGTATGTGGCTTGCTAGACTAGCAGAATATAAGACCATAATCATTTTCTCATTGATATCACCACATCAGAGAATCAGAAAGTAACAACTGTGATGAGCTTTTTGTCATTGGTCACAGAGGTCTTAGATAGTATTACAGAAACCAGAAGTGTGGAGGTGTCGCTTGTCCATTTAGTGAATACAGATTCATCTCGCCCACAAGCTCACACACTCACACACTTTTCTAGCGCATTCTTTCCTAACATTATGCCTCAGCAAGGTCACCGTGACTGCCCGGGATCCGTCACGTCTTCTAGAAATGGATGGGCAAGGCAGAGCTTTCCAGCAGCTAGATGTTAATATCGGAGCCAAACAAAAGCATTTAGGTGATGTAAATGCTGATTGTGTTTGTGTCAGGCCCTGCGTGACACTTGCGTCACAAAGAGCATCATTTGTCAACCCACAGATGAGAAACTCTCCTTCTCTATGTGGTCTGTTAGTGCGGCAGGGTGGTACCATGCTGCTTTTTTCCTGACCGATACGTGTGTCCATGCACCTTTGATCCCTTCTTCTCTCCAGCACATCACATTAAACACAATCCCTCGCTTGCAGATACTCTGAAATCAAAGTTAAGGAGTCCTGGGGAAAATGTTTGAATTCTGCATGACCTCAAACAGAGAGGGGTGCTCGGAGGTGTCAGAGATGAACTATGAACATTCACAATGTGCCTTCTTCCAGAAGTGAAGAGATTCTGTTTTTATTTTGTCTGCTTCACACTATAAAATAATGTAGACTTGGCCTGTGTTCATGCTGTATCCTTGAGTGAGAGCTTGGATCCTGCAAGTTCTCAATTTGATTTGATTCAAATTTGGATTTGATTCTGATTCTCAAGCTCTCAATTTGATGGGATTATGAACTCTATTCAATTCATTTACAAGCTTTTGACTTCATTAATTTCCAGTTTGGATTTGGTTCTGATTCCAAAGCTCTCGATTCGATCAGATTCCGACTTCAATTTGATTTTTATTCACAAGTTTGTTTTTTATTTATTATTTATTTTTTTTAATTCACAATTTGATTAGATTGCAATTTGGTTTTGATTCTGATTCTCAATTATGAGTTCAATTTAATTAATTTACAGGCTTTCGATTGGATTTGATTCTGATTCTTAAGCTCTCGATTCGATCAGATTTCAATTTTACTCTTTTTCACAAGCTCTCAGTTTGATAAGATTATGAATTCGATTTCATTCATTTGCAAGTTCTCGATTTCATTAGATTCCAATTTTGATTTGATCATGATTCCTGACCTCTCGATTAGATTTCAGTTCCAGCTGATATGATGTGATTCTAATTGACCAGCTCTTGATTTGATTAGTTTCCAATTTAGATTCAATTCCAGGTCATTTGGGTAGTTTTCAGTCATAATGTCTGTCTTTTTTTTCATAAGAAATTCGGTTTTTGCTATAGATTGCTTTAAATTTTACAGGGTGGTATTTAAGGCTGATTCAAACTGGTAACGCATCTCTTATATAATATAATATAATATAATTATTAAAAAAATAAATATAAATAAATAATAATAAAAAAATAATAAATATAAAAAAAATAAATATAATTATATACTTTTTTTTAAACGTTTCATTCATAGAACTGGTTCATAAGAGTCATTTTGTTTCAGCGAAAGCGCACTGCTGGAAAGGGATGGAACGGGGCACAATAATCGCTTTATCTCGATTATCGTAATCTGTGAAAGCCAAAATCGAACCTTAATTTAGATTAATCTCACAGCTCTGATGTTATACATCTCTTCATGGTAAAGTTTTCCTCTTTTACTATATACGTATACTAAGACTATACTATATTCTTTTACTCCGGTCCAAAGAATTAATACCCTGCAAGCAGCAGCACCTGATAATGTTCTACCTTTAGACTGCAGCTACGAGCAGAATACAAATGCATCAGACAGATAAAGAGGTTCCAGCACAAACAATAGCCTGCATAGAGTCCTGCACATTCACTGTCCAGACACTCCCCGTGTGTGTGCGTGTGGGAGGGGGGAGAGCCTCTCTCTGCCCTCTGGCCATGAAGGGTCCGCCCAAGCGTGCCTAACTAATAAAGACGAGCAAACACACACATGATCATTTAGATCTGCAGTACGTGACACATGTCCAGAGCGCGGCAGAGACTTATGTGTACACACAATCAAATGTGCACTTGAGCACGCATGACCCCGCGGTGTGTGCATGCGCTTGGCATGGGAGCATACACACGCAATCACACATACAGAGTGATTCAGTCACGTTATAGACTGGCTGTTGGGCTCCCGTGTGGTGTGTTGTTGTGCTTTTGTCCGGAGGGGAGAACAGGAAGTTAATGGCTGACTGTAAGAATGCAGCAGTAGAAATTGGCTCATCTGGTGCTTCAGTAAATGAATGTCACCACTGGTTTACACTGTTTATTGGGTTAACCAAGTGTTAAAATCACACGCGTATTTATATATATATATATATAGCATCATTTTGGAGTTTTACCTATATACTTAAGAATTTGTGGTCCTGATGTGTCTCATCATACCATAAAGTAGGTTTTAGGAGGCAGCACTCTCTGTCTTGTGAATGGTGAGGATGTCTCTTAGGCTTTACTGTCTCTTTAGCAAGACCGTGCTTTTTATCAATCTACTGCACTACAGTTTTCTCTCTTGGTCTCCCAAAACGTACTCGCTGTGTTTCAAATCTAGATCCGACAACAGAGCTGTCGCGTAGCATTTAGCATACCATTTGCTGATGAATGGGGCTGTGGTGTTCAAATTAGTGATGCACCAACTTTTTTTTGCTTACTGAAATTAAACTGAAAACAAAGTTGTGGTTATTCGGTTTGAGTAATTGGGAAGTTTAAATCTTATCGTTTTTGTGAAGTTCTTCAGCAATGAATTTTACCTATTGCTACTCTAGCATAAGGTTACTGTGAAGTGAATCGAAACTGCTGATGTGTTTACCCCAACAACTTATCCACGTTCTGTAAATTAAAAGTTGTTGCTAAAACAGTCTGCGCCAGTAGCCTCGTGGGCAGTGCCGCCATATAGGGCAGTTGCACTTCGGGTATCCCAAGTTCGAGTCCCGGATCCTGATACTGCCCTCCTTATAGTCCTGTCATAATAAAGGCAAAAACATCTTTAAAATAAAAAAAAAACAGTCAAAACAGCTGCAGGAGTATCACGGTTTCAGTCATTGGGGTCTTCTCTAACCACACATACACGTGAATTTTTGTGGGAAATCTGCATGCAAACATTTCACAAACAAACCATTATTCATCCGGATACTTTTCTATTAATTTATTTTACATTTAAGATAAATGTTGGAACAACTGAAACCATACATATGCAAAAATAATTTGCTCTTGGCGGCCTTAACATTTTAAGATGCAGTTGTAAATCGATATTTTGTCAAATATATATATATTTCATAGAGGTTGAGGCTCTTGCCGTGTGAGCGTCATATGATTGTACATAGTGATGAAAGGCTGTGAAGTAATGGTTGTGCAGAAAGCCTTTATATGGAAATGTTTAGGCGTGTTTTATGCAAATGACTAACCTTGGGCACATGATCGCTCATTTAGAATACTCAGGTTCATTAACATTAGAACAAGGTTAAGAACAAATTCATGTGCGCGCGCACATGTTGTGAATTATTTGTGAGAAATGCGTATGTGAATAATATGAATATGAATAATCCACACAATTATTTGTGAATGAGACCCGGTGATTTTGGCCCTCCAAAAATGTTTTGAGAATTTTTGTGCATCACTAGTTCAGATGTAGGTAACGGATTTCACAAATTTCCGAAGTTAAGTAATGTCTGCACTGCAAGTCTCACAAAATGAGGTGATAATATTGTTTCAATAGATTTGCTTATAGTTGTGTCTGCATAGCTAACTTCAACTTTAAAGTGCCTCTATTATTCTTTTTTTTAAATATTACCTTTTTAATGCATTGTTTAATATAGCCGTTTGAATGTAAAAGGTCTGCAAAGGTTTAAAAATCAAAGTGCACGACAAAGTCAAAAAGAAAGAATCGATGTCGAATCGAGTCGTCAGCAATTCCAATCTCGCTTCCTGTTACAAGCCTACATAACAATGTAACAAATTTGCATAATGCCAGCCTACAGTCTTTATTGGCTGCCTGTGAATGATGTCTGCTCTGACCCACCCTCAAACACTGTAGTTGTAGCTGAGATTGGAAGAGTTTGGTTCATGTTGTCGACATGTCGAGAAGACGCTGTTTTCAGCGCTGAGAATCCACTTTGATGCACTTCAAAAGGACGAGGACTCGCGCTGGAATTGATGTGGAAAAATACGACGCCATCATTACTGTTCGTATCACTGTCTGTATCAAGTGCTGAGGAAGCCTCCAGAGATGAATTTCAGATATGATAATGGGCTT
This sequence comes from Zacco platypus, assembly GCA_038088235.1. Taxonomy (NCBI): domain Eukaryota; kingdom Metazoa; phylum Chordata; class Actinopteri; order Cypriniformes; family Xenocyprididae; genus Zacco; species Zacco platypus. The sequence continues at coordinate 27,971,348 of CM076071.1, forward strand.
TTAATTTGTGACACGCTTTGTAAGCGGTAGACCAATGGCAACAGACTGGGCCGTCTGACCAATCAGAGCAGAGAAGGCTTTAGGAAAGAAGGTTTAAGGAGATCTTCGAACAAACCATTTTCGAGACTCTTTGAGAAATTTAGGTGATGCTGAAATATGTTACGAGAAAATGAAAGTGTTTTTTGACCTTGGATGCATGTAAACCTGTTGTAGGAACCTCTAAAACAAAACTAAGAACCTTTTAAAATAGCATAGTAGGGGTGCTTTAAATGAATGAAAAAAAAAAATGAAATGGTAACAGAACTCTCCTTCATCAGAGGAAAAAAAGTCCTAATTATAGTTCTTGGGTATGGCTTGAATCTTCAGTCACAGTAATTTGGTGCCAGAAATACGATCCCACAAGTGGGGAAGGTCGGTCCCCTCTCAGTGACCGCTTTGTGACGTTGTCCGCAGGAGTTTTGGGAAGCTCCGCTCAGCTGCAGGTCTGATCTCAGAAATGATTCTTGTCGTAACAGGCTCCTAATGTGAGGTAGGGAGACCCTCTCTACTAGCAGCCCAAGCAAATTTCCTCAGTCAAACCATGAAAGTTACACTGATTTGTATGTAATGATCATGTAATTTATCAATTAAGCCTGGAGAGGCCTTGGTTCTCAAGCACTGTAGTCCACAGCCTCAGCACGAGGCAGACTAATGGCTCTGTAAAGTCTGTGGGCGTGTGAGGAGTCATAGTAGATCTTTCTCACTCTCTCTCTTTCTCTCTTGCTCTCAGCTCTTTCACTGTAAAAGAATAATTAAGTGATTTGCATTCGTCTCGAGCAGGGGAATTTGTACTGATTCGTACAGATTAGGGATGTCGCAATACCAAAATTTCAATAGTCGATAGCAACACCAGTAACATCTCTCGATACGGCTGTGAGAATTAATATACTTTTGAACACGATAAGTTTCTTTCTTTTTTTTTTATAGTTCACTTCAGAATGAGAATTTCCTGATAATTTACTCACCCTCATGTCATCCAAGATGTCTTTCTTTCTTCAGTCGAAAAGAAATTAAGGTTTTGAGGAAAACATTGCAGGATTTTTCTCCATATAGTGGACTTCAATGGGGTTCAATGGGTTGAAAGTCCAAACTGCAGCTTCAAAGAGCTCTACACGATCCCAGACAAGGAATAAGGGTCTTCTCTAGTAAAACAATTGGTCATTATCTAAAGAAAATAAAAATGTATATACTTTTTATCCACAAATGCTCGTCTTGCACTGCTCTGCGATGCGCCACGCATTATGTAATCACGTTGGAAAGGTCACGAGTTGCGAATGCAACCCATTGTAACCTAGTGAAGTCCACTAAATGGAGAAAAATCCTGGAACGTTTTCCTCAAACCTTAATTTCATTTCGACATTTCAACATCTTGGATTAAATGCGGGTGAGCAAATTCAGGAAATTTGAATTTTGAAGTGAATTAATCCTTTAGCTTGTTAATATTCATATTTCTCATGTAAACAGTGCCTCAAGTTTTTTTATTTTATCAACTTTTATCACTCCTACGGATGAAAAACAGGTGTGTTCACAGATATTCTCTCTGTGTCTCTGACAGGATGGAGCGGATGTCTGAGGAGGCGTTGAGGTTGAACCTGCTGAAGCGGGGTCTGGAGGCGCCGGATGAGCGGGAGGAAGCGCTGGCCAAGCGCCTGAAGATGGAAGGTCACGAGGCCATGGAGAGGCTGAAGATGCTTGCCCTACTCAAACGCAAGGATCTGGCTGCCTTGGAGGGGGCGGCGGTTGCTGCAGCCATGGCAGAGGGCAAAGGCCCCGGGGGCAGCCAGGGGCTGATGGGAGCTGTGCCCTACGAGGAAAAGATGAATGGAAGTTTGAGAGTCGGGGGCCATGGAGGTCCCAGCAAGAATGGCAAGGAAAACATAGTAGATGAGCCTGTGGACATGAGTGCCAGAAGGAGGTGAGGTTTCGGGAGAGGGTTCAACATCAGTTTGCATGGAACTAAAATACGGGCTAAAATTGCTTCGTTGAGAGGGAAAATTTGCATAGGCATAAGAGTCGTATTTTCATAGTTTCATCACACTACTAACTAGCTCAACCAACTTTGATTAAAGATTATAAGGGCACTTGAGCATTTTTATTTATTTATTTTTAATGTGATTTCATGATCAGCACTGCAATGTTTAAAGGTACACTATGTAACGTTTTTGTTCAGTTTACCAACTTTATATAATGAGCAAGTGTAGCTCTGGTTACTATGTTCTTATGCAAGGCACATGCAGTTTTGTTTATTACCTGCTAGAGCACCAAAAGTTATAGTTTACCTTTAAAAAAAAACTTTAAAATGACTTTAAAAATTCTGTGAACGCTTTTGACGTTCGGCTCTGATTTTGCTCTTCGCAGTGAAATAGTTAGAGAGCGACGCACTCCGTCACCAGACGTTATCATTTTATCAGACAACGAGGCGTCCAGCCCGCGGAGCACGCCCCACCCTGAGGAGAAACAGCATCAGGCCAACCTGGAGATGTTTAAGGTACAGTACCTATGGGAGAATCAGATTTTTAGTTGGTTGCTAAAAATGGAATTAAATGTTTGCGTGGGTCTCATGAGCATGTTTGCTGAGCACTTGCGTGTGTGTTTGTTCTGCAGGGGAAGACTGGCGAGGAGCGGCAGCAGATGATCAAAGCTCTCCGAGAGGAGCTCAGGCTGGAGGAGGCCAAGTTGGTGCTCCTGAAGAAACTGAGACAGAGTCAGATGCAGAAGGAGAACGTGGTGCAAAAGGTCAGAACCATACTCCATGTCCTGTGGCAGTAACTAAAAACCCATCATCATCAATTGTGAATTATAACTGTGTTAATTAAACGGGCCTATTGGTATGGAATTGCGAGTTATAAAATCAAAATTGCGTGATTTAAAAGTCAGAACTGCGTGATTTTAAAAGTCAGAACTGCGTGATTTTAAAAGGCAGAACTGCGTGATTTTAAAAGGCAGAACTGCCTGATTTTAAAAGGCAGAACTGCCTGATTTTAAAAGGCAGAACTGCCTGATTTTAAGTGAGATTTTATCAAGCAATTCTTACTTTATAACTCTCAATTCTGAATTATGATTTAAAGTCAGGATTGCGAGATACAAACTCACAATTATAGTGTCCAACCGTGAGAGAAAATAGACTGACTTTTTTTTCTCCGAATTGCGAGTTTGTCTCAATTCTTACTTTATAACTCACAATTTTGAGGAAAAAAGTCCGAATTGCGAGAGAAAAGTCAAACTGTGACTTTCTACCTCACAATTCTGACCTTATATCATGTAATTCGGACTTTCTAACTCACAATTGCAAGGAAAAAAGCCAGAATTGGGAGATAAAAAGTCGCAATTAACTTTATGTAGTGGTGGAACAAGCTTCCATATATTGGAGACCTTTTCAGACTTGAAACATTTCAGCCTCTTACCTGCCGTAGCGCTGTGTCTGTTTAGTGAAGTATGCCGTTAACTCCATGTAGATCAGACCTTTAGGACACCAGAGACATCACAAACAATCACTGTCAGAAGTTAAAGGATTAATATTACATGGTAATGAAGTCACACACAGGATTTTTGTAAATAAGATCATATTATTTCCGATGGCTGTGCAAAATAGTGGCTGTTCGTCAGCTGTAGCTGCTCTTGGTGTAGATGACTTAGTTGATTTCTTTTTTTTTTTTTTTTAATGGAAGGGATCTTTTTTTGCGCTCTTCTGGTGTTGAAACTTTTTTGCATGCACACAGGCTTGTGTATTGCCAACATCTAAAGCGGCACAATCCCATTGATTTATGCCTGTATGAAGCCATGTGAGAAACCAGAAGTATGAGAAAGTGAAAATTGATTTGTGGCCTGGACAGCAAGATGGATGCAATTTTACAAAATCATACTATTGTGAAGGCTTTTGAATATTAAGTCACCTGACTCGCTGAGCCCAGGAAATTATGAAACGACACAAGTTGATATTCACGAGACACCTTAGTAATTATGGTTAATCATTTTTGCACCCATGTACTAAACCGAGTCGCGTTACAGTATAAAAATATTTTATTTATTTATTTTTTTAAATGCGCTTTCATATATATAAATGATGGTATCAACTTGTTAAAGTGAAGAATTACATTTCACATCCCCTGTTATGACTTTTTCCGTACACTTCCACTTTAAAGCTGAAAGTGTGATTTCTATGAAATCAGCCTGCAAATGACTTTCCTATAGTTGTCTCTGCATATTAAACTGTGATGTCGCAGTGATGTCTGCTGTAAATCTGCCCGTGTTTGTACTCCACGTCTACACTGCAGCTCCTCTGTACGGCATATTCACCTTCACTGTTATAACACCAAGCAAAATAACCTGCCGTGTCCAGCTGAGTGTTATATTAATGCCAGGAAAAACCGTCGAGGTATATCGTTCTATTGTTGAAAGGACTTTAGTTACTAGCGGGGGTGAAATTGGGTAGCGGGGAGCAAGACGGGCAGCCATAACCTCACAGATACCATATCACAGCTCTGTGTAATGTTTGTCCACGTACTGTGGCATTGAGATGTTTTGTCTTTGCTATTCAACTCCGTGTCTGTCTAGATACAGGAATGGCCCATAAACACTCACGTTCAAGTGGCACAAAACACTCTTCATGCACAATGTTTGCTAGCTCTTGAACTGGAGGATGAAATTTTGATTGGCTGAAATTGAGTTTGATTTGTGAGGATGAAATGCTAAACAATAAGTGCCAAAACATACCAAGATATTATAATATTATATGTTTAATTGTTTGATATTATTATTTTCCCCCAATGGTAATGCACTGAATTTGGAATTTGTGCATAATATAAAAAAGTGTGTGTGTATATTAGTGCTGTCAATCGATTGAAAAATAACTAATCAATCGTGAATTTTTCTGTAATTAATCATGATTAAAAACATTTGAGTTTTTAATATATTAAAAATATATTATAATATAAAAATACAGGTTTCACAGTTACTCTTGAAATTAATGTTGAAACTTAAAAACAGTATTTTTTTTTTTTTTTAATTAATTTTTATGAGCCAGTGTCACATACTAATACTGGAACTGATGTCTCTATAAATGTTTCTAAAATAAATTTCATAGACAATCAACATTACATTATAACTAAAAGCTATCAATTTCAACATTTTATTAAGGTTTTAAAAATAAAAAACTACTTTTAATCCTAACTTAAAAAAAAAAATTTAACATAAATCCATTATCCATTAGATGAATCCTTATTAAAGCTACAAGTTACCTTTTGTTCTTTGATGAACGTTAATGACAGACATACAGCAACTGTTTTATTATGCTGCTGTGACTTTAAGAGCTGCCGCTGCCGAACATGACGCGAATCTGTCGGGCGTCTCATTTTCTCACAACTCTTTAAGTTCATTTTAAGACGTTATTTAACTCAATTAAGACTGCTCTTATGAGGATACTCGACAAAATGGGCATTTGGGCATAATTCTGTGTGTTACTATTTGTTCAAGCGTGAAAGAGAGCTCAAGTTTGTGCACAAGTCGTGTGTGCGCGTGTCACATGACAACATTCAGACGGCGCGTTTTCGCTTGTCTTGTGGCTCTTGAATGATTTAAAAGCATTTACGTGAAGAAGAGCGTGATTTATATAATGTAGCGCTTTAATTGCATTAAATATTTTTAACGCGTTAAACTGGAAAAACAATCGCACTCGTTGACGTGCTAATTTTGACAGCACTATTATTTATTTATTTGGTTTATGTTTTATATTCTTTGAAATGCCTTAGATGAAAAACCATGATAGATGAATTTGCTAATCATTTTTTCAGTACGTTTTATGCATAAAATGTCCCTTCTACCTGTCAGGCATCCCTAAAATAGGTGTCACATTTGTCTGTGTGATGTCCCTAGGCTGTGTTTAAAAAAAAGCAGACCAATGACCTCAACCAATGAGTTGTGGACAGGACAATTGTTGAACAATGGAGTACTGGGAAGTGTTGTTTTTTTTCCCTAAAAAAAATATCTGTAAAATCACAAATAATACCTATTTTTATTCTACCAATTGGTGGAAATTGCACTGCAGCTTTAACTGAAAAGTGCTGCTTGATTTCCACCTAATACAGTGAATCTCAACCTTTTTGATTTCCCCACTCAAAATTTCTTTCCAATAATATTTTTTTTAGAACTTATAACATATAATAATAATAACCCTTGGAAGTTTGTTGTGGCTCATAGTGGCCCTAGTTCCTGCTCTAGAACCACTCGAGGTTTTTTTGTTGTTGTAAGTTATATTGACACTCTTTGCTCTTTTTTGCTCGAAGGGTTTTGACCTCTCATTTTTTTCCGTTTAGGTGCCGGTGGTCCAGAATGCCCCATCATCAGTGCAGCCGTCACCCATGCACAGCTCTCAGGGGCTTGGGAAACTACCCGTGCGGCCCGGCATGCACTCGTCTGAGCCTCAGAACCTGCGCACTGCGCAGGTACGCGTTTATTTACTTCATTTTATTTTGTGTGTGAGATTCTAGCTTTTTTCTGCTTGCATTAATGATGGTTGCTACAGCAAGCGCAATCCATTTCCTGCACTCCTCATTATGTTGTACATATTAGTCTGAACATGTTAGAGCCTGCTGTTGGTTGCCATGGGAGCAGCACCTTAAGATCAGCATAACTGTATAGATTGGTACCAGTTACCATTTTTAATTACGGTCCATCTGTTGAGTGCAAACAAAGCATTTGATGTCAACAATGTGCAATCTGATCTACAGTGTCTGTTGACATCTAGTGGACACACAGTGCATTGCATGTTTATTAATAGCTCTGTATGTGTTTTCCCCCCCTTAGGGCCACACAGTAATCAGGTCTGCTGCCAATGCATCTTTGCCCCCCATGATGATGTCACAGCGGGTTATTGCACCCAATCCTGCCCAGCTTCAGGGTCAGAGAGTGCCCTCCAAGCCTGGCATGGGCCGCTCCTCCACAGGCGGTTTGGGTAATGCAGTGAGCTATCAGCAGGTACGGTCTGACAGTTAAGCTCAAACACATTAGTCCTAATTTGGTTTGTGGTTTTTCTCCCCGCAATTTATTGACATAAAACTTTTAAAGAATTACGCAATGTGAACACCTCAGTTCTTTTTTTTTTTTTTTATGTCATAATCTGTTCTGGGAGTTGCTGTGTCGCATTTGTACTTTGTTAAATACATTTATTACAGGCTCATTTCAAAAGATGATGTAACTAACAAAACAAAAAACAATATTTTTGACAAAATATCCACTAACGTTCAAAAGATTTTTTACATAATGTTCATTTAGCAAGGATGCATTAAATTGATTTTAAATTGACATTTTAAAAGATTATAAATATAATCAATAGATTTATTTTTTCAAATTTATCACTGATTACACAATAAATATTAAGCAGCATTGATGATAATCAGAAATGTTTCTTTAGCAGCGTATTAGACTGATTTCAGTCACATGATCCTTCAGGAGTAATGATGCTGGAAATTCAGCTTTGCATCACAGGAATAAATTGCATTTTTAAATACATTCACATACCTGTAATACTATTTCACAATATTACTGTATTTTTATTAAGTAAATGCAGCCTTGATGAGGATCTTTAAAAAACTTTAACAATTGTGTATGTGTATATATATCAGTATTTATACATTTTTGAATTGCCCTCAAAGAGTCTGAGTTTTTTTTTTGTTAATGGTTAAGTCAAATTCAAAATAATCATGGCATTTCACTCTTTCACTATGAACACAGAACAAAAAGTATTTTTTTTTGGTACACTAATGTATACACTAAATATCTATTTTTTTTACTATAACATTTTAAAACATGAACTGCAGTGCAGGTTTTTTTTTTTTTTTTTTTTGTGCTGAGGTTTAATTTATGCTTTTAAAATATCTCCTCTTCAAGACTGTGCATAAAACAAGCCTACTGGAACGGCCCTTAACTTAATAGCCAAATAAAAATTGTGCATTAAATCACAGCAATATTCATAGTGTTGTTTAGTTTTATATCGCCTACAAAATCATATTGAATATGTCGTATATTCCACAAATCGCCCAGACTCGACATGAATCATTCATAAAAATGGATCACGCCAGTTGCTGATGGTTTGCCCTTTTGCTTTGTGTGATGCAGGCTGCCAGCCAGCAGGTGGGGGTCTCGCAGCGTTCGGGCTCCTCCTCGGCTATCTACATGAACCTGGCACACATGCAGGCGGCGGGAGCAGCTGGCGTGGCTGGCGTCGGGGTGGGCGTGAGCGGGGTTGGTGCCGTCAGCCCCTCCACCCTTTCCAGCGCCTCCAGCGTCGCTTCTCTGAACGACCAGGCCAGCAGCCAAGCGGCCGCTAAACTGGCCCTGCGCAAGCAGCTGGAGAAGACCCTGCTGGAGATACCTCCACCTAAACCTCCAGCGCCCCTGCTGCACTTCCTGCCCTCTGCTGCCAACTCTGAATTCATCTACATGGTGGGGTTGGAAGAGGTGGTGCAGAGCGTCATTGATAGCCAGGGTGAGAGCCAGAGGAACACACCACACCAGAAAAACTGTTGGATAGGGTGTAGAGGATTTTTAACCTTTCACAGTAGTGAAAAAAAACAGATTTTTTTTAGTTTGATTTACAAAATGATTCATGTTAATGCCATGTTGCTGTTGCTAAGATCAGGATTAAGGGTGCGTTCACACTTGTAGTTCGGTTGGTTTGGTTCGTTTGGTCCGGACCAAAAAACAAAACATATAGTCCTGGTCCTCTTCGCGTTCACACTGGCATTTTTAACAGCGAACCTTAAGTTACCGAACCAAAGGCATAGGGATACGGTCACGACCTGATTAGTCGGCTTTTATGACGTGTATTTCGCGACGGAGCTCGCTTAAGAACATTCAAAACAATGCTGTGTTCTGGATTAAACACAACCATTTTATGCGTGTACATATGCTTTATTTTTAGCAGCTGAGAACTCACGAAGAGCTCATAAAATGTTCAAAACATTCAAAACGGCACCAGGATTTCCTCCGTTGTTTGCAGAAACAAATATTAATGAGGCACTTCACCTCCTCGTTGCTCCACGTTTGCCCTCGACTCATTTTGGATACACCGATCTTCCCGCGTCGTCAAATCAGCTGACTTGTAGCGTCGCATCTTGTGACATCACGTCCTGTTTTTGGTTCGTTTACATGTCTTTGGTCCGTGTTGCGTTCATATATCAATCGAACCGCACCAGAGTTCGTTTGGAAGCGGACTGAGACCCATCTTTTTAGCGGTCTCGGTCCACTTGTTTGGTGCGCACCAGGGTTCGGATGTCAGCGTTCACATATGTTCAAACGAACCGCACTAACTGAGCGATCGCACCAGGGTTCGTTTTAATCGAACCAAACATGACAGTTTTGGTTTGATTCAAATGAACTTGGTTGTTCTGTTAGTGCGGTTCATTTGAATAAGTGTGAACGCTGTTATCCGAACCCTGGTGCGCACCAAACAAGCAGACCGATATCCGTGAAATATGCATGCCACACGGACTAAAGACATCTAAACGAAGCCAAAACAGGACATGATGTCACAAAATGCTATCTTACAAAGGACAGAATGCTGAAGAATACCTGGTTCTTGTCATAGTCGCGATGTTGCCCGATAACAGTTCGATACAGGTGTCAGAACGGCGTGCAGCGGACCTTTGTTTGTGTGTGTAACAGAGGAATTCCTGCCGCTGTTTTGACTCCTTTACACTTTTTTTTTTAAGCTCTTCACAAGTTGGTAAAAATACCATCATATGTTCGCACGTACAACTAGCACATTGAGTCCAGAACACAGCATTGTTTTGGATGTTCGGTAAACTCTGCAATCATCACAAGTTTGGTGTGAAAAATTACTAAATGTATCGTTTTCTTTTTTGGTCCACACCAAAAGAACCAAGAGAACCGAACTACAAGTGTGAACACACCCTAAACGGCACAAAATAAATGTAATGTTCGAAATGGGTTAAAAAAATTGGGCCGATCGCACTTAAGCCAAAAATGAAACCGCAGTATCTGATATTTTTAAACCACGTTCACTCCGTTCAATTTACTTGCAGCTCTAATTTCATCACTAAACTCCTCCTTTCTGTGTTTGCAATTGACCAGGTAAAATGCGGGGGTCACTGCCACACGTGGAGCCGTTCTTCTGTGCCCAGTGCAGGACTGACTTCACCCCACACTGGAAGCAGGAGAAAAGTGGCCGCATCCTCTGTGAGCAGTGCATGACGTCCAACCAGAAGAAGGCCTTGAAGGCCGAGCACACCAATAGGCTGAAGAACGCTTTCGTTAAGGCTCTGCAGCAAGAACAGGTATTCATTTTACTGCTGGTAGTAGAGTTGTCATGATATTAAAATCTCTGCGGTCAATAACAATGAAATTTGATGAATCTCAATAAAGGTTTCAGTACCGCACTACAAGCTAGAAACTTAAAAAATAAACATGTTCTGTTGGACTGTAACTTTTTATGATTAACGCTTTTATTCAGAAGCATGCTTACATTTAATGCATCACCGGAATGTATTTCAGATGTTCTATCAATTATTATGTAAAACATGTCAAATTGAAATAATTTGAATTTTATGGATTGTAATGTAAAACATTGAACGATTGTAAAAAAAAGCTAAAATAAAGATTAAAAACTTAAAAAAAAAAAAAAAACTAACTGGCAACTAACTGAAAAAAGTGCAAGTTGAAGTTTTAAAATTGAAATAAATGAAAGCTATGCAAAAAAAGATTTTATTTAAAACAAAGACTAATAAAATGACAAAAACACAAAATTACTCAAGTTAAAATAAAAACTAAACATATAAATTCAAATTTAACATTAATAAATACTATAATAGTGTATAAATATTATTAAAATAACACTTATGTGCTTCAGAATTAAATTTGTGCTGCAGTAAAATTACAAATTAACTGAAAACAATGACAAACAGCCTACATCATTTCTCAATAAAGTAACATTTGCTTTCATTTAAATAATTATTCAAGACAAAAACAATAAAATGAACAAAAACAATTCATATATATTATATTTTTAGTGATTGATATAACTTATATACTTATTTATATTGACTTATTATTATTATTATTATTATTATTATTGTTGATTTAATACCGACATTCCTTGCTTGTAGTTTGTGTAACCACATGCCAACTTCCTGTTTCTGTCTCTGTCCGTTCAGGAAATAGAGCAGAGGTTGCAGCAGCAGGCAGCTCTGTCTCCCAGCTCCGCCCAGACTGTGCCCAGCGTGAGCAAAGCGGAAACCATGATCCGACACCATGCCCTCCGACAGGTGGACTCTCTCATTGTGTACAAAAAATGGGATCTCACGACACCATTTTTATGGATTTTGAAATGGCCGTTTTATTCTGGCCTTTCAGCTAATCACATGTTTTAATGACTGATGATTCTGAACATCAGTATCAGTTTAATGGTACCAGGAGGTGTCATGAAATTTAACACGGATTCTCTTTCATTCTCTCTTTCAGACTCCCCAGCCACAGGCCGCTCTTCAGCGGGGCCTGTCCAGCTCAGCACGAGGTGTCCTCTCTAACTTCGCCCAGGCCTCCCAGCTCTCAGTGGCCAGTGGGTTGCTGGGTATGACAAGCAAGCGCTGTGGCGGCAGCAGCAGTTCCAGCGGCGGCGGCAGTCGGGCCCAGCATGACAGCCGCAGGCAGATCTACAACATCCCTGGTAAGATGATGCTTTTGAATTAAGAACACACAGTATAGTTACAAAGCACAAAGTCACTCTTCTCTATATCAGTGTCTGTTTCTGAAATCCCTGGAACGCCTCCATCGAGTTCTTACAGGAACGAACACGTCAAAGTATTCCCCATTTAAATAATTCCTGCACAAGGAATATGCAAATTAAAGCTAATTTTAGTTGCATGAGTAGTATGTTGAAACTCGGTTATGGTAAGGGGCATTTCGCAAACACTCTCGAAGCGCTTGACCAATCACAACACACTGCTCCAGCTGACCAATCAGAGCACACTGTGCTTTTCAGAAGGAGGGGCTTCATTGAGACAGAAACTAAACCGAGCGTTACTGACAGACTGGGAAGAGCTAATGGAGTAAATGCTCAGAGTTTCAGGATGTCATGAAAAAGTGTTTTTTAATAAATAAAACAAAAAAGGACTGAAGTTAGTGAAGTGAAGTTGTAATATATTAATATATGAATATTTGTGCTTGCCTGATATACATTTAAAAAATAGCAGAATATATTAAAATAAATAAATAAAAGTGAATTAAAATCATATATATATAAAATATTTATTATACATATTTTCCATTTTATTATTCAATTAAATGCAATTTCTCTATGTATTTTAATTTGAACAGTTTATTTGAATCTAATTCACTTTTACCCCATATTTTATTTTACTTGCATTATTGTTGGGCTTTGATTTGGATCACATGTGAATGTTAGAACATGCTTTTGGTAAGAATTGTTCTTGCAGTGTATGTCAGGATCACATTTGTGGAGTCATGAATATTCAGAATATATTTTAAATTCAATTTAAAGTAGATAATATTTTATAATACTCCATTGAATTCAATTTATTTTATTTCAATGTATGTTAATTTAATTCTGTTTTTATTCACTTCATTGATTCACATGATTGTTGGGGTTTGATAGGATCACATGTTAAAAAGTTTTTTGTGAAACTCATTTCTAGAGTACCTTTTATTTTGGTACACCACATACTTTTTCAACTTCTTTCTTTTCTCTTTTTCCCTTCATCACGGCCCCTCTCTTTGTCTTTCTCCTCCATCGCAGGTCTGAATATTGCCTATCTAAATCCGGGAGCCATTGGGGGCCACAAGGCATCCAGCCTAGCGGACCGTCAGCGGGAGTATCTGCTCGACATGATTCCCCCGCGCTCCATATCCCAGTCCATCACCGGGCAGAAATGAGCCCTGAAGGGACTGCAGATCCCCCTTCCCCCCACCCCTCGGACGCCCCACCACCCCTCCGTTCTACATCAGAACATCCCCCGCCCCCCCCAACACATACACACGCACACCATCACCCCATCGCATGCAGTGCCTGTCCGTGTGCCTACCCAACTAACCCATAAGAACAGCTCAATCAGTCAGACTATAAACACCAGACTGTCAGTGCATCTCAAACTTCGGTTTCCTACTATAGCAAAGCTCTTTATTGTTATCTCAACTTATTATTGCTGTTGTTATTGCTACTTCTATTATTATCACAGTTATTATTATTAGTATTATTGTTGCTTCTGTTACAGTTACTCTTATTACACTTATTAGTAGGTTTAGTGGTTTTTGCATCTTTTTGTGTTATGTTTTTCTTTTCAGAGGGAGGATGCAAGATTGCAGGGTCACTTAAAAATATAAAAAAGCTTTTTGGTTCATTTGAAAGCCTCCTCCCTCAGTCGCCCCTGTAAAATTAGACTCATTCTCTCTCACGTCGTACATGTTCAGTTTCTGAGTTGGATGGTTAAGGCGTTCTTACCTGCAGAGAGAGAGATAGAGAGAGAGAGAGAGCAGAATCTTTGTAGCGTTACACGTTTGGAAACTACAAAGTCCTCCAAGAACCTTCTGGTTCGGAGAGAGCGAGACAGACTCATGTACATTGATCAGATTGATCCTTATGCAGAGCGCTGATCTAGTCAACGTTGAGAAGGCCACACGAACTGAAAACGGGCCAGAAAGGACCTGCACTAGCGAATGTACGGAGAAGCCCGTTACTTGTGCGTATGTGTCTACGAACAGGATCTCTCCCGTGTCTCTCAATGCCTTCACTTTCACAGGATGCAGTGATGTCATATAACTTCTTTTGTGGTGACGTCGTGTTTCACTGCACAGCAGAGAATGAAGCCAGAGAGTATCATCACCATGAACTTTGTCTCTTTTTGATTTTTGGGTGTTTTTTGAGAGGTTTTTTTTTTTTTTCCTCCCCCCTCAGTCTTTGTGTTTTTGTATTTTATTTACGTCGTGCGGCGTCTCCATCTGAAATGGCCGTGTATCTTAAAGGTACTTGCCACGGGAGACGATAATCATTGAAATGTCAAATAGATGGAATTATTGGGGGAAAAAAACGGTTTATGCGTAGATTAACGTGAGTTTTAACAGAAGGCATTGACAAGGATCAATCATCGTGTTAAAGCAATGCACATGAGATGCCTCATTATGGAGGAGCACTTTTCTTCTTAATAAGTGGGGGAAAAAATGGTTAAACAATAGAGGACAAGAATGTTTCAGCTTGAGGTATGGATGCCATCGGATGTCTCGGAGAGAGTCGGGAGAAAGATTTTTTTCGGCGCATTTCATGTTCGCGACCCTCGCGTTGAATGAATGCATTTCAAGTTACGGTACGCGTGTTTGTTTCGGTAGACATGCAAGCGCTCCTGGAGGCGGTGGCGACGATATAAGCAGTGTTTTAGTCGATATGCAGTATTAGGGACGATTTTGGATTTAGCTCCCATCGACGCCTGTTAGCGAGGCAGTGCTCCGTGTTTCGGTTACGTGGGTCACGAATGGCTTTCAAAGGGTTTAACATCTGCTTGTTGACAAGTTGAGCACTTAACATTTTTTTTTCCCTCCCCACCCTAAGCATTTACCATGACGCGTTTGGTTCTTTTGGAAATCAGACTTTGAGGTCTGTCATGCAGGTCATGTTTAATAGCTGCGAGGAAGCGGTGAATTAATGAATCTGTGCACATGCGTCTTTCTGTCATGTGTGTGGTCACTGATCCTTGCAGTTTGCAGTTTTTTTTTAAACTGTGTCCTGTGTAACGCCACCGATTTGGTGGTGGAACGATGCAACTTTTGAACAAAACAATTTTGAAGCTACCTTGGATTAAATTTTCAGGTGCAATATTAGATGATAGGATGTTTACATTTTTCTTATTATTTTTCTTTTCCTGATAATGATGATAAATCAGTCCCTTTTAGTCATTCTGTTCAGTCTTTGATATTATCTCCAATTTTATGATCTGTATTTTTTTTTTTTTTTTTGTTATTTTGAAATGAACGTAGGGTGTTTATAATAACTCATTTCTCTCTCCTGCTCTCTCTTGTAGACTATATTAGATGCATCCATATACCTGTGTTCATATATGTACGAGAAAGTTGGATTTTGAAGTTTAACTTCCTTTTGACTCCTCGATTAAGTTCCACTTTTGTTTGGTTGTTTAATTTCAGCTGTTTCTTAAAAAAAAAATAAAAGAAAGAAAAAAGGAGAAAAAAAATCAAATTTAATCAAACAAAAAAAAAAAATGTATGAACAGATGATGACACGATATTTGCTAGGTCAGAAGTAATAATGACTTATTGTACATATGCTTTTTTTCTCCCTTGAATTAAAAATAATGAAATGAAATTAAAATGGTTGTATATTGTGTAGAAAAGCAAACAAAAAGCCATGAATATTGTGAAGCTTGTCATTTCGTTTTGTGATCACTGTGTATTATTGTGTAACAAATGTGCAAAATGTATGGGATTATACTTCTCTTGTTTTTGAATGAGCTCTTTAGATGCATTTTCTCCCCGGCTGTACGTTTTTTGTAGTATGTAGTATTTGCTGAAGAAAAAAAAAGTTCATTGTTCTGGTGGAGCGTTTGATCCATTCTGTAGTCTTTGGACTGAGACATGACGGGACAGTCTCGTATGTTACTTCTTTTTTTTTTGTTACCTTTTTTTTATTTTTTTACGTTTCATTTCAAACTTTGAAGTTACGTAGATGTTGGGTGAATACGTTCCTTTAATGTCCCACACAAAGAACATGGACTGGATGAAACATTTGACAGTATTACCCCCTCACTTGACCAAATCCAAAGCGATCATCATTAAATCAAAGCACGCTAATGCTTTAGCTAAATTACTGGGTGCAGAAAACCCTACGGGGAGATTGTGTACATTTGTTTTCTATTGCTTACAATACAAACTTTCCTCAGTATATCCCTATTTTTTTCTTTCTTGGGAAAAATCACAATGCTCTTATTATTATTTTTTTTTTTCATGGAAGATTGTATACATTGTATACGATGAAGAAAAAAAAACTTTGTTTGATTGTTTTTGACTGTTCCAATGCTTCTTGCCTTCAGCCTTTAAATCATAAGACAAAAAAAATGGACAATTTGCACACATGCAAGTTTTGATCCTAAGGTTTGTGACATTATTAGTTTCATGTCATGGAATCACGGTCCATAATTCTCTGACTGGACAATCAGCTTTTCTGGAGTTCTAGCGCTGGGGTTTACTTCTCTCTTCCATTTTTTTTTTGTTTCCCTTTCTTTGCAAATTTTTTTTTTTTTCCCCCTCTCCCTGATTTTTATTTGTTGCAAGTACAAGTCTTTTTGTTGTTGTTCTTGTTGAAGTGGGAGAGAGGGTTTGGGGTCATCATTTCTTTTCTGAATTTCACCTGAACTTTCATATATTTTTAAATAGACTTAGCTGCAATTTACCCAGTTTGAATTTTAAAGCAAATGGCAATATGTTGAAATCCGTTTGTAAAAAACAAAACAAAAAAAAAACTGATTAATTAAAATATGTACAGTTGAAAAAAAAAAAAAAGAAGTACTGGAGATTGGCTTAAACGATTATTGATTTTAGTCAAGGAAAAGAAGTGCTTTTTGTCAAGTTTTTATTTTCATTTAGAACATTAATCCAGACCTTTTGCACATCCTTGATATTTAACTGTCTAAAATGGAGATGAAAAAATGCTGTTTGATTACTGCCGGTTGATTAACAACAATTATGCATTGACTGAAAAAAAAAATAAGCTAATTTTGGAGGAAATAACTTTGTAATATTTATCACTTGCAAGCTATGTTTAATAAAGGATGGAACAGTTTATCTCGGAGTGTGTTAACATTTGTCCACAGCTCATTTATCGTGGTCTTTGTTGAATTTTTTTATTTTGCCATTTTTAAAAGTCCTTTTAGTATTATTTATAGTTTTATTTTTCTTTTAAATGTTTAGTTAATCACCCAAAAATGAAAATTCTGTCATTAATTTTTCACCTTCATGTTGTTCCAAACCCGTAAAACTTTCGTTCATATTTGGAACACAAAGACGTTTTAATGAAATCAGAGAGTTTTCAGTCCCTCCATTGACAGGCCACGCAACTACCATTTTCACGCTTCAAAAAGTTCATAAAGCGATCGTTAAATTAATCCTAAAACCAAATTTTTGTCACATGGCTGGTGATTTACCAATGCCATAAATATTTTTAATCTGCCATTAATCCTTATTAAAGTTACAAAAGTTAAGTCGAGAGCAATGAGTGATTGTTCTTTGTGTTTTATTATTTGATCAACATTAAAAACACAGACCGCAGCAGGTTTCTTAGGCTGCTGTCACCTTTAGAGAATGAATGCACAGATCCAATATACTGATACACATGAGTTTACTGTTTACATTCAGTCGAGACATGACTAAAGATACTTGCCAAGACTTTTTTTTTTTTTTTTTTTTAAATATGTCTGTTCAAGCGCAAAAAGACGTGAACTTTTGATTGACACCATTTCCTATACTCTCCAACTCCGATTTTTAATTGGAGATTAATTGTAGGCCCTGCATGTAATTCATCAACGAACACATCAGTTGTGGTAAATGGAGGCTTGATGCTTGACGAGCAAGAGCCAATGAGGCCAATTATGTTCTGTGATCAATGTTTATATGTGAATAAACGCCTAAATTCAATCAGTTTATAACATAAAGCGATCATGCCTCTTCAAAAAAATTTAACTAAACTCCTCAATTTATATGATCACTTTATGAACTTTTTAAGCGTCAACATTTCAATGGAGGGACAGATCTCAGATCTCAGAGAGTTCACTGAAAACATCTTCATTTGTGTTCTGAAGATGAACGAAAGTCTTACGGGTTTGGAACGACATGAGGGAGAGTAAATGATGACATTCTCAATTTTCAAATATCCCTTGAAAACTATTCGTGTATTATGTGGCAGATGATCAATGTTGTCAGGTCGCTCAAAAGTTAAAGCGCAACACAATGTAATGCTGAGTTCTCACACTTTTCCAGCGCACACATGGTCTCCCGAGTCTCCGTCATTCATTTACAGACTAATTGGCTTCATTATAAGCTTTGACTTGATCCGGTCACAACAATTATAGCCATTCCACAGCATCACTGTATCCTGCCAGCAGATTCAAGGTTGTTCTCTTTTAAAGACTGATAGCTGTTATTATGGTCACACTAAACCAGTGTTGGTTGACACAGGTGGATGTGTGATCATCTAAGTGGACAATGTGTTTTTTCTTCGAGGTTTTCATTTTTGACATGCGTTACAGCAATAGGCAAGCATTTCTGATTTTAGTAGCGGTTTGCTTTTTAAATGTAATTTTCAGCCCTGAAGTCACAAATGGAGCCAAAGATGTTCAGTAATGAGGATTGTGTTTAGAAAACACTTGTTTACTTAAGCAGTTATAAAACGCTGGTATCTGAGAGATATTGACAGATACCAGCACTCCCTTCTGTTAAGTGTATTGAATATTCCATCCATGCAGAAAATACATATTGACTTGGCTGTTTTCCAGCATTCCAACCCTCCCCGTTCACAAATTCCTACGATGCTACAGTATATGGCAATAATGTGACTGTAAATCATATCCTGACCGAGGCCCTTAAGTTTAAAGGGGTAGTTCAGAGAACAATATATTTTGAAGAGTGTCGGTAACCCAACAGTTGATGGGCCCCAATGACTTCCTTAGTATATATATATATATATATATATATATATATTTTTTCCCCATACTATGGTAGTCAATCTGCTTGGTTACTTACATTCTTCCAAATATCTTCCTTTGTGTACAGCAGAACCGAATTTATAAAGGTTTGGAACAACTTGAGGGTGAGTAAATGACAATTTTCATTTCTAGGTGAACTATCTCTTTAATATCAATTAGGCTATAGCGATAAGTTTTGTCCTGGGCTTTGAATATCAGTAGGTGTAAATTGACCCTTCGCCAGAGTTTGATTGACAGGCGATCTGACCAATCATAACCCTGAATCCGCCATTTTGTCCGACAAAGCAGTCAGGGGAGTTAGTAGATTAACGTTGGTGAACTTGAAACATTGTGTGTACTCACGTCTTTCCGTGCTTGAAACAACATTCCTTCTGATGTTCATTCATGTTTATTTGATGCTATAAATGAACTAGAATGAAGAGATGATCGGTTCACGAGGAGCTACAGCGATCTGTTACGACACATTTGTTTAAATAATGTAATTTTATTAAAAAAGAAGTGCGTTGACGCGTTGTCAGTGTCTTCTTCGCTCCGCGATGTATTTTTCACTGCGTGAGAACTTGATGTGTGGCGTGAGGGCGGCATGGCATGTCAGACATAGCAACAGTAACTAAAGGGGGCGGGTCTTTGTGAAGGGTCAATTGTGAACATCGTATTGAACAAATTCCATTATCTGTTAAATCACATTTAAGTCTTTTAATGCTTAAAAAGTAATTTTGTAAATTTGTTAGGTGAGGAACCTCTTTATTCATTTTTCATAATAATTTGTCATTTACTTCATAATCTGTTGCTTTGTGTTCATACATGACATGCTTAAGTTGAGCAATATCCACATCTAAAATTGTGCGTAGCCCACACACTGTAGTTTTTCTTGGAATCAACCCACAAACATATTTCCTGTGCTCTACTTGTTTTTGTCTAAATGTCTGAGGTGTGTTTTAGTGCTCAACATGCGCCCACCTGCTCTGATGTCTCTGTATTACTCAACCTCTGTTCCCGGGCCGTGGGGCAGATGCATTATTGAGAGTGTGTGCTGAGGTCAGAAGAGATGTTATGATCATAGCTGACCATTCTGTTCCCTGACCTTGAGTGTGTAACGGGTCAGAACTGCACATCTGTGCCGGCCAGGGTTGCAGCGTGTGTCACGCCTCTGTGACACTAACATGTTGGACTATAGTTCTATTCACAGGTTATGTAATCAAAGGTTGAGTAAGGGCTCTTGTTGAAAGATTTAAACCGTGCCCAAAACGCATCCCACTGGAAATCTCGTTTTCCGTCTTTCCAAGAAGGTTTCCCTCAGGCCACTGCACAAAACATCCAGTGACTGCAAACTGAAAACTATTAGTCACTATTAGAGTAATTTCCATGTCATTTCCACCTGCACACACATTGTTAAGTGACAGCTTGTCCCGATTACATCTCATTAGTCATCTGGAAGAATGTCTGGAGAGGCTGCAGGTTAGTGGATGTCACAACTTTGGAATGAAGTTCAGTTGGGAATGATCCAAAGTCCAGCTGCAGGGCTTGGACAAGGTAAGACTTGTTCCTCTCTAAGTCCTCAACTCATCCTTTCTGATCATCCCTATTGTCCCCTTTTTTAAGTAATGGATTACTGGCAATTTCTACAATTGCATTCTTCTCTGGCTGAATCGTTTAGCTTGATTCTTAGTACTTTTTAGTCTCGTGCCAGCAACAGAGGGCAGTGTTGAACAGAGCTGTGTGAAATTCTACTGTACCAATGGTTATTCTCTCCAAGCAAGTGATTCTTTACTGACCCATCCATCTGCAAATGCTTTTATGTAATTTCAATGTTTTTCATTGTACAATGGGTCCAAAAAAGTATCTGGACACCATTTTTGCAATTATTTTTGCTGATGTCATTTTTAGTGGAAGTATGGAGTCAGTTCATCACAGTATAGACTGTCCAAGTACTTTTTGTCACTATTTTGCGAAGTATATCTATTGTTTTATCATTTAAGACCTAACAAACATCTTTTTTAAGAGAATTTGTGCTATATTTCTTTGATATCATTTGGTTTAATATTTGAGGCTTGACTTAAAAATGAAAATGCTGTCATTACTCACCCTCATTTCGTTCCAAACCCGCAAGACTTTCACTCATCTTTGAAACACAAAATGTCTTTTTGATTACATCTGAGAGATTTCTGTTCCTCCATAGAGAGCCACATAACTTCCACTTTGATGCTTCAAAAAGTTCATGAAGAGATCATAAAACTAATCCATATGAATTGAGCGCTTTAGTCCAAATTCACTGAAGAGACTCGATCGATTTATATGATGAACAGATTTAATTTAGGCTTTTATTCACATATAACAATTGATCAGATAGCATAAATAGAAGCTCAACCGAAAAGTTCAGATAATTAACCAAATGAACACGAGAGGAGCGCATTCTCAATTAACGTTAAGAGCTACAGCAGACTTACCTCTGTTGACAGTTTATTAGCAACCCTCCACCACTGAATCTTCTCACTTCGAGTTTTAACTATTCCTATCGCAATCCAGGGGAGGGAGAGCTCTAATTTTCCGAGGAAATACTCTAATATTCCGAGCTCGGAGCCCTCTCTCCGGATAACACGCCAAATACGCATAACCTTTACTAATTGTATGCAAGTGTGAACTCGTGAAACCTCTTTGGGAAACTCAAATGTGCTACGCAACACATGAGAACGAACCTCACTGGTTCTCGCACGCATCAAGCAAACACATATGCTTCCTTTTACCACAACTGATGTGTGAGTTGATGAATGTTTATATGTGAATATAAACCTAAATTCAATCTGTTTGATTGAGTCTCTTCAGAAAATTTGGACTAAACCACTCAATTCATATGGATTAGTTTTATCTTTATGAACTTTTTCGGAGCGTCAAAGTGGTAGTTATGTAGCTGTCTATGGATGGACAGAACTCTCTCAGATTTCATCAAAATATCTTCTTTTGTGTTCCGAAGATGAATGCGGGTTTGGAACGACATGAGGGTGAGTAATTAATGACAGAATTTACTTTATTGGGTGAACTAACCCTTTAAGTGTTGGAGTAGTTTTTAGGCCACTGTCACAAGAGGGAACAACATCGTTATTTAACAAGTATGCGTTTATTGAACACACTGTATAAATCCCCACTGCCCGTTTTCCCAGGCTCCCAATACACATATAGGTGGAGTCCCGGCCAATACAGGTACAATTTGTTTGGGATAACATAATGAACATGCAAACATTTTGGTGTTTTCACAACTGGTGGTGCCTTCACAGGTGTAGCAGGAGCAACTGCAGGAGGATTTAAATGTTCGGTTCACGCACCAGGAGGGCCTGAACTTTTCCCTCCTTGAGGTTCACTGCAACCGGTAACATCTAGTTGCAATGGCATAGCTGGGCTTGCAGATGTTTACGGTTCCTGCGTAGAACAGCTCCATTCTGTATTTGCACCATCTAACATCTTGGTTCAGATGTTTTGTTTAATACCACAGCTGGTGTTTACAAGCCTTTCCCACTGTCCAGTTTAAGAACTTTCTCCCCAAGTTGAAGTTCTGGTAAAACATGAGCAGAGTGTCTCCGATTATAGAAGAACTTGTAGGATTCCTTTGCAGCCTTAGGCCCCGATCACACAGGTCTGAAAACCGAGGCATTGTCTTTTTTAGTTGATTTTAGAAAAAAAGAGCAGTGTTCTGCAATTATTTATGTTGATAGGCAATCACTGAATCAGCTGTCCTGCGCTCTTTGGTTTGCTGTTAAACTTTCATATTAGCAGAAACTTTAAATAAAAAGTATGTTACAAGCAAAGGGCTCCATCTTTGCAGTGCCCAAAGAACTGTAAACATTTGTCAGCACGACGGAAGGCCGTCTCTCCATTCATTTGATTGGCCAATGGGGGAAAAAACGCGAATGAAGTCGGGCCTTATCCTTCCACTTCACAGCTTTGAGGTCAGTGGGTTGTTTTTCCTCGAGCTTTGGCAAGTTGGTTCTGATCTGTCTACCTGTTATTGTCTGGACAGGGCTTTGTCCATTTGCAGCAATGGGTATCGCCCCCAGCACATCAGTGCCATTGTAGGATCAGGTTGGCAGAGAATCTGTTTCACAGTTTGAACTGCTCTCTCTGCAGCTCCATTGGTTTGGGGGAAATGAGGACTTGTTTGGTGAAAATCGCAGTCTGTACTGAACTACTGAACTTCACTGTAGCTCCACACTGCAGAACACACGATCCACGATCCAGATCCATTAGGTGGAGACAGGTAGATTTAGGGATATGTAAAGTGGGAGGAGTTGGATCTGGATCCAACCTCACCCCCTGGATCTTGTGTTCTGCAGTGAGGACCATCTCAAAATTCCACCAACTGTGTGCCGTTGTCAGATACCAGCTCACTGGGAACTCCACATCTTACAAACATGCACTTCAGTCTGCTGATAACATGGAAGCTGGATGGTGTCTGAATGTGGGCTATTTCGATGTCATTCAAGTAGTTGTCTGCAACTATCAAGTAAGTTTTACCCTTCGCAACTTGCATAACTCTGCTGCAATTTTGCACCAGGGACCAGCAGGCAAGGGGGTAGTGATTAAAGGTTCTTTCCTTAGTGTGGGTTTGTGGGACCTACAAAAGGTGTACATTGAAACTCTCCTGTTAATGTCATTACTTGGCACTTGGAGAGATCTCGATGCCCTTCATGAATTTGGCACCTCCCTCATTGACTCAGGAATGACAATCCTGTCCTCATACAGGAGCGGCCCATTGACAACAGACAAGGAAGCCCTGGCAGTATCTTAACTACTCAGCTGGAAGGGTATATACTTTGGCCAACCCTTGCTGAGAAAGCTTATCACTTCCTGGAGACCTGCATTTTACATTTACCTCTCCAGTGGTTTTTGATTGTGACACCTCTTTAGATGCTTCAACATGTGCCTTCACCTCATCCTCCATCTCTGGAGTGGCAGTGCCCTCCCACCATCACACAACATTTACCAGGAACATGTACTGCTTTCACATTGAAGCACACGAGGCACATTAGTAACTGCTGAGACTGTAATGGGGCACGATCAATATCATAATGAGTGGGACCAAAGATTTGTGGTCTTTTTGCAGGCAAAATTCGTCCAAGCTTTGAAGGTAGCGGGCGAACCGCTCGCATGTCCACACATCTGCCAGGCACTCCTTGTTGATTTGGGAGTATCTGCACTCTGCTTCAGTGAAGGTTCTGGAAAAGAATGCGACTGCATATAATGCATCACCATGAACTTGAAGCAAATCCACTCCTATCCCAAAACTACTCACATCCGCACTGACTTTAATGCGTTTCTCAGGATCGTAGTATGCAAGAGTTGGAGCTGTGGCTAACTTGCACTTTACTCTGTCCAGAGCCTGCTCGTGGACTTCTGTCCAATGCCAAATTGCATCCTTCTTCAGCAGAGCTGTAACTGGCTGGAGCTCTGTGGGAAAGTTCTGGCACAAATTTGCCTAAATAATTGATCATCCCTAGAATTTGCCTAAGCTCTGTCACATTGGTGAGACTAGGCATTATCGGTGACTGCCTTCACATTAGTTGCATCAGGCTTAATTCCTTCATGAATGATTGTGTGAGATATTCCTCACTGCAGAACACGAGATCCAGGGGTGAGATCCCTGAACCTACCAGTCTCCAGCCCTGATCCCTAAACCCAACCCATCTCCACCCCCTAGATCTGGATTCAACTCCTCCCACTTTTCATATCCCTAAACCTACCCATCTCTACCCAACTCCAAGATGTGGAGTTCCCAGTGAGCTTGTATCTGACAACGGCGCACAGTTGGCGGAATTTTGAGATGGTCCTCACTGCAGAACACAAGATCCAGGGAGTGAGGTTGGATCCAGATCCAACTCCTCCCACTTCACATATCCCTAAACCTACCTGTCTCCACCCCCTGGATCTGGATCCTATATCTTGTGTTCTGCAGTGAGGAGTTACTGGATTGTGGGGCCAATTATCTGGTGTGAAAGTCTTGTTCTAAAGATGTATGTGGGTTTTAACACATTGTTGTGCAGTTGCTAGGCTGGTTGGGGTGTTGCTAAACAGTTGCTAGGGCATTGTGGGTCATTGTCTATGTAGTATGGCCATGTATCCCCATTTTACAGCTCATTCAAAACAATCTGCAAGTATTTTGAGATAGCCCAACCAACACACAGCAGCCTGTTGGCTATCAGAGCAATCGTGTAGTGATTGTTTACCAACAGAGGGCGCTGTGCAGCTCCACTGCCACATTGCACAGCGCCGCTTCTTAATGAAGAACGTAACCTTGGACCACAGTAGACTGCCATTATCGTCAATTATAAAAAGAAACACACTAGCATACATACTAGCTATTGCACATGTTTTATAACAGGGCCTCAAAGCATCTCAGCTATATCACGTGGTGAAGGTACACTCAGATATGAAGCGTTGCCAAGGGGTTGCTATGCATTTGAGAGCATTGTAGACGATTGCCAAGGGGTTGCTATGTAGTTGCCAGGGGGTTCTAGGTTGTTGCTAAAGGGTTGCTCACTTGCCTAAGTCAAAATAACCCACTATTTTATTGATATAGACCATGATTATGATATTCTGGCAACATGTCTATGCTGCAGGTCTTAGTCAGATGAATCACTAAAGAATCACATTTAAGGATGAGTGTTTTGTATCTGTGGGGTTCAGGTGGAGCTCAGTGTGTAATGACAGTTTTGATTGTTGTCTGGGGGTTTGAGGCCTGAGCATCTGCTCAGGAGACTTTAAAGAGCCTCTCCATTGATTTCCTTTCACTCCAATTAACAGGACACTTTGTATAGTGCAATAGAGCTTGTACACAATGTCTATGTGCAGTCCATTTGTGCTCCCTCAGTAAGATCCTCCGTGAAGATGACCAAATCAAAATGTACATTCATCACACCGTTTGAGCATTACATTTTCATAAGTTGACAGTTGATCAAATCAGGAGCTTTTCTTCATGGTGTATATTTCCCTTAAATGAAATTTGGTTGTTTGTTTAGAATCTACCGCTACTCAAATTAAAGGCGTTTTAAACTTCTGAAGGAAAAAAATATGCAAATATGTACTGTAATGTGCTCATAGATCACTAGAACTTTCCACTAGAATTGATCTGTTAATCAGATGCTCTGAAACTCAACTACATTTCCAATGAAGATTTATTTCGTGGAGAAAGCACAGTGTGGACTCTCAGCCTTGAGTCTTATCTCTACGAGGCTTTACCCTGATTGTTTTACACAGTCATGGCCAAAAATTTGTGAAGATTTTTTTCCCCCCTCGTAAGCAAAAAGGTCATGTAAAAATGTCACCCAGTAATGTTCAGTTAAGTAATAGTTTCTTTTCTTCTTTTTAATTTTATCTCTTGTCAAGTCATCATCATATGCACACGCAACATATAGTTCACTTTGCTTGCAGTTTGCATGGATTTTTATCAATGATTCCCAACTGTATACAGCATCTAAATAATTGATTTTGTCATCATTTCGACTTTTCATCTCATAAATGACATTGTAATTTTGACTTCATCTCATAAATGTATCAGTATGACTTAGTATGTCATAAGTTCGAGTTTTCATCTCATAAATGACTTGGTATGTCATAATTTCGACTTTATATATATTAAAATCACTCATAATTTCGACTTTTCATCTCATAAATGTGACTTTGTCATAAATTATTGTCAATTTTGATCTCAAAAATGTGATTTAGTATGTCATAATTTCGACTTTATATCATAAATTATTGTCATAATTTTTATTTATCTCAAAAATGTGATTTAGTATGTCATAATTTCGATTTATCATCTTATAAATGACTTATGTCATTATTTCGACTTTTTATGTAATATTGATTCACTAAAGCATGTTTTTTCATTTGTGACGGAAAATGGGCTTCCATATAAAACTTTTTAAATGTTGTTATAATTATAGTTAAAACAGTAAAACCATTTTCCAATGGGGTAAGAAAAAGTCACTTAAAAATTTCAGATGTTTTAAGGATCTTTAGATATTTTTACTTGTATACAAGACAAAAAAATTATCAAGAAAATGATTTTGTAGTGAATTAAACTGATATTTCTGTTTTATAGGCTGCAAATCTGACCCTGACTCCAAACTGTATTGGACAAATAAGACAAATTGATTATTTTCTAATAGAAAAAAATAAACGTTTACACCAAATTAAAATGGAATGTATCTGTCAGTGAGGTCAGAAAAATAAACTTAACTTTAGGAAATTATTATTTTTCTTAGCCCACTGACAGATTTTTACTCGTTTTAAGCACAAACTCACTCAATTTTGATTATTTTATTAGAAAACAAGATTATAATCATAAGTGCTTCTCTAGTAAATGCATCTTGGATATTTTTACTGGGCAGCAAGGCATACTGAGAAAGAAAATAATTTTTTGCAGTGAACCTTTAGGACATGTCCTGCTAAATCAAGCTGTCTCAGGTCCAGGTATGCTGTGATGATGGTCCCGCGGAGAAATAGCATGACCCTGACACCCCTAATGAAGGTATGTGCCTACAGGACATCTCTAAACTCACTTTATGTCCATTCCCTAATAGACCATCAACTTCTTGTTTGTCTACTTAACACCATTCTGATAAGAAGTCATCCTCAAATCCTCAAGGGCTGATTCATTATTAAAACTGCATCTCAAAAATAGTTATGTTGTTGCCAAAGTCTTATATTTAGGATTGGCTTCTTTATCCCTGTTTAACATCAATTTAAATTTTTTCCAGGACTATTTGAAGGCTCTCTTTGGTGGTGAAGTTCTCAGGAGGGATCCAGGATTGTATCAAAGTAAATTGTTGCCTCCCAACCAATAACTCTGATATTGTTGTGTCTTTGTCTTGGCTCTCTGCTTTCTATTGTTTTCCCCTGTTGTTTTATTTTCATTGAGCGTGATGATAACACATCTGAGGAATTCTGAAGGTTTGAGCCGGGTAGGTCATGTGAAAACTTGTCCTGGTGGGTCTGCGGCTCTGCAAGGTGAGCACTTGTAGTTGATGTTCTTTACATTTTTCATGCCTTAAGGCACCGATATACTTACGGCGAAGTTCTTTTTCATTCTTTGTTTGGGGGTAAAACAAAGTTTGAAATGCATGAGCAACGATCAGGTCTGGGTGGGTTACTTTTAAAATGTATTTCACTACAGATTACAAAATACATGCTTTAAAAAGTCATTTGTAACGTATTTCGTTACATTACTCAAGTTTAGTAACTTCATCTAAATACTTTAGAATACTTTGGAATACTAATAAGTGTGGAACAAACACAAAAAAGGTCATTGCAATTTTTTTCTCACAATTCTGACTTTTCCCCTCAGAATTGCGTGATATAAAGTTGCAATTGTGAGTTATAAAGTCAGAATTATGAGATATAAACTCACAATATTGAGAAAAGTCAAAATTATGAGAAATAAACTCACAATATTGAGAAACGTCAGAATTATGAGATATAAACTCATACTAAATTCACAATTTCAAGAAAAAAAGTTATTATTGCAAGTTTATATCTCCCAATTCTGACTTTATAACTTGCAGTTGTGAGTTTAAATCTCACAATTCTGAGAAAAAGAAGTCAGAATTGTGAAAAAAACTAATTGTGAGAAAAAGTTGCAGTGATGAGTGAATTATAAAATGACTCACAAAACATGAAAACAGTCGTGGATCATCAGGTCATGACAGGACAGTTCAGTTGACTGTTGGGCAATTTTTTTTTATAAATTCAGTCATTTTGTCTTGTTCAGGACAGTACTAAATAAAAATAACAACATTTTTATGATCCTCTTAAAAGTATGAAAATGTTGATGAAACTTAACTCTGCTTTTTCAGACTGTCAGAGTCAGAGAATCACCAATTGCTGTTTAAATGACATTAAAATTCAAAGTAATCACTTTGGTAATCTAAAATACTTTTCAGATGTAACTGTAATCTGATTACCACCCATTTAAAATGAAATAGTTACTCAAATTTTGTATTTTAAATACGTAACTAAGTTTCTTGTATTTCGTTACTCCCCAACCCTGGCAACGATGTACTGTTTTCGAACATCTGACGCCGCACACACTGCTCTAGAGCGACAGTTAGATGAATATGGAAATATGTGCTACACACTTTCCTCTCAGGAACAAAATAAACGCAACAAAAACAGTGTAAACAGCCTCTGGAGTTTAACTCCACAGTGGCTGCTAAAAATGACAACAAAGCCAGCAAAGATTGCAGTTCAGTCTCCATGTTATTGTTTACACTGTCGTCAAGGATACGCAGTGCAAACGTGGGCACCCACATCATCGTTTTCAAAAGTCTCAGTTTTGGTCCGTTTACACTGAAACGCAATATACAACAGGCATAACCGTGGCAATACTAAAGCGTTTTAAAACGAAAGCGCACTGGTGTAAACGGGGCCTAAGAGTGAGAGTGGACTGTCATCAGCAGAGATGAAACGAAATCTGAATGTTCTGCTTATGTGCCCTCACCTCTTTCAAAATATAAGAAAATGGTAATTGAGATGGGTTTGACATGTGATGACGAAGAGCTTCTTGTCAGCGGAAATCTGGACTGCAGCTGTCATGCAGCAGGTCAAGATTACACTGACCAGACGCCCCATTTTTCCTGGGATGGTCTGCTGTTTGAGACTCTTTTGTGTGCTCCTACTTATTTCAGATGTGTCCTGTACTTTATAATAGTTTTTTTGTCTATTCATTAGTTATTTTAAGAATATTTTATCCTTTTTGCATTGATAGTGAGTATAAAACACACTCTCATACTTCACTCTAGTCTCCTGACGTTAACCCGTTCAGAATAATTACATACCCACACCAGATGCAGAATATGTGCAAATGGTGTAGAGTTCTCAAAGTATTGTGTCCAGTATATCGTTAGGTTAACCCCGGTTCTCTGATGACTGGAAGCGAGGTATCTCACTATGGGAACGCCTTCAGTCGTGAAGCACCAATAACACCACGTCGGCCAACCCTGGCAGACCAATCGCTGCAGCGATCAGGGAGTCCCACCTCCCTGTATATAAACCGCAGCTATCTGCCGTTTCGTCATTCCCTGCATATCTCTTCTCCGTGCAGGACAGGCAAGGAGGGCAAAGTTTGTGAGATACCTCACTTCACCTTATCAGAGAACCAGGGTTACGTCAGTAACCTAACTTTCTCTTCCTAACATTCATTCAGTATCTCACTACGGGATATAGTCCACTCCCGTATTGTCGATATGCTGATGAAGCAGACTAATGAAAGAGTGGGTAAATATCTGAATCAAAGCTCCCGACGGAGGTGAAAACAGAATAACATGAGGAATTCGCCTCTTAATAAAACTGTTATACAACCTGACTACTCACTCCCAGGCCAGGGAGGGTTCTGTCACATCCAGCCTATAGAAATAAGTAAATGTGTGCGGAGAAGACCAGCTGGCTGCAAATTTCTCTAACAGAAATGCCTCTAAACAGAGCCCAGGATGTAGCCATACCTCTAGTGGAGTGTGCTCGTAGTCCTGTTGAGGGCTCTATATTCGCATTAATGTAACATAACACGACAGCCTCCACCACCCAGTGAGAGAGGCGTTGAGGGGAGTCAGCCCACGAGACAAATAGCTGATTGCTCTTACAAAGTGAGCGGGTTCTCTGAACATACGTATACAGAGTACGAACCGGACATAAACTGTGTAACCTCTCCTCCTGATGAAAAGGGTGGTGGATGAAAAGCTAGCCGGTCCACTGACTGGACTGCACCAGCGTCATCGAACACTTCAGGCACAAACGCCGGGTTAGTTCTCAAAGTTACCTTTTGACCACCCGGAGCGAACATCATGAGAAGTGAACTGATAAAGCATGTAGTTCACTCACCCTTCTTTGCTGAAGTGAGAGCCAGTAACAGAGCCGTCTTAAAAGTGAGCAGCTTCAAGGCAATTTTATCAATGGGCTCGAACGGAGCTTTCGAGAGTGCGTTCAGAACCACGGACAAGTCCCAAGGCGGGACTAGCGGCTTCGATGCTGGGTGTAGCCTACGTGCCCCTCTCATAAATCGACAGATGAGAGGATGTTGGACAATAGTCCCCGAGTTAAGACCAACATGACATGCCGAGATGGCGGACAGATAAAGCTTGACTGTAGAAAAGGCTCTGCCCTTATCCAATAGGTCCTGT
This sequence comes from Zacco platypus, assembly GCA_038088235.1. Classification (NCBI taxonomy): domain Eukaryota; kingdom Metazoa; phylum Chordata; class Actinopteri; order Cypriniformes; family Xenocyprididae; genus Zacco; species Zacco platypus. The sequence continues at coordinate 28,002,282 of CM076071.1, forward strand.
AGGAAACACAGCACATCTGAAACTGAACACAAGAAAGGAATGATGTTCCTATCTGCGCACCATCCCTCAAACACCCTCCATTTGAGATTATATAAAGAATTCGTCGAGGCAGTCGTCATGTTCTGCATTGTCTCAATAACTTTCGGAGGTAACCCGAAGCATTCAGCATTCAGATTTAGCCTCTCACGGGCCGGGCCCAGAGAGCTAGTTTCTGATGGGAGGGGTGAAATATTTCCCTCCATGCTTGTGAGAGGAGATCCCTGCACGCTGGTGATGGTCACGGCCGATCGTAGAGCAGTTGCGTGATCTCCACAACCCACAGTCTCCCCAGCCAGAATGGCACGATCAGAATCATTACATTGTACATTTTTACATTTTTCATCATTTAGCAGAAGCTTTTATGCAAAGCGACTTACAATTGAGGCAATTAGGGGTTAGGTGCCTTGCTCAAGGGCACCTAGTCATGGTATCAAAGGTGAAATCAAAAGAGTGCTGTTTATTCACAATCCCCACTTTCAATTCCTGCCGGCGTGGGAATCAAACCGGCAACCTTCAGATTACAAGCCCAACTCCCTCACCCAACTTCCACAACTACCCTCTTTACATGTTTGCATTCCCGAACCCTCCGTAGCCTCAGCTCAATCAGGCTCAACGGAGGGAATGTGTAAAGTAACGCGTCTGGCCACTCGTGGGCTAGAGCATCCACCCCCTACAGAGAGAAGAACAGGGGACAATGCGCGTCTTCACACGATGCGAAGAGATCTACGGCGGCCAGGCTGAATCTCTGCCATACCATGAGGATCACTTGGGGGTGGAGTCTCCACTCCCCGTACAGAGGATTCCCTCTGGACAGTAGATCTGCTCCCCTGTTCATTAATCCTGGAACATATCCCGCTGCTCCATAAAATCAGTTCTTTCGCTAACAAGTGAAGTTTGTGAGAACGATTTATGTAGGCTGTCACCGTTAGGGTTAGAGTCTTCTTCTTCTTATTATTATTATTATTAATAATGTTCAAAACAGTTGTGCTGCTTCATTCTTTTTGGAAACCACGATACTTTTATTTCAAGATTCTTCGATTAATAGAAAGTTCGAAAGAACAACATTTACTCGAAGTATAACTTTTATGTGACATTATGAATGTCTTTATTTAATTCATCTTTGCTTAACTACAGTATTAATGCATAAAAATGATGTATGATACCATTACAAGATTTTTTTACTGATTTGAAACGATACATTAAAATGTAATCTGAACAGCTTTGAGAGATTTTGGTCTTTCCCAATGCAAGAAGATAAAGTGCTGTACACAGAAAAGATGTGCCTGTGGGTGTCACCAAGATGACTTTCCTTAAAGGAACTTTGACTTGGCTGGGGTTAACTTAGTTGAAATGACTCTGTAACTTGTTCCTACTAGGAAGTTTCTCTCTGGAACATTCCATCTCCATGGTGTCAGTAAACAGAGAGTATTAATGCTGTTTATTCCACAATAGAATGTGGTCCCAGATATAACTAGGCCTAACTGACAATTCCCTCTCTGTGACGGCTCTGGCTCGGAGTCAAAACCGAACGAGCCACCCACCAGCGTCCAGAACACAGAGGTTTCGCATCACTTCCTGTCATACACCGTTATCAAAGGATTCCCTGCTGTGTAAAGACACAAACAATCCAGAACAACCAAAAGAACGCATAAACGTGCTGATACGAAGCCAGAGAAGAGCTTTACAGAAGAATGCTTGAGATATTCTATTTGTTCCCTCTATCTTTTCAGCATTTATTTACGGCTGTTTCAGCATTCTTGATGTAAATAGAAGGATTCCTTATAGATATTAACCCTCATAATGAGATTGGCATTTGAGAACTACACACTGTTCCATCCGCCCCCACAGGATTTCGTCTTGGCCTTATAAAAGTGCTGTTTTTGTTGTTCCGATTCCTCTTGGTGATTCTCTGTACTTAAACAGGTCTTTAGTGTCCTAAAGCAGTTTTAGAAAACATGGAGAAACTTGAACCATGACTGAAACTTCTCTTGGTTCATTGCCTTCTTAAGATGAAACGCTTGTTGTTTTACGCAACTGTAAGAATAAAAGCGTCTGCTAAATGATTAAATGTGACCCATGCTGGCAAAATGAGTTTTTACATTAGTTATTGTTATTTTTACATTCTCTTAAAATAATTTATGATTTGTTGAATGACTGAAAATGACTGAGCTGCACCTGTTTGAAGTCACCAGTGAGTCAATTTTGAGAAAAATCAAGTTTTCTGACAGTTCCAAAACAAAATCATATCTATAGGACAAATACGTAAATTAAATTTTTTTCCCCATGATTCCACACTTGTTTAATTAACATTAATGAAACAGATGGCCTATATATTAAGACCTACTGTACCAAACGGATCTAAAATGATGTCAACCAAACGTTCACTTAAGGTATAACAGATAATGTTTGTGTGAATACTCGCCAAGAATTTCTGAAATACTGTATTTCCGTGAATATATGTATTTTGGGATCTTGTGAGAATCGAGCAGAGAAAAAACACTGTTTTTCATGGTCAAAGGAAAGATACTCCTCTCAGAAAATGTACAAATAAAGATACTGTTTAATTGCCATTTCAAGGGCTTAATGAACTCTCAATTTTGACCAAAATTGACCTTTTTCACTTCTTTTGTCTGTAGCTCAAAATGAGCTTGTGCATTCTGACTCATTTTGCAAACAAATGTAAAATATAATGTAAATCCTCCAAAAAATGGCACCACTTTCTTCAATTGTAAGTTGTTAGAAAACAGACTGGGTATTGCGGTTATTTTTTTGTGGCAATCAGTATTACGTCACAAATGCTGTCAGGTGAGCTTAACTTGAATTTACCCTGGTATTTTCCTTTAATGATGACCTCTAGGCCAGCATGCTCTGATCTTGTGTCTCATTTATCTATTGTTTGCACTTCTGAGCGCATGAATTAGTCATCAGGCACAGTAAGACCGTCTGAACGGTGTATATAGGGCAGGGTGGGGGATGTTTGGACTGGGGTGACAGACATTGATCACACACTGATGGACAACAGGAGTTGGGACAGTCCCTGTGGACCTCTTTGACCACCTGAGACCCCAACTCTCCAAATCTAATACTAATATTGAAATGTAAAAGCAGCAGCATTGAGGGAGATGTGAAGTCTTTCGGGGGCTCTGAGCTCTGCTTGCTTTGGCTAAAAAGTGAAGGATTTGTTTTTGTGGTCGATTCTGCTTTGGTCTCCTCAGGAGACATGGCCCTCTGAGGGAGATCAGCTTTTTGGATTTCTTCCCTCATTTTAGTTGACTTAAAAGGAATTGTGTCCACCTATGGTACATTCAAATTTTGTGATTTTTCTTTGGATCAGCCGCTGGGAGAATGTTCATGATTAGATTTCCTGTTGTGAGGAAGTTTGCTGGTTTTTTACTAGCTCTTTTGAAATCAACATATTTAAATCAGACTGAGGGTACGTTTACATATGGAGTCTTGTTTCCGCCACTAATATATAAAAATGGAAAAGGTAATTGTGACTTTTTCTCTCACAATTCTGACTTTTCTGGCTTTATATCTCATGATACTTTTTCTCTCAGAATTGCGAAATATAAACAAAATTGCGAGATATAGTCAGAATTGCATAATATAAAGTCAAAATTGAGATATATAAACGCATTATAATACGCAAGTTTATAACTTCCAATTCTGAACATTTAAAACATGCAATTTTAACTATATCGCAATTCTGACTTTATATCACAATTCTGACTTTATATCTCGCAATTCTTACTTTATATCTCACAATTCTGACTTTATATCTCACAATTCTGACTTTATATCTCGCAATTCTGACTTTATATCTCGCAATTCTGACTTTATATCTCACAATTCTGACTTTATATCTCACAATTCTGACTTTATATCTCGCAATTCTGACTTTATATCTCGCAATTCTGACTTTATATCTCACAATTCTGACTTTATATCTCGCAATTTTGACTTTATATCTCACAATTCTGACTTTTTTCTCGCAATTGCGAGATTTTATTATGCAATTCTGACTTTATATCTCACAATTCTGACTTCATATCTCGCAATTCTGACTTTATATCTCACAATTCTGACTTTATATCTCACAATTCTGACTTTTTTCTCGCAATTGCGAGATTTTATTATGCAATTCTGACTTTATATCTCACAATTCTGACTTCATATCTCGCAATTCTGATTTTATATCTCACAATTCTGACTTTTTTCTCGCAATTGCGAGATTTTATTATGCAATTCTGACTTTATATCTCACAATTCTGACTTTATATCTCGCAATTTTGACTTTATATCTCACAATTCTGACTTTTTTCTCGCAATTGCGAGATTTTATTATGCAATTCTGACTTTATATCTCACAATTCTGACTTCATATCTCGCAATTCTGATTTTATATCTCACAATTCTGACTTTATATGTCACAATTCTGACTTTATATCTCACAATTCTGATTTTATATCTCACAATTCTGACTTTATATCTCGCAATTCTGACTTTATATCTCGCAATTCTGATTTTATATCTCACAATTCTGACTTTATATCATGCAATTTTGACTTTATAACTCACAATTTTGACTTTATATCTCACAATTCTGACTTTAGCATGCAATTTTGACTTCATATCTCGCAATTTTGACTTTATATCATGCAATTTTGACTTTATATAATGCAATTTTGACTTTATAGCTCGCAATTCTGAATTTATATCATGCAATTTTGACTATCACGCGATTTTGACTTCATAACTCTCAATTGTGAGTTTATATCTCGCAATTCTGAGGAAAAAATCACTTTGTAAAGAAAAACTACGCACCTATAGACAATAATCATATCATTCTCAAAAACCTGTTTTCAAAAGTTTGCATTTTTAAGCCCCAAAGCGCCGTTGTCGTATAAATGAAAGGCCAGAACGCATAAAAAGTTCTGATTTTAGTTGAAAACGGTGTCGTGTAAACTTCCCCTGAGTTACTTTGCTGGTTTACGTTGTTCTCCCAGCCTCAGCCAAACTGATGTTTAGTTGGTTTAGACTAGCTGAAAACTGCTCAAACCCCTCTAGAACCAGCCACTAGACCATCTTGACCAGGCTATGAGACTAAGACCAAATTAGGCTGATTTAAGAATTTTTTTTATTATTCTAAAATTCTCCTTTTGTGTTTCACAAAGGTCATATGAGTAAACGAGGACAGAATTCAAATTTTTGGCTGAACTGTCATTTTAAATGTGAAAAAGAGGATGGTGAAATAACGAGATAAAGCAGTACACACGTACAGTTGACGTTGGAAATGGCAGCGTGTCTCAGCACGTGTTAATTATAGTCACCATTATACTTTAATCATCATCCTTGTCGAAGCAATGCATAAAAATGAAAACAACTTGTTGTTCACTTGTTGTGCAATAGAAGGTGTTTGAATGTTGAGTAACCATCAACAAAGATGACAAATGACGGTGCAACTCAAGACCCAGAGCAGAGCCCCTATACCAGCTTGATGAAGTCTGTACGCTATACAAATGGAAGAAAGCAAGCCAGATGAGAGCAGGCACAGGCCCGTTGAAAGTGTGTAAAAATAAGTAGAATCGAAGGGGAAAACAGGGAAAAAGTGCAGTTGAGAGTGTAAAAGAGCTTGACATTAACTAGTCAGATGATTTAAAAACTGTTCCTGATTGATGGACTAAGAAGAAAATGACTCAGAATTGGTCATGTGATACTTTTTCCACTGAAACACTACAGATATTCCTGTAAATCTTTTGCATGTTGTCAGCTCTTTAATAAAAAGATTTCTCAATCTAGGCTGAATCATGAAATTGTGGAGTTCAAAGTCAAATTCACATTGTGCACAAAGGAAACATCTATAATAATATAGAACCATTCAAGAATCATACAAGAATGTGATATAATTCCATTTTTTTTTTTGGCATTTTTTTGAGGGGTTTTATAAAATCCTCGAATGTTTAAACCAGCCTTTCGGTTTAATTTTGGAACAAAAAGTGTTTAGACTGGGTGTTCAGGAAGCTGCTGTAAATGTCAAAACCCAGAATAGTTGGGTAAAGAGAAACTGAGAGTCATACTTTATCTCTTATCTTAGTCGTGACTCTGAGGTTATAAAAGCCACACATCATGACTGCAGGCCACAAATATAATGCCTTCCTGAACAAAGGACGCTCTGAGATAGGTGTGCACTTTGTGCAGTTTAACTTTATGAAGTTGTTAGCATAGCTGTGATTGCAGAACCTCAGCTAATGCATATTCTGGTGATTGTGTCATAGTTAAAGTGGAAGTCTGGGCGATCAGGGATCGGTAGTAATGACTGTTTTCACACAGGTTTCCCCAAACACTCCCATAAGTGGTCAGGCAAATGATAAACTCACATTATTGCTTGAATCAAGAGAGAAATGGTTTGATAGCGACAGATTACTTTATTTCCTTTGCATTCTATTTTTATTATGTATTTGTTTCACGTAATGCACTTTGAATTACCACGTGCTATATAAATGAACTAGCCTCGCCTAAAATATCAGTCTCAGTCACTGAGAACAAATGGCATATTTTGTTTTTCTATATCCTATTTAAATCCAGAACATGAAGATCTAAAATTGTGGGTGCAGTGTTTCTTGGGACACATGAACTGAAGCCAAATTCCTTTGGATATTTCCACGAGAAAGGTTCAGAACACTTTGTTCATTAGAAAAGCATCTGAGTTGGAGTAGTTGAAACCGTTTCATGAGCTTCTGTCATTTCTGACTCATTTGAGACTCTGAAGGCTACTGAACACTTAGACATGCCAAAAGCAACGCACACAACAGTTGTTATTGAGAGCCTGTTGTCATGCTGACACATTGCATCTGTTCTGAGGGTCTTTTGTGGGACTGAAGGAGACATATTGTCCCAGAATGACTTTACGATGGACCACATGTCAGACCCTTCACCAACTTTCTTTGACACATGCGCTATCAGCAGAGTTTTTGGGAACTGATTTTTCAGTCTTGATGGAAAACCCATCCACACAGGTCTTGTATGCCCACACACTTGTCATGTGCGCTTTGTGAATCATCATGCAGAGTCTCTGAATCACACATCCATGTTATCTCAGCACAGGCAGATTCATGCTTCTCTGCTCACATCTCTGGCTAAACGTAAATTTGTGGTGGGCTCCTGAACTGACTCATTCACTCGAACAGCTTTAATGTAATATTACAGACATATGTAGGAGGTTACTGTACATGACTCACATGAACAAGTCAAACAATACCTCCAGTGTAGGTCAATGCGAGTGGTCACAAGAGGGAGCATGCTTGCAAATTTGTGATGTGGATTGAAGGTTTTTTGTGATATCTTCACAGTTGCAAAATAAAAAAATAACAGATTTTTTTTTCTTCTCTTTTGCCAATGGTGAGGGATAAAGGGTGTTCAACCTTTAGAAAATATTGGTTGTCGTTCTCAAAAGGTCAAACTAAATTTTATTTGAGCTGTACACAAACACACACATATATATATACATTCCTCTGACCACCTATATACACAGCGGCATGAATAACAATGATCCATATATTTATTTTCAACTAAATATGGCTATATATATATATACACATACATACATATGTGTATGTATGTGTATACATATATATATATATATATATATATATATACGTGTGTGTGTGTGTGTGTATGTATGTGTGTGTATGTGTATATATATATATATATATATATATAAATATAAATATATATATATATATATACATAGAGAGAGAGAGAGAGAGAGAGAGAGAGACATATTTAGTTTTGAAAATAAATATATGGGTCATTGTTATTCAAATATACTCCGCTGTGTATATAGGTGGTCAAAGGGATGTATATGTATGTATGTATGTATATAATATGTGTCTATATATGTTATGTCTATATATATATATATATATATATATATATATATATATGTATTTACATGGTTTATATATATATATATATATATATATATATATATATAAAACAACATGTTTAGTTTTGAAAATAAATATTTTGTTATAGGGGTAGCGCTGGGACTAAATTATACAATAACAGTCTTGCTTGCATTTTCAAAGTAACATGAGTTATAATTAAAAACATTTTTAATGCAATGAATTGAACATCAGTTCAATAGATTGTCAAAATAATTGTATGATTTTAATTGTTGGGTTCAGTCAAAAAGGTCACGACCTCTGAGGTGGGACATGCCAAAGACATCATGTTGGGGGGTGGGGTGTTGTGTATTTGGGGCGCTGATGTGTGAGGTGCTTAAAACAAGCTCTGTTCAATGTTAGATTGATTATGTTACAGTTTACCCGACATATGGATTATAATAATGGTTTTATATATAAAATTGACATCTTCACCCTTTATTCAAATATTATTAAAAAGTTGTTTTCTAAGCATATTGCTAGTTGAATGAGGAGTCAATAGTTTTATTTATGATGATGCAATGAAACATGTCAAATTTTGTGGCATAATTTTTGGCCAGGCTGTCACAAAGAAATGATAAAGAGAGACGCAACAAAATATTAATAGCTGATTATGTTGTAGTAATGCATGCTTTTTCCTTTGAGCTTTTTGTTTATTTTCCTCACATTTTGATGGTTTACTCAAACTTGTAGGGTCGTTTAAAGAAATGAAAGCAGAACAGTTGGTTATATAGCTGGATGTCATGAACTTTAATGCATCATCTTGTCAAAGCTCTAAAGGGCATGTCAGCTCGTGTTGTAAAGTGAACTGCAAGATTTGCATAAATGAGTGTAAAATTGTGTAATCAAGATCAGCTGTCAGGATAAATCTGCCCGTATGTGTTTCCCAACTCCTGATATTATGAAGTATTAGAAGCACAGAAATTCTAAACAATGTTACTTTATGTTTATGTGGGATTTTTCACTTTATATTTCTATTTTTATTCCGAATCTAAGCAAATCAATTTGATGTGTAATTGCTTGAATTGTAAATGTAGTTGTCCGACTGACCAGCAGGTGGTGAGGGATGCAAGAACCTTGAAAATGACAAATCTGTGTACAGCTACAGAAATAAAGAAAGAGAGGTTCAGTGGTGTGAGACGGATAGTGATCCATAATGAATTAACCAACAGGAAAAGTGTGGCATGGAATAAGTGAGACAAGCAGTCAAAAACATCCAGTTTAACCTAAAGTAGCCTTGCATGTTGTGTGTGTGTTGTGTCTGGGTGTGTGGGAGGGAGAAAGAGGGACAGAAAGTAAAAAAGAAGGAGGGAAAAGCAGGAGGGGTGGGTCGGAGGGCTCTATATAGAGAGGGAAAATCCGAGCGTGACTAGAGGCCAGACAGGAGAAGAGAGTGAGAGTTCGGCACTTTGACCTGTAGCTGAAACAAACCTGCTCACGTTTTGTTCACTGGATATAACCAGAAGATTTTATTTCACTAAACAAGGTGGGGGATTTTTCTCTTCTCTCCAGCTATTTAAATCCTGTGCTTTCTGTGTAACCTCCTCCTTCCCTTTCTAATGCAAGTGTGTCAGACAGGTGCGTAGTTGAGAGCAGCGGCAGACGGACAGAGTCTACAGTCACTCTCTTTACATGATCACGGATGTTGTTTCATAAAGTAAAAGTAGTTACGTTTATGAAATTAAAAGCATTGTTACTCATTTTACTCCTGTTATTGAATCTAGAATATTCCACATCAACCTTTTTCAAGCCATTTAAATGTCTTTTTTTTTGTTAGAGTGTTAGTTAATGTGTTTATTGACATTGCAGAGCCTTAAAATGATCATTATTGATGTACCAAGCCATATGTTTTACATATAATTTGCTTACAAATTGATCCACTTCTGACTTGTAACTTTGCAACTACATGTCAACTAACTCTCATTAGAGTATTAGTAGGTTAGGGTTTGTGTTAATAGAATACGTTGATATTACAAAGTTACTTCTAGTGAGTAAAATGTCTGTTTGGAGCATCAAAATGTAGTGGTAGCAGATATTAAGCAGAAAGTTTTCTAATTTAACGAGTTGACATGTAGTTGCTTATAGTTAGTAGAATGTCAAAATAAAGTGTCACGTAAATATCCGTACAGGTGTCTGCGTTCAGTATTGCAATGGTAACACTTTACAATAAGGTTCATTAGTTAACATTAGTTAACTACATTAGTTAACATAAACTAATAATGAACTGCACTTCTACA
>CM076071.1:28017500-28115000 GCA_038088235.1 Zacco platypus
TCACGCAGTTCGGTAATTATATATAATTTGTTGGCATACAATATTCATGGCATTGAAATTGCTTGTGAATGCTCGCTCGCTATTTACTTTCAGTTTCCAATTTGCGATCACATATACTTTGTGTATAGGGAGCGGCGGTACTTACCACACATTTTACAAGATTAGATTTTTTGTCAGTGATGCTCAAGACCTTAAGGACCGAGTATACGTAATTTTCTGCATTCCGCTCCGTCTCGTGCACAGCTGAGCTTGCACGCCTTTCAAAGTATACTCCTTTGGCCGTGAGCACGGAAAGATGCGTTCGGCGCTTGCGCATTATGTAGTGGATTTTGTTTTCAAGTGCTCAAGTCAATCGCGTATGTTGTGCGCGGACCGTCCGTGTGGTCTCAAATTGGGCTGCATGTGGACGGGACGTTCACGGACCCTCCTGATGATGAAAATTACGTCATGCTGACGGCCAAAGTATAATTTGGCCTTAATATAACCAACTAGAGTAGCAAGCCTAATCATGTCCCTTTAGGGGCTCCGTAGAATGCGTTATTCCTTATCTGCGCCTTTGTGAATTCAGATATGGGCTTCAGGAAAATCCCTATTAGTAGCATTGTCTTTGTCATTATTCTAATAAATGTCAATTACAATTTATTATATTATCATACAGTATAGTGTCACTGTAAAAAAACACATCCCCTAATTCTCAAACTAAAACTCCCCTAAGGTCAGTTGCTGCAATACATTTTTAAAGCTGCTGTCCGTAACGTTTTTTTTTTTGGTTAAAAATGATCCGAAATCAATTAAAGCAAGATCATAACCAGCCAGTGTTCAAAACTATCTCCTTGCCTTAGCCCGATTCACAACACTGATGTGGTGACTGACAGCAAACTTTAGATTCATCTCCGCTGAGGAGCCGTGCCAAGGCACAACGCATGCAAGGATAATAATTCCGCAAACAACTGCAATTGCAGGTTTCGAACAGAGATGGCGACAAAGAGACAAATTTACGGACTGCAGCTTTAAGTATAATCATATTGCATTTACAAGTCATTTGAACTAATTTCTTAGAATCTTCTTTTTCAACATCATCGTTAACATTAACGCTAACATTTACGAGACAGACCGTGTCAGATTTTATTTCTGATTTGATGTTATTTAAATGTGAGTTTGGCCAGCAGTTTTTGAGATTTCAGTATTTCTCCATTCAGACAGACCTTGTGTGCCAGAAAGATGTTGCATTGAGTGAATCTACTTTCTCTGAAAGCGATTTATAGGACTCGATAACCGGACCAGTTTTATTCATGAGCAGAACATTCACACCACTTCTGTGAAGTAGATGATTTGATTCACTGAAGAGTTTTGACTCATGAATCAGTTTTTGCTGCTTCTCTCACAAACTTATCAAGATCTTCAGGCAATAACAGCTTAAATTTCAGTATGTTCCTTAAACAACGCTATTGTATCAACTCCTTAGGATTTGAAATATGGTGCGGGAGCCATACAGACTACTTGTGTGATACTTTTTTGGGTGCTTTTTTCTGTCATTTTGGACTCCCTGACAACCCCAGTGAGAACTAATGACAGAATTTTTAAGTGAAGTTCAATAATGTTTTAGTTTCCTCAATGACAAAATACATACAATCAAGCTCTCCTATTGAAAGGATAGTTTGGGATTAGTCATGCTGATCAAAATGGGAAGCCAAATCAAATCCATTGGCATGCATAGGGAACAATTTTGGCCCTCAGCCAATGTTTGAAATCTACGCTGTTAAGAAAAGGTTAGTTATTTTCTAGAAACATGATGGAAAACTAAGTCCGCATTCTTCTCAGTTAATGTTTTCCCCCCGTTGTTGCTTCATGTTCCTGTCGTAGTGTAATGCCACTGAGGTGGTAAATATTCAGTCATGAACCTAATAATGGGAAGAGAACAGTGGCATTCTCATGAAAAGAGCAGGACAGGCGAGCGGAAGGCAGGGAGCAGTGAATGGAGGTCAGCAGAAAGAATGCCTGTAATGCACGAGGAGGGAAGGGGTGGAAAGGGTGACTGCGGACAGGGAGGGATCAGAACAGGTATGTGTGTGATATGTGTTTGCTAAAGGAGGGACAGTCATGTCTACAGGGCAGGTATGACTTCACGGATCACAGCTCAGCATTACTCAGATGGAAAGTGTTGCTAAATTTCAGTAAATGTTTTCTCTGGAAAGCCACTTTCATTTACAGTAAAAAATAACATTGAGAGTTCACGCTTCCTATTCTTTCAAGAACTTTGAGCAGATGGCTAAAGGCAAACTTTTTTAAAATGACATTAAAGGGATAGTTCACCCAAAAATGAAACTCACCCTCAAGCCATCCTAGATGACTTTTTTCTTTCAGCCAAACACAATCGGAGTTACATTAAAAAATATCCTGGCTGTTCCAGGCTTTATAATGGGAGTGAATGGTACCTGAGATTTTGAAGCCCAAAAAACTGCATCCATCCATCATTAAAGTAATCCATATGGCTCCAGGGGGATATTGAAGACTTCTGAAATGATTCATTTTTGTAATGAAAATGTGTATATTTATAACTTTATAAACTTGTAATCACTAGTTTCCGGTAACGGCCATTCATACATTCAGCATCAGCATGTCTTACTTTCTCACAGTAGCATGTCTTTAAAAAAAAAACTTTGGTCCCCCCCCCCAACATTCAAGACATGGTTACGTCTTGCTTCAAGATTATTTTTATTGACTTCGAGATTATATGCGTGTCTGTTTCTGTCAAAGGTGATAGTCGGTGATATTCATACACTCCTTTTAAAGGGTTCGTTCACCCAAAACTGAACATTCAGTCATTAATTCCTCACCCTCATGTCGTTCTTCACCCGTAAGACCTTCGTTCAACACAAATGAAGATATTTTTGATGAAATCCGATTGTTCAGTGAGTCTCTATTGACACTTTCAGATGTACAGAAAGATACTGAAACATATTTAAAACAGGTCATGTGAGTACAGTGGTTCAGCCTTAATATTATAAAGCGATGAGAATACTTTTTGTGTGCCAAAAAACAAAATAACGACTTTTCAACAATGTCTTGGGATGGCCGATTTCAAAACACTCGAAGCTTTACGAATCTTTCGTTTCGAATCAGCGGCAAAGTCACGTGATTTCAGTAAACGAGGCTTCGTCACGTCATAAGTGTTTCGCAATTTGAATAGTTCACGTGATTTTGGTAGTTTGATACGTAATCTGAACCACTGATTCGAAACAAAAGATTCGTAAAGCTTTTGAAATCGTCCATCACTAGATATTGTTGAAAAGTCGTTATTTTGTTTTTTGGCGCACAAAAAGTATTCTCATTGCTTTATAATATTAAGGTTGAACCACTGTACTCACATGAACTGTTTTAAATATGTTTTAGTGTCTTTCTGGGCATCTGAAAGTGTCAATAGAGACTCACTGAACCGTCGGATTTCATCAAAAATATCTTAATTTGTGTTCTGAAGATGAACGAAGGTCTTACGGGTGTAGAACGACATGAGGGTGAGGAATTAAAGACAGAATGTTCATTTTTGGGTGAACGAACCCTTTAAAGTGTACACTTAGTTATTGTCGTTCGGTAGTTGTATTCGGTGTATAAGGAGGAGAGGAAAGATGGCCTGCCCACTTCCAGCCAGACAATGCAGCAATCTCTGATTAAGCTTGTCAAGGCATGATGACAGCAGAGTCTCTGGGAAAGCAAAGGAAAGCCAAGGAAACATTCCACTGCGGGCACTACGGTCTACATCAGACATAAATGAAAGACAGAACTTTTAATCCAAATGTTTAGTATGTGAGTAGTTGTTAGCCACTGTTCTTCCTGCAGACTGATTCATAATCGTTGTTGTTGGTTGATTTCAGTTTCATGTGAAAGGAACGGCCACAGGTTTCACTCAGGAGCGACATACAAAGAGAACTGTAATTTATGGTGAGTTTGAAATCTAGTCAAAATTACATCATCCTTTCTCTCTCTGTTTCTGTCCTCCTTTCTTTCTCCAAGCCAATATTTTCATAGTACAGACAACACAGCCTTTTCAAGGGCACTTTGGATGTCTCAATCCAAGGCCATTGTTGCCTATATCAACACACATTTTGGCAGGATTTATCCAGAGACGAGAGAGTCTTGACCTGTCTTCAGAGTAGCAGGACAGTGGGACCCCTCAGGTCCTGAAAAGATTACACACATTCCATCCTGAGCTCCCAGAAATCCATACATGCGCTTCATGCGATCCCGACAGTACAAACACTCGGCGGGATCATGTACAGCACATATACATCCACGATATTTACCGCGTCTCTCTCCCTTTACGTAAGACCCCTCGCTAATAGGATTAGCTCTCCTCATAGAATCTAATCCGTCGCACCAGCCATATTCGAAACACATTCCCTTTCACTGGTTGAGGAGTCTAAACCTTCTTGGTTAGTGACCAGAATGTGGGAATACATCATTATGTTTGCTATAGAATGTACATTAGTAAACAATGTGCTTTGGCTGTAAAATAACCCTTCTGTTTATTGGTGATAGATTGTATGTTTGGTTTCGCATGAAGAGGCAGTGATTTGCACTAAAGCTGACCGAGATCATGCGTGCTACAAAACCTCCAGCTGAGATCTGCTGTGAAAATGATAGATAATCGGTGAACGATTCCACACTTCTCTCCAGTACAAATCAACACGCCGCTTACATTTAAAAGACTCACTTATCTGCTACCCATACATGCAAAATAAAATAAAATAAACAAAACGCAAAAAAAAAAAATAAAATAAACAAAATGCAACAAAATAAAATAAAATAAACAAAAAAATTAATAAATAATGTAAGGGCACATAGAGGCAAGATATTTTCGAAGTTGAAAATTAAATATTATTGGTATTTTACAAGAAAATACTATTTCAAAATTTAATTTAATTGTTTCAATGTGCTATTGGCATGTCTTTGTAATTATTTGTGAAATTTACCAGTAATTTCCCCCCAAAAAAATTAAAAAGCATAAAATCACAATTATTAAAAAAATTGTCACATTTGCAAGAAATAAAATAACAATTATGAGAATGGTTTCTGTGCTGTATCCACCTTATTTTTAAGCAATAAAGTTGTCATCCATTTTCAGTTATTTCATCTGTACAAAACAGCTTGTTATGCTTCTTGATACTGCGTTTCTTACCATATTATTTTAGCGTATTGTTGTAACTGTACAGTAACAACAAGTAACTTTTAGTTATTAGTTTTGCACATTCATTGAAAATAGCTGACTTCCACGTTGCAAAATAAGATGGATACTATTTAAAAGCATCTTAAAGTGCTGTTTCACTATATTTTGCCTTGTTCGTGAGAAACTAGTGATGGTTAGACAGAATAAGAAAGCAGGAATTCCTTACCCCAACGCCAAAGGTTTTTCACATAGCAGTGATATGGGTATTGTCTCTGGGAATATGTGGTGTGGTGTCGTCCTCAGTATTGTGTGTTTTTGGTGCGCCGTGTGCACATGGTCGTCACATATTGCATATATCTGTTTGTGGCCGGGGTGAAGTTTACCTGTTTTTGTGTACAGTGTTGGGGGTGAGTTCATTTTTCAAGTTATTTTGTTCCCCCATTTATTGACTAACTGTACGGGCGTGAATTTGCGTTTCCTTCAGCCTGAGGTTTATTCATTTCACTTTTGGTGTGAAAGGGCCTTTACATTTACATCCACAATTTTTTTTGTGTGAGCTTTTGTTTTTTTGTTTTTAAAAAAAATGCACAAGCAAGCCCAGCACAGGTGAGAAAATGTAACGCAAAAGTAACGTAACGCATTACTTTCCATTAAAAGTAACCAATTAATACAATTAGTTACTTTTTTTTAGAAAGTAATGCAATATTGTAACCAGTGTTAGGTAACGCATTACAAGTAACTTGAGTTACGTAATCAGATTACTTTTACAAGTAACTAGTAAAGTAATGTATTACTTTTTCAATTTACAACAAAATATCTGTTACTTTTCAAATGAGTCACACAAGTTACTTTTTCAAATTACTATTATAACACATTACTTTTCATAAAAAGGAATTAAGTAACGCAATTAGTTACTTTTTTAGGGAGTAACGCAATATTATATATATATAATGCATTACTTTTAAAAGTAACTTTCCCCAACATTGATTGTAACGCATACTGTTATCGGAAATTCCCATTTCTGAAGTCGAAATGGGAGGGCATTTGTAATTTTTACTTTGTAAGTTGATAAAACATAATCTTTGTAAAAATGCGCTAAATTTGACTTGTAATTTTGAGTTAATAATTGTACCTTGATGTTTTTATAGTTTTACTGGGCAACAAGACAAAAAAAACCCTCTTTTTTTTTGCCATGAAGGAATTTTAATGTGAGGATTTTTTCATATTCTGCCTCAGCATGTGAAAAAGTACCTCGAAATGTTTTGTGTTCTGCCTGCAGTTTTTTGTTTGTATGTCTGAGTCAGTCTGTTGTTGATGCGATATGATTTTATCTGGTAGTTTGCTGTGACGGCGCTTTCTGTGATCACACCAACCACAAGATTGGCACCTCTTGCCCCGTTATCTCCCCTCTTTTCAGTTCTTATTTTATCAGGATCTTTTTCACATTCTCCTGCATATAGTGATCCGCTTCCTGTGGGTGGCAGAGATTGATGAAACCCTGGCTGCTGTCCCAGTGAAGTTGGTGTTCCCTCTGCTTCACATTCACCTCTGTAATCCTGAGATTTCCTGAGTTCAAGCCTCACTGGACTGGGCCGTAGGTTTAGCATGTAGCTGCCGCAGACCCATCGGTTCCTCAGTCGGTGATGTTGCCTCTATCGCTGTAAATGTTACAGCCATAAGTGTTGCAATCTTTGCAGTTACTTATGAGAGGAACGTGAAATATTCATAATTTGTCAGTAATCCAAAGCCAAAAGGCAACCTGTAGCTCGCAACCTCACAAATGTTTGTACGTTTTTTTAAAAACTTTTTAAAGCATAGTTTTTTTTTCAAGTTTTTGACAGCACTATTTTATATATATATATTTTTGTATATATATACTATATAATAAATACATATAAGTATGCTATGTGTTAAGTTATATTGTGTAACACAGTTCGTGAGAATGGGAAGAAGGCGGCGGGAACCGGCGAACGTTCAACCAAAACTTTAATCAAATAAATAAACAAACAATAGAACGAAAGTAAAATGGCGGCAGTTCCTCACGGCGACTGCCGCCCAGACAAACAAACTAAAACACAACATAAAGTCCAGGCCTGGTCCTCTCTCGTCCTTCACTGTCGTCGCTCCTCTTTTATGCTTCCGGAGCTCCTCCGTGAGAGACACGAGACCGGTGTAGCACGCAGCTGGCGCTCATTATCACTCACGTCACCGGCCTCGCGCCGTTCCCTCACGGCTCTCGCCCGCCCTGCTCGTCACATACTGCTTTAAGCATGTTTACATATTTTCACTGGAAAGCAAAAAAAACTTTTTTTGCAGACAGTTTTATCAATCGAAATCTCTTTTTGCCGTGCCGTATCTATAGGCCCTATACGATCCACCTGCTGGAACTCACACATTGAACCTGCTGTCATCTTTTAGAGATTACTATGAAATGTAAGCACAGAGAAAGCACATAAATATGTTTGCTTTGTAACATGGGGCATGTCAGAGACTGTCAGGCTCGTATCAGGATGCTGATTTGAGCATTACAGTGAAGCGTGACAGAATGGGAAACTCGGCTTCCTGCTGACAACAGGTCACTTGACACCTTTGCACTCCAAAGACCCTTTTGTAACTTTCAGCCAGCATGTGTGTGTGCTGGTGTGTGAATTTATGCCTCAATCTGAAGTACTGTGTGAAGTATTAGCACAAGGACTTTGAATTTGTGTCACCTGACAGAGAGGAGAGAAAGAATCTGTTATGTGCAACTACATTTTTACCAAGAAATTTGTGAGTGCAAAACCCATAACTACACTGCTCTGATCCTTTGTCTTTCTGTTACTTTGGTGTTGCTTAGCTGTTCAGGGTGGTTGTTAGGTCATTGCCTACTGGCTCGAATAAAAAAAGACATGTCCCAGGGGAAAATGTTTTTTTCCCCACCATTTTATTGTCTACAAGGCAATATAATAGCAAACCTCTCAATGCCACACAGATTTGAGGCTTCATTCATGTGCGTAGTTTGACAGATAACATGCTCAAATTAAAAATTTTATGCTATTTTAAAAGTTCCTACAATAGATTTACATGCATCCAAGGTCAAAAAACACTTTAATTTTCTCATAACACACATCAGCTGTTTTCTCACAAGTGTCTGAAATGGCTCGATTATAGGATCCGGTCTCTCTAAACCCCGCCTTTCCGAGAGCTGCCTCTGCTGCGATTGGTCAGATGGCCAGCTCTGTTGTGATTGGTCTACAGCTTACAGCACGTGTCAGAAACCAAACGCCCATTAACATATCTGAATTTCGGCTCTTCCTCAGCACTTTGATACGAACAGCAAAGATGTTTTACCGTATCAATCGAATACGCAATTCACAACAGCTTTATCACAAACTACATGAAAGGTAATATCCAAAAAAGCATAATAGGGGCACTTTAATTCTACTCTCCACCTCTCTAGTAGAGTCTCATGAGCAGTGCACCTCTGCTCTTCCTCTTTTAATTCACGTTCCTCTCATACGTCAGGCCCCCTGGACCTCCTCCCCTCGCTCAGACTGACTAAAAATGGATATTTCTTCAAGAGCTGCAGCCTTAAAAGGCTCACAGGCCTCTCTCTCTCTCTCTCTTGCTCATTTCATTCCTCTTGTTTTGTGTCTCAAATCTAGAATATGTCTGAACAAGTTCATTGTTTCTCTCTATGGTTTGGTCTGACGTCTGTCTACATTTCCTTTCTCTGTTTTAAAACGCTTACATAAACACACCATGTTGTTTATTATTCTAAAAGTTAATCTACAACTTACTTCAGTCCTCAGAAACTGCACTGTCAACGGAAGGAACAATGGGGGGTTTTAAAGTCAGGGACTGTCACTTTCCACAAACACGATCCCATGACTCATCATAAAATTAACCAGCATAAAAGTTTTAGCCCGTTTCCATCAGGTATTAAGATGCGTTTTGGTCGATCGGATCACAAGTGGACGAGGGAGACACATTCCCATTTACACCCGGTGTTTTAATCCGTCTCTTTTGTCCACTTTCAACCACTTCTGTCCTGATTTCGTCGAGGGGAGGGTGAATGTATGGGGTTTTTCACATCTTTTGATCTAATAGACAAAATAAGCTTGCGCAATTTACATATGAATGCGACCGGAGGCTATGGAAAAACATACGGACAGCAGCAGCTTTCATTTCTGCTCTGACAGCCGCAAGACCAGCCGAACACTGTGCGTTAGAAATCATGGTAGAGAGTACATTGTGCTTGGTGCATTTTTTGTCTCCAAACTTAGGCCTTCAGCCAACCAAGTTTAAATCCCATCTGCGGGGTATTCCAGAAAGCAGGTTATGTGACATACCCAGGTTATGTGACATACCCAGGTATGTTTAAGAGTAAGTAAGCCGATTACCTCAAGTTTCGGTTCCAAAAATGGAGGTAACTTTCAGGATATGTGCGTAACCATAGCAACTTACTCTCTGAACATAACCTGCTCCGAAGTAGCTCATGATCCAGGTTTAGTTTGCCTAAGAGATATTCAGATGCGTGATATTTCATTAAAATAGTTATATTAATGCAACTAAATTTCTAAATGTGTTACATAGTTACTGTTTCAATAATAATTAATATATATTTATATTAATATATATAAATAAGTAATATTACATTATACAATACATACATGCATATATGTATAATAGTGCTTTTTTAGCGCTTTTTCTTGGCGTCTTGTTTCCATGATGAGTCATGGATTCGTCGCTCGGTTGAGAATGTCTTGTGTGTTAACCAGGAACATACTCTGGGTTGGCTGAACTTACTCCCTGATGTGTTTCTGGAACCAGCATACCTCGAGTAAGCAAGGTTTGGGTTAATCAGTTGAGAGTTCAGGGTATATGTGAGGGTAAGTTAATCTTGCTTTATGGAACACCCCCCCCCTGGCTAGCGCGCTTCCCATAATGTTAGGTCAGTAGGCGGAGAGTAGGCGGTGTTTTGTGGCTGTTCAAACTCATTCAACCATTTGAACTACGAAAATCCAGTCAAATGCTCGGAAGTGGACCAGCTCAAAACATTTTAGACTCCATTTATTAAGCGTTGTCCACTTGTGATCCAATCGGCCAAAACACATCTTAATACCAGGTGTAAACAAGACCTTAAACACATAAAATGTTACTAACCCAAACTTAAAATGGTGACATCCAAAGAGGTCTTGACCTTCTTATTTACAAATAATCTCATACAACATCGTAATTTTGACATTATCTATTGAATTAAGTTCACACATCAGGATTTTAAACCATGTTAAAGACTATTATTTAAATATTAAGGGCCAGATTTACTAACAGCTTGCACCAGCGCAAACCCTTTTTTGCTTTATAAAACTATTGTTAGGATTTACTAAAGATACGCAGTGAAGAATTAGTGAAAAAGCGTTTGCAGCCCACCTTATTGCGTAAGAATTTGTTGGAGTTTCCCTTTCAGGCTCAAAATTTCTGAGAGGAAAGTATTTAAATCAATCATGATTTACTAAGGTTTGCGGAAGGTAATTTACTGGTATTTTCACCATTATTTAATGCCGTAAAAAGCATGTTTTAGCCCATTTTGCACTTGAAATGCTGTGATAGTTCCACTGCTTTTGGTAGATTGCATCGGTCATAATGGAAACAAGCTTTCCACTTTCCACTCCCATCGGCCTCTCACGTCCCATGATTGTGTTCTCATGCTAATTCACCCTGTTTAACCTCATATCAAATGAATAGAAACTTATATATTATTTACTTTTTTTGAAGATCACTTCCTGTCACTGACTATAGTTATTTTTTTATGTACCCTATTTGTATGGAAAAAATGGAAAGTTTACAGATCTAACCATTTTTATTTGTCTCACACAGTACATGTGGTCAAAATGGCCGCTGGGAATGTGAGGATCACGCCTGTCTGATAGAGGATGAGATGATCCAAGAAATCAACAGGAGAGACTATGGGTGAGCATCAGGAATCCCTTCTAGTATGCCTTACATTGTATATCTAGTGCATACTACTCACTCTCTATCTTTTTATTTCTCCAGTTGGAGAGCATCAAACTACAGTCAGTTCTGGGGTATGAGCCTGGACGAGGGTCTGCGGTATCGTCTCGGCACACAACGCCCCTCACGGACCGTTATGAACATGAATGAGATCCAGGTGAGAGTCTTCTGCAGCCGGTCAGTTTCAAGACATCTTCTATCAGTGCAAATAGCATGTGAAAGAGACTGTTAAATAAAGGGTTAATGTAAGCAGAAACGTCATGTGTTATCCTGAAAGGGTTCACTTGGTCTTATGTTCCACTAAAAATAACTGCACTTTCTTAAAACAAGATACTTTTGCTTGATTTTGGAGATTATATCTTGAATTAGGTTTTTGCTGTTGTTTTACACACAAAAGTTGTGAGGTTTACACTACTGCTCAAAGGTTTTGGGTTAGTAAGTTAAACTTTTTTTTTTTGAAAGAAGTCTCTAATGCTCACCAAGGCTGAATTTATTTGATCAAAAATACTGTAATACTGTGAAATATTACAGTTTTCTATTTTACTACGTTTTAAAATGTATTCCTGTGATGCAAAGCTGCATTTTCAGCATCATCACTCCAGTCTTCAGGGTCACATGATCCATCAGAAATCATTCTAACATGATGATTTGCTGCTCAAGAAACATTTCTGATTATTATCAATGTTGAAAACAGTTGTGCCGCTTAATTTTTTTGTGGAAACCTTGATGCATGTTTTTCTTGAGTAGAAAGTCAAAAAAACAGATTTATTTGAAACAAAAATGTCTTACATTCACATCAATTTAATGTGCTCTTGCTGAATAAAAGTATTTTACTTTCAAATAAAAAGTCTTACTCACCCCAAACATTTGAATGGTAGTGTATGCTTAAAAATATAAATTAGCCAGATTAAAACTTCAACCTCTCTTATTATTTTACACAAAAAAAAGACGTTTAGATAAAAATGCAGAAATTGATTTGCCATGTCTGCTTATTTCATGGCTAATTACTAAATAAATAAATGAACAAAGACACCATGGAGAGCTTCGAGAGAAATGAAGCTAGCCCAGAATGCCACGACTGACCAGTCAGAATCAAGCGTGCAGATAATCTCTTTATTCATCTCATGTTTATGCCCATCGACGGCTCTCTGATTATCCATTCTCACGCTCTGTGCAACTATCTTAAGTGTAATGCAGTGTGCCGTTTAGAAATCATCAAAGCAAGAATAAGAGAATAATTCGGAAATCAGACTGTTGTTTGATCTTTAAAGTGCAGTATGGTACAGTGAATGCATCCTGGACGTGTCTGTCTGGACGTGTGCTATTTGATGTGGCGCACTGAGGCTTTCAGTGTCTCTCTGCAGAAAGCTGCCGGTGATCCACACCAACACATCACATGAGAGTCGATTTTACATTTGCCACTTTTTTCCTTATTTTTTCAATTGCGTTCAATGGGAGTGCCACGTATTTATGCAGCCTTCACTTCCCACTTCTGAAGCCGTGATTATGAGATCGTTGCATTCTAGCGCTTTGTTGTCGGAAAGAACAGAAATCATGGAGGAGACCAGGTTTATTATTGCCTGTTTATTGGGAAAATCTTATTAAAAGCCAAAATGATATTTAGCGTCCCATTCATTGACAACCATATAAACGTTCACCTGTCTAGTCAGCTTGTTGACAATTCTGAAATTTCGGTCAAATGATTATTCATATATGTAAATATGCACTACTTTAACAACAAGAGAAGGCAACCCAAACAACCCAAGTTGGGTTGACAATGGACAAACCCAGCGGTTGGGTTAAATGTTTGCCCACTGTGCTGGACCGTTTTATTTAACCCAATCATTGTTTAAAAATGACAATATGGCTGGCTTCAAATGAACCCAAAATTGTTTGGACATTAAAAATCAGACACATAATTAGTAGACGCAACAATAATAATCAACAGGTGAACATTTATTAAAAAGCCATTTTTATAAATGTTTATTGTTTAATTACTATTCATTAAACGTATTCATAATCAGGGCTGGGTGGGTTACTTTTAAAATGTATTTCACTACAGATTACAAAATACATGCTTTAAAAAGTCATTTGTAACGTATTTCGTTACATTACTCAAGTTTAGTAACTTAATCTAAATACTTTAGAATACTTTGGAATACTAATAAGTGTGGAACAAACACAAAAAAGGCCATTGCAAGTTTTTATCTCACAATTCTGACTTTTTCCCTCAGAATTGTGTGATATAAAGTTGCAATTGTGAGTTATAAAGTCAGAATTATGAGATATAAACTCACAATATTGAGAAAAGTCAAAATTATGAGAAATAAACTCACATACTAAATTCACAATTGCAAGAAAAAAAGTCAGTATTGTCAATTCATATCTCCCAATTATGACTTTATAACTTGCAATTGTGAGTTTAAATCTCGCAATTCTGAGAAAAAGAAGTCAGAATTGTGAAATGCAAACTCACAATTGTGAGGGGAAAAAACGAATTGTGAGAAAAAGTTGCAGTGACGAGTGAATTATAAAATGACATTTTATGATCCTCTTAAAAGTGTTAAAATGTTGATGAAACTAAACTCCGCTTTTTCAGGCTGTCAGAGTCAGAGAATCACCAATCGCTGTTTAAATGACATTAAAATTCAAAGTAATCACTTTGGTAATCTAAAACACTTTTCAGATGTAACTGTAATCTGATTATCACCCATTTAAAATGAAATACAGTTACTCAAATTTTGTATTTTAAACACGTAACTAAGTTACTTGTATTTCGTTACTCCCCAACCCTGTTCATAAATATTAATTTTCAACATATTTTGAGTTCATTTTAAGCAAGCAATACGGTAATTTTAAACAATAGCCGAGTTAAATAAAACCACCCAGCAGGTTGTGCAAACATTTAACCCAATTGCTATGTTTGTCCAATTTCAACCCAACTTGTAGTTTTTAACCCAGCATTTTTAGAGTGTAGCATCACTTCAGTGCATATTCCATATCAAAGAAAGCATCTCAACTACTAAAATGCTGCGTTGCCAAAGCGCTCTCAAGCACCCGCAGCGAGACGTTTTCAGAAGAGTGCCTGGCATTTTCAGCTGGCTAAAAACTCTTCGTAGAGAATGCTGGTAGTAGTTTGATACTGATAGTGGGTGCAATTTATGTAGGAACCTCACTAGATAGGGGCCCATACCCATATCTTCCTCTCCAGCCCACATCCTCCAACACGTCTCCACCTGTCTCTTTAGAGTCGAGCCCGGGTCGCTCAAAAAGCACGCATCTGCCTAAAACCCACTCGGCACGCACACTATGAGTGGGTTGAGTGCTGCACACACACACACACACACACTTTACTTTCTCATTGGTGCGTTGTCTTGACTGAGTGCAATTGCTCGCGTCCCCCGTCGGGTCAAGTGTTGCTGCGAGCTGTGGCTCTTCAGGGGCCCTTTAACCACTGCAATTTAGCACTGCAGCGGTCACTTGACAAGCACCTGCATTCCACAGGATCATATCTGGTAGATGTCAGGGAGAATCATGACGATATCACGGGCTGGAATGTAGGAGGACGGCAACAAGCAGCTGTGCTTTACCAAAGAGGGAGAGGCGCACGGGAGAAAGAGCCTTGCATTCCTCATTCAGGATGTAAAATATGACATGAAGTCTGGGGTCTTATAAATTTGGGACATGCATGAATATGTCTCTGCATTATGTGTTATTGAAGTTTAGGGTTGAATGTTCCCATCTGGTGTTCAGTTTTGGTCAGTTTCAATAGAGGTGTAAACGGGGTCCAATACATTTGGGAGGACTTATTTTGTACTCGATCAACATTAGATGTAATGAATGCATGAAGCCATAAATTCAGAGACCGTCCCTTCGATGAAATATGGTCGTAAAACGGGAGAAGAAAACTGTTCAAAAGTTTGGGGTCTGTTGGATTTTTAATATTTATTCAGCATTAAATTGACCAAAAGACATTTATAATGTCAAAAGATTTCTATTTCAAATGAATAAACTTTCTATTCATCAAAGAATCCTGGAAAAAAAAATTATTGCAGTTTCAACATTGATAATAAAATACATTTTTCTTTAGCAGCAAATCAGCATATTACAATGATTTCTGAAGGATCATGTGATGCTGAAAATTCAGCTTTGACGTCAGGAATAAATAGATTTTTACAATATATTAAAATAGAAAACAGTCATTTTTAAAATTGTAATAATATTTCACAATATTACCGTTATGTGTGAATGGTAATTTGTGTCCGCTGACCACTTGCTATCGAATCCCCTCAGAGACAGATATTAATATCAGATATAAAGTGAGCCTTTGTATTATTGGGATGTTTACTTTGACCTTTTTCTTTTTATTATTGATGGAACAGAGAAGAACGTTAGTTCCTGAATTTTCCATTGGAATAAATCCGAAAACCCACAAAATTAGCAAGTCATCATTATATAACCACACCAAAGTTCATCTCATCCATCCACTGGCCCTCTGAAACAGAATACATATGGAAATAATGTGCCACCAAAATCACTCATAATCACACCATGGATGTATTTATGGAAATCTTTATTCATGTGTTGTTCATGTCAAATAGTACCATTAAGTCACAAAAAGACATTTCATGTGAAGACAAAAATGCTTTATGTTCTGCAGATGAATATGAATGGAAACGATCGACTGCCAAGACACTTCAATGCAGTAGAGAAGTGGCCAGGGAAAATCCATGAACCACTGGACCAGGGGAACTGTAATGCATCCTGGGCTTTCTCAACTGCAGGTGAGTCGGAGAAGAATACACAACGCTACAGTATTTTGTGTATGTTATATAAAACACACAGTTCTTCTATCCCGTCATTCATACGGACACCCTGTGATTCGCTCCCAGCTGTTGCATCAGACCGGATCTCGATTCAGTCGATGGGTCACATGACTCCTCAGCTCTCACCTCAGAATCTGATTTCCTGTGACACGCGTCATCAGGACGGCTGCGCCGGTGGGCGTATCGACGGGGCCTGGTGGTACCTGAGACGAAGAGGGTAATTCACTGCATGATTTCTATTTCAGTCAATTAATATTATTTGATGAATGTGTCTGTGCCTAATTATAATCTGATGCCAGACCATCTTTACGGTTTCAGTATCTGTTTCTATCTTTTTCTGTCAGGGTAGTGACAGAGGAGTGTTACCCCTTCTCTGCGCCCCAGCAATCCCCTGCTGAAGTGGCTCGCTGTATGATGCAAACTCGAGCGGTGGGCCGGGGAAAGAGGCAGGCCGCAGCGCGCTGCCCCAACAACAACATCTACCGCAATGACGTGTATCAGTCGACCCCACCATACAGACTGTCCTCCAGCGTAAGTCAACTGAGCCCTGGAATCAAGACACTACACTGTTTTGTCATTTTTATTGTTTTAAAGAGGACCTGTTGTGCTTTTTCAAAGTCTTGATTTTGTTTTTGGGCTCTACTAGAACAGGTTTTCATGCTTAAATGTTCTCATTTTTCCCATATTTGACATTGTTGCAGCTCCTCTCTTCCCAGTCTGTCAGTAACGCTCTGTTTAGTTCCTGTCTCTATGACGACTGGTCAACCGCTTTGAGCGTGTTTCACAAATGTCACGCCCGTTAACATATCTGCTTGTTTCAACACAGTACTAATTAACTCAACCAGGCTCCGCCCCTTTAATTAGCATATGCATTAGGTGGTAAGTATTTAAATGAGGAATATTGTGATGTGTTTGTTCCTGGAAGAAAACTCAAGACTACAATGGAGGTGTTTCAGGAGTTCAGAAACAACATTGTTAGTCAACCAAAGCATTTTTCCCGGCGGATAGCACATTTTTCCAATTGTTTTCAATGGCAGCGCCGCCTTTTTAAAACGTCAGGATCTGAGCGTCTATTTCACGCTGAAGCGCCACAGCGTTTTTTAACGGTCGCAGAGAGTTGAAGAATGTTCAACTTTAGGTAAAACGCAACGCTCATCACTGTCACTTTTTACCCAGCCGTCCAATCACAGTGGAGGAGGGGCGGGACAAATACAACACCGACCAACCGCCACATTCTGCTCGTACAAACGTCAACAGATGACAACAACAAGCATAAAAACGGATCAAAATAATTTAAAACGAGTCGGAGCAAATACTTTACATTGTATGAACAATTTGATATAGGAAGAGTACTGTCAAATGAGATCCGTATAACACTTTTGCGGATATTCTGTATCATGGCAAACTAAGCGTCTCAACTGAGAAAAAAAGCGCTCTCAGGCTCACACAGCAGAGCGTCTAGCATTTTCAGATGGTCAAAAACGCTTTGGTGGACACACGGCCCATTTGTAACTTTGCAATTTTTCATGCTCAAACAGCAACATTACACACTAAAGAAAAAAGCATAATAGGTCCTCTTTAATTGTTTTTTTTTAAGTTATATGACATCTAACATGTTCTGACATTACAGTCCCAATAAAACACACAGACCTACATAATACCAATGCTTAAAGCATCAGTGATTTATTGGTTTCTCACTCACACCCAGCATCTGTGTGCACTTCTGCTCTCAATTTCTTCATCAATCAAAACGCTTCAACTCAAAGCCAAAGGGAAGAATAACTCACAACTGTCTGGAGAGACATTGCATTAGTAGTCATGTCATGGATGAATGTATTCTATCTTAACACCCATTTGTCTCTCTTCATGCATAGTCTACGTTATGTATCCATGTCTGCAGGCGTGTTTAAGATTGTTTCTCGTATATCGGAATGCAGTGAACAATTAAACATCCGAATAAGTGGAAGGATGGCTGTTTTTTATATGCATTAAGATGTTTTTTATCTAAGCATCTGCTTATATTTAAAACATTTTAACTGTGCAGTATATACAGTATGCTAACTTGACATGTTGATTCTGCTTTTTCCCTCACAGGAGAATGAGATTATGAAAGAGATTATGGATAATGGCCCTGTGCAAGGTATGGATTTCTCCAGAAGCATGTGTCTATGTGTGTGTGTGTGTGTGTGTGTGTGTGTGTGTCTATGTGTGTGTGTGTGTCTATGTCTGTGTGTGTGTGTGTGTGTGTCTGTGTGTGTGTGTGTGAGTGTGTCTATGTGTCTGTCTGTGTGTGTGTGTGTCT
This sequence comes from Zacco platypus, assembly GCA_038088235.1. Classification (NCBI taxonomy): domain Eukaryota; kingdom Metazoa; phylum Chordata; class Actinopteri; order Cypriniformes; family Xenocyprididae; genus Zacco; species Zacco platypus. The sequence goes on from CM076071.1 coordinate 28,035,787, forward strand.
GTGAGAGTGTGTGTGTGTGTCTATGTGTGTGTGTGTGTCTATGAGAGTGTGTGTGTGTGTCTATGTGTGTGTGTGTGTCTATGAGAGTGTGTGTGTGTGTGTCTATATATATATGTGTGTGTGTGTGTGTGTGTGTCTGTGTCTATGTGTGTGTCTATGAGAGAGTGTGTGTGTGTGTGTGTGTGTCTATGAGAGTGTGTGTGTGTGTGTCTATATGTGTGTGTGTCTATGAGAGTGTGTGTGTGTGTGTGTGTGTGTGTGTGAGAGCCAGAGAATAAGAATGGTAAAGAGAACATGCCTAATGACTGTTAGGTCAACGATCAATCTTTGTCATATTAGTCACCATGGATGTCGTAGACGCCCACAAAGCATTTAGTTTGGATAAAAGGCTTAAACTCATCATATATGCAGTGAATTCTTGAGAAAAGTCCCCTATGGTAATATGACGAGGGTGTGTTTCTGTGTGTTCTTGTGTTGTTCAGAGCTGTTCCATGATCCCGTGCCAGTGTTCTGTTGTATTGTTCCAGACAGGAGGGAACCCTGGATTTACGCCAGATTTCGCTTCTAATCTTTGCAAAAATTCTGCCTAACCTCTGGCTTATATTGAGAAACAGGAGATGAAAAGATCTTAATGTGTGTGTTCATTGGGCTCAGTTTTACTGCTGAGGATCTCCTAGTAATGTCTGGAAAAACCCAAAGTGTAAGAGGGAGCAGATAGTTCCCATAATGCTTCCAGTGTCTCATTGGTTTTACTTCACACGCCACCAGGGCCGTCCTCAAGAGGGTTGCTACACCCATAAAAGTTTTGTCTCGGCCCTGTGAATTTAAGCGTTGGCCATTATACCATGTGAAGCTCAATTGAACTCCAGTAGAGTTAGTAGCGGCAACTTTGATCTCCCTTTGATCCGCAAGGGAACAAGATGTTTGGGTGAGCTTGTGGGATATTACGTAATTGAGCTTTGAAAGCAGCCATAGTATTTCCTGTAGTACGAATGAGTGATAACAATGAAGGATTTTAAATATTGTTTCAATGACGTCTGAAGGACAAAGATCAAATTAACAATGAAGCTATAAACCATTTTTGGTGACAAATTCGAGGTTTCTGCAGGTTACTTTCATTTGCATTTTAAATGGTGTGCTTAAAGATGCATAATGGGTGTGTGTTATGTTTGCTTTTCCCTCTCTAGCCATCATGGAGGTCCACGAGGATTTCTTCGTGTACAGGAGTGGAATTTACAGACATACAGATGTCAATTACAACAAATCGCCACAGTACCGCAAACATGCAACGCACTCTGTCAGGATAACAGGGTGAGTCCCGGCATTGAGTAACATTTCATCTCTAATGGTGGAAGCCAGAGGAATGAGTTTTTGGCAGTGTATAATTTTTTTTTTTTTTTTAGCATTTATCATTTTCTAATAGTGTTTTCAGTTGCTTCTTTTTGTTCACTGAAAGAATATTCATAAATAATTTAACAAATAATATTTTTAGCATGATTTCAGCTAAAAATATCAAATATATGATATAAGGCTCTTCGGTCATTTTTGACTGAAAAAAATTAACTTTATTTTTTTATTTTTTTACCTCGGAATGGTACGAAACTTGGAAGCTTTCTAGCAAGAAACATTGGCACTTGCTATGTGAACACACACACACTAAAAAGGTCCTGAAAAAAGTCACACTCGCAGTTCAAAACTGGAAATGAATGTGAGACGAATTTCATCGAATGAAAAATTTTGGTATTGCGGCTTAACAAAATCTTACTGAAAACTCATTTTTTGTGACATCAAGCTCAAATTTGGAACTCAACTTGATTAGATTTATGGCTTTGATTTTCTTTCAGTTGTAGAGTAAAATGTGCATTTTTCATAATAATAAACATAAAATTCTGTAACTCTTTTTCACTTTAGCAATAGTCTTTAAAAAGAGATCAATCTGAAGTCTGCGTTCAAGATTTACGACCGTTGGAAAATTTAATTTTCAGGTCCCTGCTCAAAAAGTGAATAAATGGATTATAACTACAGTGTAAATATAATTTAGTACTGTAACGTCCTCTAAAAATATGAAATATTAAATAAAAACATCAACGAAGAAAAAATACAGTACATTCATTTCATTGAAATAATAATTTTTTAAAAATTGGTAAATTTTGACCGCTACGCAAAGGGTTAAATTTATATATTATTTATATATATATATATATATATTATATGTGATTTCTCTAAGCCCATTGGCATGTTGTTCAGCCTACTGTCTACTTTCCACATTCGTCACCATCGTGGCCCTGCACTGACTTGCCTTGAAGGGACTTTGGAAATATTTAAGACAAACTCTTTTGGAGAGACATCTTGTCTGCCTTGCAGACATGTTTTTTTTTGTTTCTAGCAGACAAAACACCTGGATGACTGGCCTTCCAGTTCCACCCCCAGACGCGCCCCTCGAAACCTTTCTTCTTCATATGTAACACACCCTAATAGCAACTACGCAGCGATCCTCAACTAGCCTCCTCCTCAATAGAGAGTCACTGCAATTGTTTTCTCAATAATTACCAATCATTTACCCTTGAAGGATGCAACTAGCTAAAGAACGCATTCAAATGTTCCTCTAGTTTCCTGATGCGCGGTCTTTCCCAGACAGCGTGAGTCTAGCTCCAGAGGCACAGCCATGTTCCCCAGGTAACCTCGTCTGACCTGCCGCTGGTGTCTGCGAGCGTGACATGCTTCACTGGTGACGGTGATATCGAGCGCGAGTCTGTCTGAACCCCGGCTTTTCTCCCGGCCTCCTGTCACTCGCTGACGCTGCGGTTCTCGCGCTGCTCTAGACGTTCAGAGGACACTGTATAGCCCTATGGAGTTAACATACGAGGGGCAGCGGCAGTGTTTTTACGGGGAAAATCCCACCGCGGTGCATTCGGCTAAGCCCGGGGCCTGGGAAAGTTTGTGGAAAGCTCATTGATGTCCAGTGTAATGGAAATGGCATTGTTCAGTGCAGACAGAAAGGCCTAAACCCAGCACAGGTCAGAAGCTGGTTGGAAGCAGTGGTATGTCTATCATTGTCCAAAGCCAAGGACAGAAAATGTGGCGAGATAAGAGCGTAGCAGAGGTCTGAGCTGCCCTTTTCCTGGCTTTTCCAAATTCAAAGCCATTGGTTCTGGCCCTTCAACTCTCCCATGTATTTTATATTAAGAGCACGTCGTTTTTTTTTAGGTGATTTTGTTTGTTATTTGTGTGAATGTGCCGCATACCGATTCCCCTCTGGAAGGCAGATAAGTATTATTTTGGAACAGAATGAAATGTTCCCGGATCTGATGGAAAACTTCCCTTAGAATAGTCAAGGACAAAACTATATTTATGACAGACATTCCACATGAACAAATAAACGGCCCCTTGATCCGTGTAGTGGTCAGCGAGAGCCGAGTGCTCAAGGAACAAGAAGAAAACGGAAGTTCTTGGTATGGTGAAGGTTCAACCCATCAGATTGTTGTTGACTTGAGGAGATGTGAGGGGCCGGGTGTGTGCTGCTGCTTCCTGATGCTCATGTCCTTCCTCTGGGAAGTGGACACAATTCACCTCATCAGGAGAACATGTCCACAGCACCCCTTGCTGGATGTATTTTGGTTTTGAAGGGATTCTCTGATTTGTTTTTGGTTTGAAAGCTCTCAAGTGTGATTATTCCTCACTGCCAAAATCAACATTTTCATCTTGTTTTCCAGTAAAAGCATCCTTAAATATATATATATATCTTAAATGTAGCTTGTTTTTCTTCATTCACCTCACCACAGTTTGTTAGATTTATAGTATATGAAATAAAACAATTTGTCAATGTGGTAAGAAAAATAAACAAAATTAATTATGAAATAAATATAAATATGATATATTAGGCTATATTATTTCTTGAATCTTTAAAAGCTAAGGAAGCTCATTTCCACCGCTTACCGCTAAATAAAAAAGGTAACCGCGTCTTTTTTTCCTCACAATTCTGAGATATAAACTCGCAACTGCGAGAAAAGAAGTCAGAATTGGGAGATAAAAAGTTGCGATTACCTTTTTTATTTCATGGCGGAAACAAGCTCTCTGGTGTGAATATTCCTCACTGCTAAAATCAATATTTTCACCTGTTTTATGGTAAATATATACTTAAAATAAGATAAATGTGTGTGTGTATATATATAATTGGATAATTTATCTTGAATTAAGCATATTTTCTTATCACATTTTACTTCATAAGCTGAAAAAGCTAGACAAAATTAATTATATAAACATAAAGAATATATCATATATTAAATAAGTCAAATGTGTAATTATATTTGGGTAAAAAAAGATCTATTTTCAAAAAATTGATTCCCATTCTCAGACAGTTGATTTGAATACTAATGTTTAGTGAATTCACAATTGCACATTGATTTTTATCGTACATTTTCAGATGGGGAGAGGAAACGGACTACAACGGCAGAACACACAAGTACTGGGTGAGAACTTAAATCCGACTGATATGCTGATATGAACTTTTATTTTCTGCTCGACAGCAGCTTTAAACCTTCACTCCACAGATTGGAGCCAACTCGTGGGGGAAGAACTGGGGCGAGGACGGTTACTTCCGCATCGCTCGCGGTGTGAACGAGTGCGAGATCGAGGCGTTCGTGATCGGCGTGTGGGGCAGAGTCACCATGGAAGACATGCACAACCATCATCATCATCACGGACGGCGCAAGTAGAGAACTGCAGATCTGCAGCGGGCTCTCTGTACGCCTCACTGTATGATCTAAACCACAGTCAATCAGGTCTTTCGCAGGTTTGTTAGAGTCTGATTTCCACCAAACCGACCAAACCCCAGTGCCTTCTGGATATCTGTTCACACCATATGCATAAAAAGTGGTGCCCACTGCCCCCCGCTGTCCAAATACAAATCTCCACTGAAGTTTTGGATCCTTTTGGATACTAGTAGGAGGAATGTAAAACTCAAATTTGTGTTTATGGCAAATATTGTCTTATTGGTGGAAACCGGCTTGTTACACTCCTTGACTGGACCTCAAATAACAAACAGCCACTCAGGACTCTCAAAAACACACTTCACAAGCACACACGCGCTCAGCATCGTAATAGAACTATCTCAAATGTCTAATATAGTGATATTAGGACGCGTCTTTTGTGTTTTTCCTTACTTTTGGGAACGATCACACTCGAAGGCAGCCGGTCAGACAGCACTCCGTACATTCTGCTAAAGGGATAGAGGAACACCAGGATGGGGGAAGAAGACGGTTTTAGGACCAATAATTTATTCTAAAAATACCCTAGGTTAGATTTATGACAGTTCTCAGCTTTTCCGTTGAGATTGTGGTTGTTTAATGAACTATTTTAAGATGTAAAGAACCACTCCAGTCTATCTTTGCGATCAAAATCCGATTCTTTTAGCTTGGCTGAACAGATACAGGCCACTTTCTTCACGATTCAAAACCTCTGTTAATCATTTTAGAATAGAACTATAGAAGCTTGTTTCCGGCACGGAATAAAAAAATAAAGTTTACATCTCACAATTGCGAGAAAAAAATCTATTCTCACTATCATGAGTTCATATCCTACAACGGCGAGAAATAAAGTCACAATTGTGAGTTGCAAACTTGCAGTTCATTAAAAAAAAGTTTCATTATTAAATAAATATATAATAATTTCATGACAAATCGGGTCCTCCTTCAAAATCATCTCCCCAAACTCTCAGTATATGATTATTATAAGTATATGCGAAAGTTATTCATTTAAAATACATACAGCTCTGGAAAAAATTAAGAGACCACTGCATATTTTTTGTTATTTTGACCAGTTGTCACTTTTGGCAAATAAATGCTCTAAATTACAATATTTTTATTTGGGATTTGGGAAAAATGTCAGTAGTTTATAGAATAAAACAAAAATGTTAATTTTACCCAAACACATACCTATAAATAGTAAACCCAGAGAAACTGATAATTTTGCAGTGGTCTCTTAATTTTTTCCAGAGCTGTATAGCTTACTAAATATTGCGTAAGAAAACAATTTAGTGCATAAAACAAATTAAACGTAATTTCTTACTCTTGATTAACTGTTCATTAGTAATAATTTTAATAGCCTATTAAGGGAATAATTAAACCTCATTCATTTGTTTTATTTATAACTGAAAGATTTGGACATTTAACACTTAATATAACATAATTAAATTAAAGATGATTGTGATACATGTAGGCAAATGTATAAACTAATCTATCAGGCTAATCCGTATCTGTATGCTATGCTAGTACATTAACTAACTCGGACATAAATTGTCATTACAACGTAGTTGAAACAGCATTTATCATAACAGGATTTTAACATTATAACATGAGAGAGTAACTGTTACCTATTAAAAGCAACTTAAACCAGTGGGATCTCGCGGGGACCCAATTTGTCACTACGGCGGAACCAAGCTTCCATATATAACAGGAAACTACGGAGCCCTGCACATGATATACGGACAAAAACAGGGTTGGGGAGTAACGAAATACAAATAACTTAGTTACGTATTTAAAATACAAAATTTGAGTAACTGTATTTCATTTTAAATGGGTGGTAATCAGATTACAGTTACATCTGAAAAGTGTTTTAGATTACCAAAGTGATTACTTTGAGTTTTAATGTCATTTAAACAGCAATTGGTGATTCTCTGACTCTGACAGTCTGAAAAAGTGGAGTTAAGTTTCATCAACATTTTAAGAGGATCATAAAAATGTTGTTAGTTCTGTCCTGAACAAGACAAAATGACTGAATTTATATAAAAAAAAATTGCCCAACTGTCAATTTAACTGTCCTGTCATGACCTGATGATCCACGACTGTTTTCATGTTTTGTGAGTCATTTTATAATTCACTCGTCACTGCAACTTTTTCGGAATTCTGAGGGAAAAAGTCAGAATTGTGAGATAAAAACTTGCAATGACCTTTTTTGTGTTTGTTCCACACTTTGTTATTCTAAAGTATTTAGATTAAGTTACTAAACTTGAGTAATGTAACGAAATACGTTACAAATGACTTTTTAAAGCATGTATTTTGTAATCTGTAGTGAAATACATTTTAAAAGTAACTTACCCAACCCTGGACAAATATATATATATATATATATATATATATATATATATATATTGTGGCCACAACTTACTAATAACTTGTTTTAAGTCAATTGAGTGCATGATATAATAATTCCCTTGTTCTACTCAACTGTGTGCACTATATAATAATTCGTTCCCCCGAATCAGTAAATGGTGGCCACGTTGTAGTAATTTATTCCCTCATGGCCACTATTTCGTAAAACAAGGCAACGAATTATTATATCATATATATATTACACCAATTAATTTGTGGCCCCGATATATTTTTTTCCCTCGTGTCATGTGTGGGCCTCCATAGAAAACGATGCTAAAAACGATGCCTTTCATGCTATAAGACCACAAAATGGGCGCTAATCACTGCAATTCTGAACGACCCTTTAATCCTCAAGAATGAATTGGCTGGAAGTGGTTTGGTCCTGAAACCTGGAGCTTAAAGTGTGCAAATATACGAAGGCAAAAACAACCAATGGTTTATATTACATAAAATACCACAGATTGAGTGTAAGAATTAAACCTGCTCTCTCAAGTCTTAAGCTATTGAACTCTGTAAATTAAGATTGTACACAAACATTGACATAAACCTTATATATTTTTTTTTTTTGTTCTCGTGTCTGTTTTGTTGAACTATTTAATTGACTACTATTTAAAGGAAAAAGGAAAAAATCTTAAATATGAGATTTCAGAAATGTAAAGGAGCCACCACAGGGCAAAAGTGATGGGTTTGGGTACAACGCCGAATTATTACGTCTCGCTACTGTATGTAAATCAGGCAAAAACCACAATATTACAAGACCTCATCGTAGAGCACGTTTGCTTCTCAATTATCCATCTACTCGTGTATGGAGATTAGTGTGCGTTAATAAGCGTGAGACAGATATCGCTGCTTGGGCATAAAACACAGCAGACTATATTATCCTGCATGCGCCAGCGCTCCGAGCAAACCCATCTGCTGACTTTGATAATGATAATGTCATTATTATGGTGACATGACTAATTCAAAAGCCTTTTGACAGGCATTTGATTCAGCAATACACTCTCACAGACAGGAAGACGGGGTCTCTCGGTATAAATACAGCAACAGATGCCATATTCTGCCCATTAGCGTTCGGTTAAATGTTCTCTATTAGTCATGCAAGAAGTTTCCATTTAGATAAAGCAGTTATTTACAGCCAGATGAGTCCATCGGGCTCATTTCATGAATATTCAATGTTTTAATATTACCAGATTTTACATTGCGGTTCATATTATACACCGATTTGAGCCCAAGCTGGATCATTCTCATTTAGACATATTCTTCAGTTCTGTAATTATGAATGAATACTGTGTTATTTAAGAACAAAGTCTGTCTGTAAGTAATGCATCTCTGGTTACTACTGTGCAATGTTACCATGTTGTTCCTCGTGTTGTTTGTGCACAATGCAAACCACTGTAGTGTTCACCTGTGTGATGCAATAAAAGTCCTACAACCCACCTGATTATATTCACTGTTTTTTTTTTCCCCACCTGCACATGAACACGGTTTTATATCAGAAAAGCTTTCATCTCACCTCATGGTCTCTTCTCTGTAATATTACAACATTTTTTTTTTCTGAAACAAGTGAGTCTGTATGTAAGTAGACATCAAATGTGTGAGGGAATCATAATCATAAATCTGTCGTGTAAATGGCACCCCAAGATTCAATAGTTTTTATGTTAATTCACTATGAAGAATAAGGGGCTGTTTGCACGTTTACAACTGAAATGCGTTTGCCGTTCATTTAAATGACAATGGCATTTTGGGTGCCTGAAAACGCACACTTTTGAAAAGTGTTTCAAAGTGCAAGTTTTTGAAAACGATACCGTTACCATCTCGTGAATTTGTGAAAATGGTGATATAGTAGATAGTCCCTTTAAGGCAAGTCGTTTCACTCGGCGGCCATCTTTGAAATGCCTCTTGGGCAGTTATTGGACAGTTAAGTATGTTTGAAACATCAAATTTTCCAAAGGTGTTCACCAAACTTACCATTAAGTTTCATATTTGAAATCACCAGTGAAATCTGAACAACTGTCTCATAAATGTTGCTTATATAGCAAGCCGTTTTGACTTTTGTTCATTTTCAGGATATGAACTTGTGATATCAACAATTACATTTCCACTAGTTAAAATGTTAATTCCTGACATCAGGAATTATATTTACACTAGTAACAATGTTAATTCTTGAAATCAACAATTCAATTTCCACTAGTATAAACTATAATTGTTGATATCAAGAATTGTGTTTTTACTAGTGAAATCTCGCCATAGGCTGCCATTCAAATTCAGTTGTTGACATCAAGAATTAATTTCTTACTAGTTGAAATTCCAGTTTCACATTTCAGGAATACAATTCTTACTAGTAAAAATGCAAATTTCTGATATCATGCATGTGATTGTTACTAGTAAGAAAGCCGTTTTAGATATCAGAAATTATATGGATATCAGGAATTCATTTTCAGATATCAGAAATTTGCATTTTTACAAGTAGATTTTACAGTAGATTGTGTTCTCTCGCATCTTTCCCCGCTTGAAACAACATTCCTTCTGATGTTCATTCATGTTTATTTGATGCTATAAATGAACTAGTATGAAGAGATGATCGCTTCACGAGGAGCTACAGCGATCTGTCACGACACATTAAAGAGACACTATACGCTATTTAATGTCTAAACTTCTTTAAAAAATAACAATATTTTAAATATGAACCCGTTTCATAGTGTCCTCTTTGCTCCATGATGTATTCTTCACTTCGTGAGAACATGATGTGTGGCGTGAGAGTGCACGGCTTATCGGACATAGCAACAGGAAGAGGGTTTTGCGAACGGTCAATTTCATTGGCTGAGGCTACAGTGACGGGTAGGTTTAGGGATCAGGTTTGGCTGTAGGCAATAGTTACTGTGATTGACATGACCAATGAAATGTTTAGAATCGGCTCTAGGGCGGGATTTACGCTGAACTGGTTTGGGGGGGGGGGGAAATCACGTGCAATATGGAGGAATAAGTCCCGCCTTCTAAATAAAAGAGCCAATCACCAATCGTTAAAGTCATTGCATCACTGCAGCTGCCGTTACAAGTTCTGTTTATAGATGAAAGCATAGATGAAACTTTTAATAGACTTTAATCACAGCAGCGCCATCTTTGGTCTGAGAGAGACGTATCTCTGGGATGGGTTGTACCGTTATTTCATGTGTTTTTGGATTATAGTGCTGACGAAACGCTTTTTCAGTAAATTTCAGTAAACCAAAAAAAAAAAAAAAACTGCAGACACGAGCTGTGGAAAATAAGTCATCTAAGCGCTTTATACAGTTTATTTATGCATTTATATTACGCGGACGCCACTGTCATGGCGCTGCCCTGAATAAGGTCTATTGTTGTCAGCAGGGCTGGGTGGGTTACTTTTAAAATGTATTTCACTACAGATTACAAAATACATGCTTTAAAAGGTAATTTGTAACGTATTTCGTTACATTACTCAAGTTTAGTAACTTAATCTAAATACTTTAGAATACTTTGGAATACTAATAAGTGTGGAACAAACACAAAAAAGGTAATTGCGAGTTTTTATCTCACAATTCTGACTTTTTCCCTCAGAATTGTGTGATATAAAGTTGCAATTGTGAGTTATAAAGTCAGAATTATGAGATATAAACTCGCAATATTGAGAAAAGTCTGAATTATGAGAAATAAACTCGCAATATTGAGAAAAGTCAGAATTATGAAAAATAAACTTGCAATATCGAATTATGACATTTAACTCTCATACTACATTCACAATTGCAAGAAAAAAAGTCAGTATTGCAAGTTTATTTCTCCCAATTCTGACTTTATAACTTGCAATTGTGAGTTTAAATCTCGCAATTCTGAGAAAAAGAAGTCAGAATTGTGAAATTGAAACTCACAATTGTGAGGGAAAAAAACAAATTGTGAGGAAAAAGATGCAGTGACGAGTGAATTATAAAATGACTCACAAACAACTATCACAAAACATGAAAACATTCGAAAACATGAAACTTAACTCCGCTTTTTCAGACTGTCAGAGTCAGAGAATCACCAATCGCTGTTTAAATGACATTAAAATTCAAAGTAATCACTTTGGTAATCTAAAATACTTTTCAGATGTAACTGTAATCTGATTACCACCCATTTAAAATGAAATACAGTGACTCAAATTTTGTGTTTTAAACACGTTACTTGTATTTCGTTACTCCCCAACCATTGTTGTCAGTCAGCGACTCAGAGCTCACATATTAAAACCAAACACAGCACCCGTGAGAATGTTCCATATGTTTAATTCCAAAATAACTGATGACAAAACTGAAAATATTTACAGCACATATCGCGTAAACACTTATGGTTTCTGTACAAAGAAATATACACATGCAAAACGTATAAAATAACCCAAATAAAACAAGTCTAAAATCATAATACATACATTAAAATACAATGAGATCAGAACTAAAATTAGACATTCAATGAAACACTTTAAAAAAAAAATGTATCCAGTCCAAGTTCCCACGCTGTAAAGGCATCTGTACAACTTTACAATGACAAATAAATTAGGGGGACATTATATGGGTCTATACAGATGAATCAACAATGTTCCTTCCTACTGGGAAAGAGTCACTGCCCACCACTCAAACATTTCAATACGCTTCAAAATCTCGACGATAACAGTTAATTATGGATCACTGGAAATGAGAACGACAGGCCAATGGTTACAAACTGCAAACCAACATCATTCCAGTGACGATTTAAACCGTTGAGAGCTTCTTACGACTAACCGAAAACTATCCGAGGCCTTAAAACTAAAAGGACTTACATTTGCTTTAAAACGATCTATATGACGAGATAAATATCATAATTTAAAGGCTTCACATTTTCGTCCACGATATTTGCTATGCGAAATTATTCCCGTGTCAAGGACCGCCGAGTCTAAATGGGAAAAAAAATGCGCGGAAAAGCAAAATCTAAAATCGGTGAAACGTCACGGTGGACACAGAGGAAAAGAAAATGATGAACAACTCATGTAAACAACCAGTCACAGCTACGCAAGCGTATAACTTGAATGAGTCGAATGTGTGTAGGGGACTGAAAAGAAGACAAAAAAAACTAATTCTCATAAAGCAAAGAGCGCTTTGGCATACCAATATGTATATCAAACAGAAAAGTGACTAGCGTAAGTGCCTTGTAGACGACAACCCTGTATGACAACAGGGCTTTAATACTTACTGAAAAAGACCGGATTAAATAAACGACAGCAGAACCGCGGTACCTGCTATTCGACGCTTTTATTAAAGGTTTAAGAATGTCTTCATAAACAGTTGCATAAACCATTGAAGCCGCAACATTGCACGTGGTAAGAACCGGAAACAACGTGAGTGCATTTACAGTATTCAGTCATTCTTCAATGCTGTCCTGTCTGAAGCCGATCGGACGTCTGGCCACCCTATGGCTATGTATCTCCACCCTCGTGACACTGCATTTAAAACGAAAGAAATAAAGAAACCGGGCAGACACGTAGTATAGAATAAGGCGTATACATCTGTAGATTGCACAACACAATTTGTTCTAGTCGTAGTAAATAAAAACTTGCAGCCTGTAAAAATTCTGCAGCTAAATCATCATCATCATCGTTGAAATAAGCAACTAATTACACTAGGAGACCGAAACAAGTTTCCACTTAAAATGCTTCGCAAAATCGTTTGCTCACGATTCGTGTGTCGCGTTCATTCAGACTGATTTTTATTGAAAGATGTACCTGAAAACGTGTCGCATAAGTATCACGCGCTGTTCGTTTTTTTTCTCTAAAGGTTCATTAAGAAACGTTCCGAGGTCGAACACTGTAAAAGCACAAAAACAGCCGCTTGCTCTCGGGCTCAGGCGAAACAGAAAGGGAAAAAGTTGTTCTCCTCGCTAAGTTGCATTTGCATCGCTTTCTTCAAAAACCACGCTTGTGCAGGTACGTTTGTTCTACACAAAATATTAGTCCACTCGAGAGGATTTGTTGATCATTCAGCAAATCGAAGAAATATTATATATATATTTTTATATTTATATTCCATTGTTTTAATCTCTGCTTACAAGTCTTAATTAAATTGGAAACAAGGCAGCAGCAAACTGGGAGAGGACTATCGATGTCTAATATCGTCGGCTGACGACGGCTCTGATTGGCAGATATGGTTGTCAGCACACATTTTGATAGGCTCAGGACTGAAGTTTTCTTAATTGGCATCGGAAAGAGGATGAGATCACGATTCTCGGTCAGATCCTGGGCTGTAGCCTGCTTTGCAGGAAGGTCCTTACGCCTCCGAGAGGCCGCAGGTCGTTCTGGTGTTTGCGCCGATCGATGAAGGAAATGAGTCTGGAGGTGTCGATGCATTCGGCCGAGCGACGGCCACCTCCGGGCCTCAGCCAGGGTTCCTGCAGGCAGGCGGCAGCCGGGGGCCTCTTGGAAGGTTCGGTTCTGAGAAGCAGGCACACGAAATCCCGTGCCGCCTGGCTCACGCCCTGGAAGTAGTCGTCGGGGAAGCTGAAGTCTAGGCGGCAGATGTTGAGGCACGTCTCCTCCACGCTCTCGTCCAAGAACGGAGACGCCCCGCTCAGCATCACATACGTCACCACCCCCAGACTCCACAGGTCAGAGGAGAGAGAGACGGGGTCCCCGAGAACCAGCTCAGGGGCGGCGAACTCTGGGCTGCCCAGGAGAGGGTGAACGTAGGGAGTGGAGTTCAGCTGCACCGCGTCGCCGAAGTCCGTCAGCTTCACCATCGGCTGGGAGGGGCTCTGCTCCACCACAAGGTTTTCAGGCTGATCAGAAAGTGGGAAATTGGCATCACTTTGAAACTGAATATTATATTCTATTTAAATGAGCTATGCTAATTAAAATATAAATAACTAATTAGTAAATGTATCAAATGAATTATTTAAGACAAGTTTATGTATATAGAATATTAAAGTGCTTTACATAAAAATGAAAAAAAAATGGGAATCATAAAAAGGTTCTAAAGAAATAAAGATTATAATAAAAGTAAAGAAAGAATAAAATTCAGTCTTAATACTTATAATAGCAATACTAAATAAATCGATGCTACTGGATCTTAAAAAACATGCGTCACTGTTTCCAAAAAATTTTGAGCAGTAAATCAGTATATTATGATTTCTAAAGGATCATGTGACACTGAAATGTCATTTTAGAATATACTCAAATATAAAGGTTATTTTAAATTTTAAATATTTAGATTTTTGATTTTGTGCGTAAAAAAAATATTACTGACCCCAAAGTTTTTTTTTTGTCTGTCCACCCATCAATCAATAAACAAACAAAATAATAATATTGACCTTTAAATCCAGATGAACAATTCTGCAGTTGTGCAGGTACTGCAAAGCTTCTAAAATGTCCCGGAGGTAAAAGGCCACTTTCTCCTCAGTGAGGTTCCCCCAGCTCACAATGTAGTCCAGCAGACGGCCTTGATCAGACCTGTGCAATCACACGAAACTGAAGCTCAGGAACATATCTGAGTGTGAAACAGTCTGGGGTGTGTGTGTGTGTGTGTTCTCACATCTCAAGGACCAGTGCATAGCTGCTGGAGGTCTCAAAGGTGTCCAGTAGTCTGACTAGGTGAGGGTGCTGGAGTCTCTGTTGGACGCTAAACTCATGGGTGACCTGGTCTCGCTTCATGAGTTTCTTGTTCACAAACTTTACCGCCACGGTCCGCTTTGACCCCCTCTGGTCACAGCGTTTAACTACAGAGAACCTTCCCCTGAGAGAAAGAAACAATATCACCACAATTACGACGTTGGTCAATTCCCCATAAAATATATTTGCATGTTTCTGACAAAAAAAAACAAAAAACAATATGCTTTAATTTGTAACAAACTTGCAGTTAATATGCAGCCAATTTGTGTTAATGTTTTTTCGAATGGATTCCCTTGCACAGTTTTTTATAAATGAATCCATTTGATGTATAGGTTCCCATGTGTCTCACCTGCCCAGCTCTGCTACCTCAGTGTAGAAGGACTCAAAGTTGTCTTTCCACATGACCCGGATTCCATCGCTGGTAGTTCCTGTGAAAAACAGTTAAGTTAAAAACTAAATATTTGATACACTAGGTAGAGACTTTGCAAGGCCAGTTTGAATAGGAACTTATTCTTACCCAACACTCTGAGACTGGCCGATGATGTCACACTGCCTATGTCATTCGTCGCCATGCAGGTGTACACGCCATCATCCTCCGAGGTCACACCTACGATTCGCAGCGTGGCCTCGCCAGTCTCGCTGTGTGAGGGGAATTATGATTAGTAAAAACTGAGTTTAATCACTGCAGTGCAATAAAATAACACCAGTATTTTCTTCTTGCCTTCAGAAGAAATATCTAATATCTTTATTTTTCTACGGAGGACCATGGAAAAATGTGTGATGGGAGGAAAAATTATGCCAAGGCTTTTGTATTCTCTTGCAAATATTTTGCGATCCCCCAAGAAACTTTGCTTATGTTCACAAAACTTTTGAGTTCTTTGTTTCTCGGGGGAACGCAAAAGCAATGGAATATATTTGTTTCCTCCCATCCCATATTTTTTTCCATCACCACATCACTTTAGGGGCTCTATTAGCAATTCTTCCGCCTTTTTAAACATAGGTCTAACTATAAATCTAAACAAAGCAATATATACATTTATATTAACAAAATAACAACATAATACATGCATATCTCAAATGTTGCAAGACAAAAAAATACTTATATATATTTTAGCGGAAACTATTTGTGACCACACCTGTAGGCTATGCTGAAGTGGCCGTTGTTGGTGAGTGTTTTCTGATCGGGTCCCTTCCATGTGACTGTGGCTTTGGGGCGGCCACACACCTTACACCTCAGAGTGACACACTCCCCTTTATCACAGGTCACGTCACTCAGCGGGATGAGGATCTCCGGGGGTACTGGGAGAAAAAAAAAACCTTATTAAAATGTTTATGACTTATTTATAATTCTTTGTTTCACTCACTAGACATTCTGAACTTACCATCATAGATATAATTGGGATTTAGAAGCTGCAAAATAGAGAACAAAGATTTAAGTATATGTCTTTCTGAAAGATTTCCAGAAAATGATTTGTGCTTGTTTTCATTAGTGTTACCTTCACAGAGACCTTGTTGGTTAGTCCCTCTCTGGATTTCCTGTATCCGTTTTCCAGCTTGGCCTCCTTTTTATTCTCCTTCTCTCTTTTCTCTGACTTCTTGCGAATACGGAGGGATGTATGCCATGATGATGATTTCCTGCTGGAAAGCAAACCATTATGTTAAATGTCGAATCTTATGAAAGAGGACCTTTGATGATCGTTTACGGTCTTGATTTTATACCAGAGTAGGTTTTCATGCTCGAATGTTCAAAGAACATCATCTTTCACATATTCTCCATTGTTGCAGCTCCTCTCTTGCCAGGCTGACTGAAACGCTCTGTTTAGTTCCTGTCTTAATGAACTTTGAAGCAATGTGCTCTGATTGGTCAGCTGGCCCAGTCTGTTGTGATTGGAAATGTCACGCCCCTTTAACATAACTGAGTTTCAACACACTACTAACCATCTCAACCAGGCCCCGCCCCTTTATTTTGCATAATGCTTGGGCAGAATTATTTAAATGAGGAATATTGTGACACGTTTGTTCCCGGAAAAAACAACTTGAGGCGTTTCGGGGAGTTCAGAAACAGACACTGATATAGAGAATAACTCCTGCTAAAGAGACACTGAAGTGCTTTGTAACTTTTTCATGCTCAAACTGCAACATTACAGACTAAACAAAGATGACAACGTAAAAAAACGTAGTAGGACCCTTTGAATGCAAAGACCAGATGATAAGTAATGCATTTAATTTTATTGCTGCGTAATGAAATATTCAGCATGGGTTATGTAAATGCTTAGAGGCGAGCTCTTACTTAATGGTTCCCTCTGGTAAGTCGGGGATAATGGCGGAGGTGTGGCCCAGCACGTATCCGGGGATCCAGCCCTCGGCGGCTGGGCATTGGTCTGTAGCGGCACGGAACACCAAGAACATGTTCTGCTGATTGGAGGCCAGGATCTGCACCACCTCCCCTTGACCTACATTTATCTCATCCTCTTTCAGAGCCACATAGTCCTGAGTCACCAACATGGTGGAGATATTACTGCTGCTGCTGCTTTCACTCTGTGGAGACACACACACACACACACACACACACACAGGTTTTAGTACCAGAGACACTTTATACCTTTAATACAAATGCCTGTACAACACCATGGGTTTACCTGTTTGAAAATACAATATTTCCACATTTACCTATTAACCCTCATGTTCCATTTAAATGTGTAAAAAATAATAGCAATTTAGAAAATTTTCCTTCAAATTCTTGTAATATGATCCATTGATCAGCGATATTGAAGCTTTAGCCTTGTTTTATCATTGATCAGCCATGTACTTAAAAAAAAAGAAGTAGTAATGCAATATTTGTTATGGCGGACATTTTATCAAGAAATTTTATTAATAGTCAGCATTCATAAGATTATGTCAATGTTAATAGTTGTTTTTAGCAACGGTCTTGAGTCTCTCTGGCTCCATACAGAACATGAGGGCTAGTAAATTCATAATAAATGTGTTTTTTGGTGTTTGATAAAGACAAAACATACCATAACTTCCATGCTCAAAAATAACATTTGCAACTTTTGATTGACACGTAACCTTGCAAGTGCACTGCATCGAAAACATGCATTATTAAACTAGAAGAGTCAAAGAAAAGGTAAGAAACGGAAAAGGAATTGAGATAAGAACTCATATGTTAGTTACAGTAGCCTGTAGGATCTAAAACTCTGAACTAAGTCACATGATAGGCAGAATCCAAATGTGATGTTTCCAGCATTAGTTTCATAAGACTATCATTGTCAGAGAATTAGGGTAATTTTCATTTTAAAGTGAACTAACACTTTAAGGTGCGGTCACATTGGCAGAATTTCACGGGCAAAAAAATAACCAGTGTCAATAGTCAGAAGTCACTTTCAAACCAAGCAGCTTTTAGTTGGTCAGCGTGATCTTATCTTTTTTCCCCCCAGCGTAAAATTCCCAATCGTGGCGATTCCTATCGAAATGACTGGATTTCGCCTGCAAAAATTTGCATAACAGAACACGTGACTGCACCTTTAGTCCTCAAGAAAAGGGTGATTCTCAGAAGGAAAAACATCTTGTAAAGACTCCACAAAGAAAGTCGCTTGAGGTTAATATTTAATATTTTTTTAAACAAGGAGAAACTTAGTTCTTGTTTTACAACTCCATAAACAGTTAGTATCTGGCCAGAAGCAGAACTGTTAGATTTCTGAGATGCAGAGAAAAGGTTCTGTTGGAAGTCGAAACCAGGTTAAGAGAGGCAGAAATCAGACAGAATCCAGGTGGGTTAGAGAGTCATTCATGAGGGAAGACAGGAGCAGAGTTGAGCTGAAGCGCTGCGGTCGACCGGGGCAGGAGTGTGTCTCTTACCCCGTTGCTCTGAGTGGACTGGACAGACTGCTCACTGGCAGAAGAGCAGGTACTCATGCGGTCTGCGTCCTTACTGTGGGTGGAATGCCGGTGACTTTGGTTCTGATTTTGCCGTCCCAGGGTGTCGCACGCTTCCCCGGGGAAGGTGAAGGAACCGGGCCTGCTGGCGGGAGAGGCGGGAACGGAGCTCCAGAACGAGGTGGAGCTGCCGCCCGTCTTTGGCCCAGGACTGCAGGGTGGGATGGAGTCTTTGAAAGCAGGTGTGGCTAACGGGGAGGCCATCGGCGAGACTGTTCCAGGTCTGGGTTTGACCAGAGCAAGCGGGGCCACGGTGGCTCGAGGGATCTGGGCCGGGGAGGCTCCATCCCTGTTTTCTTTGGAAGCACTTTCCGTAGGGTCTGTCTGTTTGGGGTGAGGGCTCGCAGGAACCTTCACCTTTGGGTCGGGCTCTGTGGTGCAAGAGGGTGAGGGACCCCTGGAGTGAGGTTTCGGGGACATACCTGATATTTTGTCGGGGCCGTCAGGCTCGTGGGCTCCGGGCCCCAGGGCGGGAGAGTGATGACGGAGTGGCTGAGGCAAGCGCGAGGGCTGGGGGATACGGGAGGGACGAGAGCGGGAACCCGACCCAGCCGGGGCCCCTCCGGAGACCATGACCTGACCCCCGCTACCTCCAGCCTGTACGCTGCTGCCTGAGACGCCAGGTCCCTCGACATGGTTCCTCTGGTAGTCTATGGGCGATGTAAGCGCTACAGGAGGGAAGACATCTAGTGAGGAGAGAGATTTCACTGAATGATTTGAACATGAACATTACAGCTCAGATTATCTAGATTTTAGGAGGGTGTAACAGGCAAGACCCTCCTGATGATGGAAATTACATAATGCAGACAGTATGCGGATGGCCGAAGTATATTTTAGGCTTAAGATGGTTTAGATTTTGGGAGACAGGATATTGTATGTAGCCTAATGTCTGTGCATCAGGGAGTTCGCGTTTTACTTCCGCTTTCAAATTCGCGATTGCACGGACTCTGTGTGTAGGGGGCGGCGGTGCTGAGCACACATTCTACAAGATAAGACATTTATCAGGCTCTTAGGCTCTGCAGTGCAATGAATCTGCCGCCATGGTATTGTCAGTCATCTCGCCCTATTCACGTCAAGTGATCAGGTGATTCCTGCTGTACTGTGCGCGACTCTGCAGCTCATGCTGGATGAGCAGAGCAGACATTTACTATAGTTTACAATTAAGTGGTTTTTATTTCTATAAAAAAAGCAAAACGACAGTGACGCGGTGGGCACCGTAATGTAATGCAAATGTAGCAGTGGCATATTCTAAGCTAATTTCACTTCATGGCGATATCGCGAGACAGCTTTTCACTCGAATTTGTCACATTTTAACGTCGCGTCACACCCCTACTATTTATCATTATTATTATATGTTAACGTCTACATATACTAATAAATTTGTAACATTTCAAGTTCTTTAAATGAACGTGAGTTAATATATTACTAATGAAAAAGAATTAACAATGAACAAGTGTAAATTAACTAAAATCTTGATGTTTAATGTTTGAAAATGAAGCAATTAAGACATGATTATTAATATTTTAAATGTCAGGGCTTGATTTTTATTTTTATTTTAAAGTGATAGTAGTATTACTATAGTAAAATATTTCTTATTTTGTATAACATTTTATTTAATAATAATAATAATAATAAATATTATTGTTATAGTCATATTGATATGTAATAACAATATGAATTTATGATTAACAATAATAATCCACATTTTAAAATAGCAAATCACAATAATTTAATAATAATAATAAAAAAATAAATAAAAAAAAATCACAATTAGATTTGTTTTCTCAAATCGCTCAGCATTTAAAATAACGGGGTGATGGATCTTTTTTCGGTTGGATTATATGCACATTATTAACATCATTTATGACTCGATCTAAAGATCTACTTTTATACTCATAAGTGTTGCTGGTTGCTGTACCATTGAGGAAATTGCGTTGGCTCTCCAGGATTTGGCTGATCTGCAGCATCCAGACTTGTCGTACTCCAGGATGGCTTGAATGCAGAATAAAGGCCTCTTTGCTGCCATTAGACGTTCTGGAGGTCAGTGCGAATTTACACGGGTCTCCGTCCACACTATCCTCCAGCCCCAGACAGCTCACCTACACACATACAAACATTTTTTTTTTTTAGTTTTTTTCTTAAATTTGTCATGCTAAAATACCAAGAAACAGACAGATGAGGACACCTGTACCTTGATGCTGTATTTATACAGGTAGCCTGGCATTGAGAAGCCCCTCTTTTTATCTAAAGGTTCACTGAAGATGACAATCTGCTCAAAGAGGAAGACTCTTCTCTCCTTCATCCTGTTCAGCAGGCCTACGTCCGGTTCAGCCACCATGAAGGTGTCCTGCAGGAGGAGACGCCCCTGAGCAATAATCTTTCCCTGTGAAAGACCGATCAGATGAGTTTAATCCATGAATTCAAACGTAAAACACTTATAATAATAATCTACCGATATAAACAAGTTCTTACATCAAATCCCTGGAGTCGACCAACATTCATCATGTCGTTGCATCTTTTTGGTACAATGCACATGACCTCAACTGCTTTCTACAACACAAGAACATCATCAGAACAGAACAGAACCGAATAGAACAGAATAATGTTTAAATATAAAATAAAGTACCTCCAATTCCATTGATTCAATTCCAATTTTTTTGGAAAATTTGAGGAAATCCTGTAATCAAAGAAACAAGCATCAGAATCATGATTAGACTAAAGGTTTACAGATGCAGTGGACTGGATGGACAAACCTTAAGCAGCAGCTGGTACTTCATGATTCTCTGCACAGGTTTAATGAGCAGATCGGTGATCTGAAGTCTGTGACCCAGACGCTGCTTCAGATCCTGCAAGAGAGGTTATTCAGTTTGACACTGGAAGTGTTCCATGCTGTCCTATGTGATATATATTTGGTGGTATACTGATATTAATGCAGAATGTATGTCATAAATCTAGATTCAATCGTAATTTCTGCCCTTTATAAAGCTTGTGTGTTCTTAAGTGACGCACCTCAAAATAGGTGTCGATATACTCTGAGACAATGTGCTCAGATTTAGGTTTGTTCTGGCAGTAAACAATGTACATGTGCAGCCGCCGCTCCTGAAAGGCATGAAGAGGGCACAATATTAAGTTACAGTAAAAGAACAAATTCGACTGATTGCTTAAAAGGACTTAAAAAATGGCATACATGTTTGACGAAGAGAGGGCCCAGCCGGTCAGGGTCCTCAAGGCACTTCTCAAGCTCTCCCAGGAAGAAACTGAAATATTAAGGATTGTTGATAGTTTCATCTCTCTTCAGAATCGTTGAAATTAACTACCACAAAATTGCTTAAATTATCAAGCAATGCAGTAAATTGCAGGTTTTTTCCCCAATCAGTGTCAATCATTAAAAGGACTTATGACCTTTTACAAAGTTTTCATTTATTTTTGGGCTCTACTACAATAGATTATGCTTAAATGTTCAAAAAGCATTTTTAACATTTGACATTGCAGTCTGTCAGTAACGCTCTGTTTAGTTTCTGTCTCTATGAAGCCCCTCCTTCTAAAAAGCACAATGTGCTCTGATTGGTCAGCTGGATCAGTATGTTGTGATTGTGACACACTACTAACAGAACCTTATTTTTTTCGCATGCCTTGAGCGGGAATTATTTAAATGCGTAATATAGTGATGTGTTCGTTTCAGGAAGAAAACTCAAGACTACAATGGAGGCGTTTCAGGGAGTTCAGAAACAGTGACACTGATATAGAGAAGAACTCCCGCTGGAGGGACTCTGCAGACCGTTTTGATGCTCAAACAGCAACATTACACACTAAAGAACATGTAAAAAAGCATAACAGTTCCTCTTTAATACAACTTGAAAACATTATACATCACAGACGAGATACATACTCTTTGTGCCAGTCATAAATCTGCTGAATGTTTCCAAAAACGATCTTGTCTTTTCCTTTCATATCATCTGGAACTCCATCTTCCCTCATCCTGGTCATGTAGCCCTGCCAGACGCACAACGCAGCGTCGCATCAAAGTATGGATGTGCTTCAGATCTATACACATGATCACATACCTGTATCTTAGCATCCGGCGAATAGTGTGCGCTTACCTCCACGACCAAACTGAGATCTCTCACATAGTCCCTCTCTGTCTCGATCAGTTCCAGCAGGATGTAACTAAAAGGAGAAAAGGGACGCGTGTTACAGACGACGACAATGAATGAGGACAGTAACAGAGAGGGAGGAGAGCCTGATGACGTACTGGCGTCTCTTGAGGAAGCTGGTCTTGCGTTCCTCTATCTCATCGATCGGAGAGGAGGAGGAGAGGAGGGAGTTATCAGATGGGTTGAAAGAGGGGCTGCTGCTGTCCCCTTGTTCCACAGACAAAGAGCTGGGCCTGTCCTCCAGAGCCTGTGTGGACATGAGACCGACAAAGTCAGACCAGACAAGTAATATGATGAAACTACTTTGAAACTGCAGGTTGTCACAGTACAAGCTACCCTACCAGTGTTGGGGGTAACGCATTACGAGTAACTCGAGTTGTAATCAGATTACTTTTCAAGTAACTAGTAAAGTAATGCAATTACTTTTAAATTTGCAACAAAATATCCGAGCTACTTTTTCAAATATGTAATGTGAGTTACTTTGTTTTCTCCTTTATTGACTGACAGCTCTCCTGTGCCCATCGGGAGGAAGTGCAGAGGTGTTGTGTGTGCGGTGTAAACATGATGGTTATTCTAGACTAGTTCGAGACTAAACATGAGGACACATGAACTCATTTACTTCTTTCCTGTGTCCTATTGTTCTTTAATCCAGAATGGCAGCACAGCTGAAAGGCTTGTTTGCTTGAGCTGCGCCCTCTACTGTACAGGCGTGAATTTGCATTTCCTTCAGCCTTCATTACTTTCCATAAAATGTAAACTAAGTAACGCAATTAGTTACTCTTTTAGGGAGTAATGCAATGGATTACTTTTAAAAGTAACTTTCCCCAACTAAAAAAAAAGAAAATTCTTAATTATTATTATTATTATTATAATTTTGCAAACAGAGAAATATTTATCTGGCACAAAAACAATGAGGATCAGCATTACGATGACAGCATTCAACAGAATTTAAAAATTAAATTTACACGAAATAACAAAAATAACATAAATATAAATAAAAACCAGTCAAACATATTAATGAACAGTCCCATTTAATGAAACTTGTTTTTTAGTACAAATCTTGATTAATAATAAGTTTAATATTTAACAATAATAACAATTATAGTAGCAAAAACACTGTGGGGTTATATTATATTAATAATATTATATTATATCATATCTGTGCACTTCTTACCATCTTGCTTTTGACCAGCTCCTCAATGGCACTGACTAGCTCCGCAGCGCTGGGGGTCTCGGAACTGGAGGGTCGGACGGAGAGACGGGAAGAAGTCTGCAGAGATAAAGAGAGTGAAAGAGGGAAAAAAGCCAGACTGAATGACACAAAGGAAATACAAGCCTTATGAAGCTAAACTGTAATAAGGATTCATTCAGGCATGGATTTAGGCTCTAGTTTATTGTCTTTGCCCTCAAAGACATTTATGCAATTTTTATTTTATTATAGCAGTAAAAATAGCTTCACTCCATTATGTTAAATGCATCTGTGTCTAATGGTAATAACATTATTATTATGTGTCTGGCATCACACTATTGTGAACATACAAAATCTGCACTCAACAGTCTGGTGCAGGTTATCAGTTTTGAAAAGTCGAGACATTTTGATTCCAGCCGAAACCAATTATTCATAAAAAAGGCCCCATATAATCAAAATGGCTTTTATTACATGCGATGTCTGATAGCTCTATATGCGCAGATAAAAAACACTTTTAGAAGATATACACAGTCCTTATCTAGCAGAGGAAATATGTCAACAGAGGAAAGAAACCTGCTGCATTTCATGGGGTCTTAAATTTATATGATGTTAAAAAACAGACTTCAGGTTGACAATAGCTTGATGCTCGACACCTGAGACTGGCGGAGGGTTTCTTTACTTTAGGTTCGAAAACTGGCAATCAAAAACATTCATCAAATAGAAATAAAGGGAAATCCAGCAGAAAGTCTCACCCTTGCTGTGCCTTCCAGACTTTCCAATTTGTGTCTGGGTGTGGCCTCAGGTCTGCTTAGCTTTTACAGGCCAATCAGACAGCAGAGTGGATAATGAGAGGATAAGCACAGAGGGGAGGGGGGAGGGGTGTGAATGGGCGGAGTTTGGAGGGTTGGTTAGAGGAGTAAAGAGTGAGGGTGGTCTCTGAGATTCAGAGTCATTGTATAAGGCACATGACCCTCTTTCTACCTAATCACAGCTCCCTGACGTTGACGTTCTGATACACCTGTACCAGTCTTTCTGACACCGCACGTGCCCTGAAGCTGCATTTGAACCCAGTCCGATCAAAAACCAGCGCGTTACAATCAATTAAAGATGGGGCTAAATCATATGTATATAAAACAAAGTAAAATAAGTAAAAATAAACACTAGAAGAAAAAAATGAAAAAGGATGAGTAAAGGGCATTTTGTGGTTCTAAGTTTAAATCAGACAGATTTAAACGACAGAAAGAGGAAGTCTCGTCTAGATGAAAGTGGAATAACGGAATCAAACCAAAATGAGGAATCTGCTTCTAAAAGAACACTACTTCAAAGTGGAAGTTCTCCGGAAGTGGTCGGCTTCTAAATCTATACCCCCCCCCCAAAAAAAAAACAAAACCAAAGAAAAAAGACAGCAAATAAAAGTAGAAAGAAAGGGGGTCTTGGGTCTTTCGATAAGCCGGGGGTTATGGGAAAAGAAAGCAATGAGAAATGATGTGAAAGGAGGGAGGCCAGAAAGGGAGGAGTCAGATGGAGAGATATGGGAACTGAGATAAAACAAAGACAGGACACAAATCAACGTAATGCTATGGCAAACAATACAGCCCAAACAAAACAAAAGAGAAAAACAAATTAGTGTCACAAGCTGTTCTTGAGCAGCGATGAGACCAGCTATAAGTCGAGTATGTCATCCTATTGAGGCCGTTTTACAACACACTACATTCTATCAAAGGAAAAATCTGCCTCTCTATCTCTCTGGGACCCCCTTTAAGGCTGGCATTAACATGCATTTCAGATCCGGATCGTATGTAGACCAGTGGTTCTCAACCTTTTCGTCCAACACAATCTTCGAAGGTTCTCAACATTTCTCTAAAATGGAGAGTTTAAAGAGAAAATGTGTCATAGCAAGACCGTAATTATTCCACTGCAAGCCCCCTTCCGCTAATTTAAGATATTACCAAATTATAAACAATTAACCACAATTAATTTTGTGATTCAAGAAGTCTCAAGAACTATATGTTCTTCAATTTAAAAAAAATGTTAATATGGGATATAGTAATTATATAGCATTTTAATTTAGATTAAGAGGTATATTATTTTAATACATTAAATAATTTAAATCTTTTTAAGGGCGTTTTCACACCTGTAGATTGTTCTTTTTGGCTTGGTTCGCTTTCACAAAACAACATGTCTAAAATGGACCAAAATTTGTCAATACAAGTTACATACGAGTAAGCTCTCCTCTCATTGGTCAGAGCGTATGGTTTATGTTCTGGGATTCCTTATATTCCTTATATATAGATGGACAACCGCTCAACGGGCTTATTGTGGCTTTGTTGTAGATGTTGTTATTTTACTTCATCATTTTGAGAATCAAGGCTTCAAGTTTTGGACAGTTCTGACCAAATTTCACTTTGCTCCAAGTTAACTCAATTCATTTTGAGAGCCATTATTAAAACAAACACGGCTAATTTTCACACAATGTACATAATTACCCACCATACATTGTGATACAGATCCATTTGGTTGGATTGCTTTCTCACCAAGCAGCGAACCACTCCAGTTTGTTTTTGAGTGGGACGAGACCACCTCTTTCAGGTGATCGCAGTTTTTGGAGCAGATCTGAGCGTGATTGCTGTGATCATATATGCCTAAACAAACCAAACTAAGGGAGAAAATGCTCCAGGGTCCGAAACAAATGCTCCAAACGAGCCAGGTAAGAAAACGCAAGTCATCCTGAACCCCTTTGGAAGTTCGCAGATGCCCTCTAATTAAGAACCACTGGTCTAGACATTACTTAGACTTGCATTTAACACCTTTCCCATTCATCGTGTGATTTGACAGATCAAACTTGCAAACGGAGAGTTAAAAATGCTGCCATTTTTTGCATTTCCTTTAATTACAAACCCCTCAGTAATGATACTAGGGGTTAGAAGGGACAAAGGGGGGGGGAGTGCACTCTTGGGGAAAGAAATGAGAAACACAAGAGTAATCCAATGAAAGTGATTGATTAATTGTGAAGAAACACATTCCACCCTTATTAAATGCGATAAGAATCCATCCAAGATCATCCAATTGGAAGCCGCATGTTAATGCCAGGTGTCACGGGGCCAAGATGACAAGATTCTTTATGAGCAGAAAAACAGTTGTACAGTGCTTGCATTGTAGTCACACTTGATGAGCTAGAATTGAAAAAGTGAAAGTAAAGACTGCATATCCCAGGAGGAGATACAAGTGCTGACACACACAAGTTTCAACGGGTTTTAGGATCTCTAATGAGGTTTAAAGTTTGGCAGTGAAAAAATAAAAAAAATAAAATAAAAATTGTCCAAACTAGCGACTTACACCAACCCTCCTCCTCAGTCCCCCCCGATCTGCTCTATCATGTGCCGGCTCACCTTGTCGTCCTGTGCGTCCGGCTGGAGGAGGCTGTGCTGCTGGATGGCCATGGGTGGAGGAAGAGGCACAGTATCAGCTCCTTCCTCTCCCTCTTCCTCTCCACAGCTCTGCATACCTGATGATGATGATTTGGAGAGGGTGCCGCTGCTCAGACCCTCATTACGCACCCTCTGTGGAGGTTCAGGGACAAAACCATCAAATTAGGCTACATAAACAGAAAGTCAGCTTTGAAAAAGTACAAAAGCTTATTTAACTAAACTGAAAGGTGCAAAAACATATGTGGTAACGCACCTACTGAAAATGACTGAACACCTATACTGTATGAGAGTGCATCATTTGTCCTGTGCATTGGGGTGTGTGAATAAAAATAAGCAAAAACAGGAAGTGCACGAACCTCTTCCAGAGTCTCATCCTGTGGCGTGGCAGCGCTGTCGTCCGAGTCTTTCTGCGAGCCTGCGTCGGCGCTCTTTCTGACGTCGCGGCTCTTCTTGTGTTTGTGTGCCAGCTTCTTCACGTGGCCGTCGGCTTTACCACTGCTGAGTCTCCTCACGGGGCTGGTCAGCCATTTCCTTAATGTGTTGCCAGGGCGTTTGGGCCCAGGGGAGCTCTGGGAGCCCATCACATGACCTGGTTGCAGGGTGGCAGAGGAGCCTGGTAAGATGGCATCGTTACTGCACACAGAGAGCGCGTCTGGAAAAACACACAAAAAATATGCTGATGATTTTTATCTGAAACAGGCTGACTTTTGGGAAGTGTTTCAGAAATTTGCCCACCTTTGTGGTTAAAGATGCCCTCCATCTCCATGCTGCTGCGGGAGTGGGCGATACAGAGCATGGCACAGGGCACCAGGCCCTCCAGGGCAGGGGAACGGTCCGTGGTCCTCACCAAGCACCAGTCCGGCTTATCGTGGAGCCTCTCCAGTACCTCGACCGTCTGTCCTCTCCGCACCGTCAGTTCATTACTGTTACCGGCCATGAAGTCATGGATGACCACTGTCAGCTCACAACCACCTGATAACTAAAGAAAGAGAGACAAGCAAAGAGCAATGTTTTCAGTCATTGTGTTTGGCTCAGGATGAAAATACCCTTTAAATGTTGTCAATATGTTTGTCATATCATATTCATTTTTGTCCATCTGAAATGGCATTTCATTTTAGTAAAACAACAACAAAAAACTGACTAATGGGCAAAATGATAAAAATGTCAATCTGCTACAGATAAAAAATATTTTTTTCAGACATTATGAAAAAAATAAGATGTTAATATAGGAAAGGAATTATTTGGATTATCTATTCTGACATGAAGTTCATTTGCTTTACGTATCGTCTGTGAAGATGTATTACATTTGTTTATTATTAAATATATTTAATATAATTAATTATCACCATGATACATGTTTTTGTCGTTCTTGTCGAAAAAAAAAAAAAATCGCATTTTATTATTTTTAACTAAAACAAATGTTTTCTGTAATTGCAATAATGCTAAAATAAAAAATAAATGTTAGATGAAAAATTCCAATGAGAATGAGAATTGTTGCTTTGGCAGCTAACTGAAATACAATAAGTTTAAGTTGAAGAGCTAAAATGACTAAAACTGAAAATAATAATAATAAAGCTAAATATTAAAAAACATGTTTAAAAAAAACAGACAAAATAAATTACAACAGCACCATAATAAAATGAAATTAAAATTCTGGATAAACAGAGATCACGATTCTCCCACAATCCTAAGCAGACAGCGAAACAAAATAAGTCAATTTAAAAACGTTTAATTAATCTAAATGAATTATTTTAAAAACGGGTTTGAATGAATGATTCAATAACTACTTCACTTGTTTCATTACAGGGACGAATTTTGAACAAACCTCTTGAATGTATGATCCGATGACAAATACATTTTTTAACAGTCACTTAACGCAAACAGTAACAGTGTAATCAATACAGTCGTTATTTGAAGAGTCACGTTACTTTCAAAAAGTGATGCTCTAGTTTGGCAGGACAGTGTCTCCTCACCTTGTCACTGTCCAGTGTGTTCTGTGAGGTCCTGGAGGCCAGTGAAATAGTGTCTGGCTGACTGCTGCCGTCACCCTGACTGTCCAGATCCTCTCCATCCCTGCACACATAAACACACACAGGAAATTAACTCCAAGTCTAGGACTCCAAGTCCTAAAGTTTAAGAAAGAACAAATCCAGCAACAGTAAAACGAAGCTGAAGGGTAAAAAAAACAAGTAAGAATATTGAAGTAAGAATAGAGAAGTTTCACTGGCCTGGGGGTGTATCTGCGACCCTTGTGTTTGGCTGTGGAGGGTTTGGGGATGTGGATGGGCTCCTTCAACGCCCCCTTCAGGTGCACAGTACGCTCCTGAATCACTTCACGGATGTGCTTTATCCAGTCCTGTTTGTTCTCAATACTGGACGCCTGTGTTTGTGTGTGTGGAGAAAGAAAACAGAGAAATACACAGTGTTGAGTAAGAGTACACACTTACTTCCTGTTCTATGCTGAACTAAGGGTGGGTTAACTGTGTGGCCGTACTCACCATGGATCCATGTTTGCATCCCTGACTTAGCTTCATTTGAAATATAGAAATATACAAGATTTTACTGCTTTATAAAGTATCATATATTATACTGCATGTGGCCAGAAAGACAGGGACAACATTAAGAAACATGTTTTGTGATCATTTAGAGCCAATGTTGCCAACGTGTTGTGATGAATGGTTTATGCATTAGTGACTAATAACCATAAATATAACTTTAACGGAAAAAAAGTATATAAACTACTATACACACATATATACCTATATGGTATATGATGATATGATTTTATATATATATATACATATATGGTAGTTTACATACTTTTTTATTTTATAAAAAGTTCTATTCATATACACTTTTTTTTTACCCTCCACACCACATAAAATATGACATCGAGATTTAAGCTGAGAATTTTTCTTTGGCTCATATGACATACAGTAAACCACATATAAACTGACAGTAAATAATTGTGCAATTTTGACACATTTCACTGAAGAAAGCAGCATGCAGGAAATTAACAGTTACTGTGAGACAGAAGCCATATGCAATGCACATACGTCACTCTTGGGAAAGACTATTCTTGTTTGTTTTTTTTGTTTCCTTGCACTTTTTTTTTTAACATGCTGTCAGAACCAGAGACGCGAGTGCTTAGATCTTCCCCTATAATCAGTGTCAAGATTTGATACAGATTATCTATTGTTTTTGCAAGCAGTCTCTTTATGATCAGCCTGAGATCTTCTATTTTAATAAAGTAATGTTAAACAACATCAACATCATCTGTGGCATGCTGTCTGTTACTACAGAAATAATTGACATTCTACCTTCAGTTTGTAAAAGCAAGCAAAAAATTATAAATACATTTTTGTCAACATTTTTTTTTTCTTGCTTTTACAAAGTGAGGTAATAAATTATTTTCGTGGCAAGAGTCTTCATTCTGAAAATGTGGATTTCACAAATATTCAACCTTTTACTTATTAAAGTGCAAAAGAGACAAGTGCAAATGCAACATAGAAAGCTAGAGCAAAACAGTGCCATGCTTTTCAACAGAACAAGAGAGAGAGAGTCACCTTGAGGACAATCTTGTTGTCTGAAGTTGGGGTCCGTCCAACCCAGAGTGCAAATTTACATGGATCTCCTTCGACGTGCTCCGTAACGCCCAGTTCAGAGGTCTGCAGTCAGAACAAAGCATTTAAAACAACCAGATCTTCTGCATAAAAAGATGTTGTAGCGCTTTAACCCTGCTGCGAAACTTACAAAAAGCTTGCTCTTGTAGATGTACTTGCTCCTGCCATTGGAGTCTTTAACCTCCTTGCTGAAGATCAGTGACATCTCGAAGAGGAACAGGTGACGTTCCCGTCCCTTACGGATCAGGGTTTTGGGATCCCACACCTGGAACGCCTCCTGCAGGATCAGTTCTCCCTGGGACTCGATGTTCTCGTCAAACCCTAAAGACATTCAGTTTAATAAGAAACTGTTGCATGTGCCTCATTTGTGTGTTTGCATGTCTACATGAGTCCGCTCACCTTCCAGCATGCTCAAGTGCATTGCATCATTGGCTCTCTTGGGAACACTTAGCATGACCTCCAGGCCATCCTTGATTTCACCTTTGCCTTCCTCGCAACACGTCAGGAGCTCCTACAAACACAAATCGACGTGAACTACCACTGAGATTTTAAATCAAAGCAGTCTGTTCGTTTTCAGGATGAATACGAGATGTTTTTACCTTGAGCAGCAGCTGGTACTTGGTTATTCTCTGAACAGGTTTGATGAGGTATGATGAAATTGAGTTGGCCAGACGATGCCTCTGCTGGATTTCCTGCAACAGGAACATCAATACATTTTACCAATTGGCCACTGACAGGAACACGATGAATGTTCAAAATTAATGCAATACATTAAAGGGTTAGTTCACCCAAAAATGAAAATTCTATCATGTATTACCCACCCTCATGTCATCCCGCACCTGTAAGACCTTCGTTCATTTTCAGAACACAAATTAAGATATTTTAATGAAATCCGAGAGCTTTCTGTCGCTCCATAGAGATCCAACGCAACTACTGCATTCAAGCCCCAGAAAGGTAGTGAAGACATGATTAAAGTAATCCATGAGACTCTAGTGGTTTAACCTCGGGTTTATGAAGCGGCGAGAATGCTTTGTTTGCGCAAAAAAAAAAAACTATTTACAACTTTATTTACAAAATAATATTATCCAAAGCATGTTCACGCAACAACGGCTGCTTTCGTGTCTTGGTGCTCTCGTGAACGTGTGTTGTAGATCAATATTTTCGTAAATAAAGTGGTAAATTATGTTTTTTTGTGCAAACAAAGCACTCGCAATGCTTCATAAAACTAAGGTTAAACCACTGGAGTCACATGGATTACTTTAACGATGTCTTTACTACCTTTCTGGGGCTTGAAAGTGGTAGTTGCATTGGATCTCGATGGAGGGACAGAAACCTCTCGGATTTAATCAAAAATATCTTCATTTGTGTTCCGAAAATGAAGGAAGGTTTTCCTAACGACACAAGGTGAGAAATTAATGACAGAATTTTCAATTTTGGGTGAACTAACGCTTTAATAATAACAGAAACATTTCTCACATCAAAGTATCCTCCAGCATGCTCAAGAATAAGCTGAGTGGAGTCTGGTTTGTTCTTGCAGTAGTTCACGTACATCTGGAACTTATCAGCCTGCAGAAAGATCAGAAACATGCATTTTAATGATCTGAGAGCAGCAAACACAATATTAATATTCAAACACAATTAACTCTACTCACCCAGGTCACAAAACAGTGGCCCACATCTTCAGGAAGCTGCTCGTACTTCTCCAGCTCTTTAAGGAATATACTGGTGACAGAAAGAGACGGAAAGAGGGGCGATACACCATGTGAGGACAGGAAACTTAATTTTTGGTGAACTATGCCTTTAAAAGTGAACTCACTTGTGATGGAACTCGTAGAGGTCCTGCATGTTACCAAAAATGATGTGCTCTTTGTTGACGATCCCTGGTGGGATCTCCTCCACGCCACTGGTCATCTCCCAAAGATATGTCTGGATGAATAAAGTTTCACATTGATAGATTTATTTAAATCACAGTCTGAAGTAAGAGATCATTTTTCTGATGATTTGCTTTGAATTTATATATTATTTCGCGACAAAATGCTTTTTAATGACCGAGCCAAAATGCACTAATATATAATACAATACTCACGTCCATGCACTCTCGCAAGTCTCGCACATAAGCTTTTTCTGTCTGGATCAGCTCAGCCATGATGAAGCTATAAAAATGGAAAACAAATCAGAATATGTAGATCTCTCCATTTTAAACTCCAAGAATTCTTTGAATATTTCAGTGACTGGTCAGGCAAAGGGAATCAGTAAATAAGACATACTCCTTCCTGCGGGCAGACTTGCGCTTCTCTTCGTTAAGCTCGTGGGCGGCATCTCTGAGTTTGACCTCTGACCCTGGAGCACTGGCTGGGATGATGTCCAACTGCAGATCTTTACTCTGGAAATGAAAAACAACTTGTTTTAGTCCCACAGACTTCTGACTGCATATGACTATGTTTAAATGTTCAAATCATCAACACAGTCGAGGGCCACAGTCGCATAAACCATGTGCACTCATGAGAATGTGGTATGATCAAATATCACAATATTACGAGGAGAAAACAACATACTGCTTTGTTCGAATCTGAAGAGATGCCGAGGGCTTTCTCGAGAGATGTGCGATACTTGTCCATGCGAAGGGAGAAGTCTCGATAGCGTTTGTCCACGGCCGTGACCCATTTCTTAATCTCAGCGGCGTGGGAGTGGCCCTTATCACAGAACCCATCTGCCAACTGTATCAACAGCTTCACCCGCTCTTTGGTTTGCTGAGGACACAGGCACAAGAATCAGCATTAGGTAACAGCAGAGTTCAAGATGCCACCCAGTCGCTTGTCATGGCTGCGGTGCGGTTGTACCTTGGCTGTGATGTGGAAGTCCTCGTGCTCCTTCAGAAGCTCCTGCGTGTGGTGGATGCTGGAGCCCGTGGAGGTGTGCGTGGACAGATAGAACTCACCGGTGTCGTGGATCCACTCCAGAGCCTGGAAAATGAGAAAGAAACACTTTAAAATGCTGATTGTTGAAGTGTCATGGAGCCCCCCTGTTTTAGTCCTGCTCGTTCACACCTCAGATTTAAAAAAGACTCAAGAAACGGGTGTGTAAAGCTGTGGAAAAGTGGGAATGTCAAGGTTGGGAAGAGGGGAGACAACAACCAATAAAACACTTACAATCAGTGTTGGGGAAAGTCACTTTTAAAAGTAATGCATTACAATACTGCGGTACTCCCTAAAAAAGTAACTAATTGCGGTACTTAGTTACTTTTTATGAATGAATTATATTACTTTTGCGTTACTTTTAATAGAACAAGTTCTATTTTCAGCAAATGTTAAGGCCCTTTAACACCAAAAGTGCAATGAATAAGCCTCAGGCTAAAGAAAACGCATATTAATGCCTGTACAGTAGAGGGCGCAAACAAACCTTTCAACTGTAATGCCATTCTGGATAAAAGAAGAACAGGACACAGTATAAGGAAGTTCAACGCTCTTATTTCTAAATCTAAAGTCACTTTTGCTTATTAGTATAGTTTGGTCATTGAAGGTCAAAAGCAAAAACATTGGTTAATAAAGTGAGATTAAATACATAAAGTATATTTGTGCAATTTAATATAGTTAATTATTAAAGGTTTGTGTAAAATTCTGAGATTGCATTTCAACGTTTTTATTCATTTTAAGGAATAGTGAATGTTTTCGTGATGATTTCTAGATCTACAATAACCATCATGTTTACTCGGCGCACACAACACCTCTGCACTTCATTTGTCTCAACATGTGGACAGGTGAGCTGAGTCAATCAATAAATGTGAAAAAGTAACTTAGATATATTGTAATAAATTGAAAAGGTGATGTTACTTTACTAGTTATTTGAAAAAGTAATCTGATTACGCAAGTCAAGTTACTTGTAATGTGTTACCCCAACACTGCCTACAACACACTCATTATACAGACAAATGAATATTTTAATTGTGAGCGGGGAAAAATGGATAAACAACAGAGTTGGGGGCACCTTGATGCATTTTAAAAAATATAACCCTAGGACAACAAACTCACAATAATCTTATTATTAGAGACTACTAACAACTATCATGAACAAATCAAATACGTTTTGATAAAATATTCTGAGAAATATTAAAAAAGAATCAGCATTATAACTTTTCAGAGATATTGCTCAATACGAAAAAATGAGGAAGAAAAGGTCTAATAGTATTTTCATTACGTTTACGAGCACTACAGTCTCTGAACAAATGACATTAGTTTATCACAGAAAGAATAAAGGCATAGTTACTTTTTGTCCATTCTTCTTTGAATTTTCGGTCTACATCATTGTGTTCTGTGTATCAGAATAATTCATCGTGTCATCGCGTTCATGATCACGCCGTATCAGTGTCCTTATTTGCACATATATATTTCATTTGAAGAAGACATGATGAAATATGTACGCATACACTGTGCTGGTTTGGAGCTGGATAGTATGTGAAATATGTCCATAAAAACTTGAAACACACTTGCTCCGGTCCGGATATGAGCTGTGATCCGTGTTGCGAGAAACCGCTCGTGTGTTGCCGTTACGTATTAAATATTGCAACAGTCATATTTTCCATGTGTTGGTAGGCACAGTCCTGCTCTGACCGCATCGTGGGGAAAATGCAAACAACACCTTTGTGTTACAGTACTGAGGAAACATACACTTACGACACATTTGTCTGAAAAACACCAGCACAGAGCTGAACAGCGCTGAAGCGGTCTTTTGTGACATTTGAATTCTCTGATGTGACGCAATCTTCATGCATAATACAGCGCAGTGATTGGATTAAAAGTTCATTCTCATGAATAATGCAGAGAAGAGCTCAGAAACCGTTGACAAACGCATACTCACAACGGCAGCCCATCAGCACTTTTTGTGACGTTGGTTCAAGTTTGTTTTTTTTAAAAATCGGAAATGGCTCCAAGAAATGTAAAAAAACAAAAAAAAAACATCACTTTTCCCTTAATAAACATATAATAAACATAATGAGGGCCATTGTTGTGCTCATTGATGTGCAACCTGTACATATCTGTTAACAAACGTGTCAAAAAATGTGTTTTACGGCTTCATGATCCTTTAACAAGTGTGTCTCAGGCAGCAAGCTAAAACAATGCTAAATGTAAAAAAAATAAATTGCAACTTAAATTATAGTACCATTCAAAAGTTTGGGGTCGGTGAGATGTTTTTAAATGTTTTGGAAAGAAGTCTTTTCACAAAGGCTGCATTAATCCAAAGGAAAATACAGTGAAACATTCATATTGTGAATTATTATTACAATTTAAAATAACTGAATTGATTTTAAATTAAATTTATTCCTGTGATGGTGAAAAGTTGAATTTTCAGCATCATTACTGCAGACTTCCGTGTCATATAAAAATCTTACTGATCCCAAACTTTTGAATAGTGCATGATTATGATATTTTAATAAACAGGCCTTTCCCATAGATTAATTGTTTGTGTGATTATCCAAACAAACACTGTGGCTCTACTGTACAGATTTACAAACCAACCACGCAAACTAAACAAATTATTCAAATTTGTTTTGTTTTTCAAACAAAAGAAACAAACAAACAAAAAAAAGGCCAAAACTAAAAACTGTTTTTTTTTTCAAAATTTCAAGTTTCTCTGCGCAGTTTAAGGCAAGAATGAATCTCAATGTTTGATTTTCCTTTACTTTA
This sequence comes from Zacco platypus, assembly GCA_038088235.1. NCBI lineage: Eukaryota > Metazoa > Chordata > Actinopteri > Cypriniformes > Xenocyprididae > Zacco > Zacco platypus. The sequence goes on from CM076071.1 coordinate 28,072,564, forward strand.
TATTTACGGGTACTTGATGTCCAATGTACAATCTGGACATAAAGCAAAATTAGTTTAAAAATAGCATTTAGCAGTTAACCAGGGTGTTGTTACTTAAGTCTTATTTTTCATATTCAAATTAGACCAGTCTACACTTTTATGTAAATGACTTAAAGTTGACAAATCTTAAAGAATAAAGTACATGATTAACTTGTAAGTCACTAAGCGGTTTATGCAACCAGTCACAGGAATGCACTGAAGAGACATGCTATGGCATATTAATACATGCACATCCTAACACACACATACAAACAGAAGATGAAAAAGGTAAATAATTGAAAGTTTCAGTGCATCTTAAATAGAGGTGAGTCACAAGTCTGTCAGCCTCAGGTTTGGGCCAAGAAAAGCCGAATAATCAGGCATCAAAAGGAACAGATGGAGAAAGAGAGAGACATCAAACCTGTTTGGCACTGCGTTCAAACACCACATACTGCTGACACTGGTCCAGCCTCCTCTTCCTCATGGTCCAGAAGTGCAGGACCCGATTCTCCCTTTGCAGCAACTCATTCAGGATATCTACAAAATCAATCACACACGATCATTATTAACCATGATCCACACCGCATTTCAACACCAGACCAGATCTTTAAACACTAGAGTTTGTCACTGAAATCACGTTAAAACTTAGATCGGCATAATTCTGGATAAACTGAGAAACAAAAAATAAAAATAAAAAAGATCACGGTTCTAGTTTTGAATGAATGATTCAATGACTCATAAAGCAATACTTGTTTCATTCTTGCTTCATTACTGGATTAATTGGTGTTGTAAACAAATCTCTTGAATTAATGATTCAAAGACAAATACCTTTTTTAAAAGTCACTTTTCGCCACGTACTGGCATAGCGATGTAATTGATAACGTCATTATTTTATATGTCAAGTTGCTTTCAAAAGGTGATTTACTCTATTTTGACCAGACATTAATTAGTGCTTATATTCAATATATTATTATGGCAGACATGTGCATCACTGAATAGACATTACAAAGTGTTGTTTTATAAGTCAATATATTGTTTATTTCTTGAATTATATTGTTTAAATTTATTGATGGCACAAATAATAATAATAATAATAATAAAACTGTTGTTATTAATATATATATATATATATATTTTAATTTTTTAAATATATATATATGCTGTATAAAAGTCATGCATATTAAAATCATTATTTTTACATTAATAAAACAAAATTAATTTAATCAGAATTATAAATTAAATGGGTAATTCTATTGTCTGAATTGCACTTATGGCAGGAAAAGAAAAATAACAAAAATAATAATAATAATAATAATAATAACAATAATATGTATTACTATTATTATTAAATGATAGAATCCATGTATATTTAATTAATATATGCATTTTTAATTATAAAATTATAAATTATATGGGTAAATCAATCTTAAACTGCTCTGATGGTAAGAAATACATTATTATTATTATTATTATTATTATACAACTGGCTATTCTGAAAATGATATTTTCATAATTATACTTCATTTTCAAATTAATTAAATGTCTACATCCATAAATTAAATTACTTGTACATCAATAAATTGAAAATGCTAAATTGACAGCACTAACTCCCTATACTAGAGGATGCACTTTATAGTGGTGTGTGTGTGTGTGTGTGTGTGTGTGGCATGAAGGTAAAGGGGCGATTCCCAGTGGAGTAACGCTGCCACCATTCTCCAATAAGCTGCCATCTCTGTGCGGCGGAGGCCTGACCCATTTACGCTTTCCTTATCTGACTCATTGTAAGCACACTCAGAACAGGGCCGCATTCACAATGCACACATTCTAAACTGGGCTAAAGTGGGCCAAAGTGGGCCAGCTGCAGAAACTCAGTAAAGCTTGCAGTGTACAGGTCGGCCACCAGATGGCATACCAGAGCCATTTCAAAATGTACGCACAGTATACAATGAACAAGCAACTGTAGCTAAACCCCTATGGGGAAGACAGACTGTGTTTTGTCATGTCCCCAGAGAGGCAGCAGAGGGAAGACTGGTAAATAAGAGGAAAACATGCGGAGAGGAAGCATCTGCAGCCTTGTGGTTTGAAAAGTGGGTTTGAAATGATACAGAGACACCATGTGTTTATTATATGTCTCTCTGGAATAATGGATTCTGATTGGTTAGCTGTGGTATGCTACAGTCAAATATTTTTGCATAGTATCCATTTAACTGTGTAACTGATTGCTATCCAAGTGATGTCTCTTGTATCAATTCACAGCCTTTTCTTTCTCACAAAATAAGCTAATTTACACTAAATCACTACATTTGGTACATAGTTGTGTAATGAGCAGGACAATGTACAGTCTAACAGCATATTAAAGAAAGATTTCATTAAAAAGATCTTCATTTGTGTTCAAAAGGTGAACGAAAGTCTCACAGGTTTGGAAAGACATGAGGGTAAATGAAGATCGAATTTTCATGTTAGGTTGAACTGACCCTTTAACACAGGTTAATAAACACTGTAAAAATATACTGTTCGTTCATATAAGATAATGTATTAACTAATGTTAACAAATGAGACGGACACCATTATAAAATAGTTAATGTCCTTAATGTGATATTTCTGTCATTATTTTTAGGAGCGTTTTGACGTAAAGCTGTGGGCCATGACTCACTTTTGACCTGCTGCTCTGGTGCTTTGACGTGACTCAGCATCCCCGGCATGCTGACACTGTTTCTGTGCATGTACTTCAGGAACACGTCGGCATTCCGCCTGGCCAAGGTGCACGCCTGAAACACAGAGATCAAACACAGGCTATCTGCAGGGGGTTCAAAATCAAATTTGAGACTTTTCAAATCGTATTGGGAGAATGTGGGTCAATGTTTATTGTAACATCCTAAATCATAAAATCACAGTAAAAATGATTATTTAAAAATATTTACAGTGCATTATATGGAGGTAATATGAAAAGAACTGAAAGGTGACCGTTTGCAGGTATCATATAAAACACCAGTAAATATTGTCATAATTCAGTGGATCAAAACAATTGCTTGGCATAAAATGTGATGGCAAACTGCTCAGAAAGTGCAAGCCTGTAGAACGAGCAACAGTGCAAAACTTTTACTTTTTCATTTATTTAATATTTTAATTAAGACCTATTAAAATAGTGTCAAAAAAGACGTTTAAATGACCTTAAATTTGAGAAAAACTACATTTAAAAGGAATAGTTCACCCAAAAATTTTAATTCTGTCATCATTTACTCACCCTCATGTTGTTTTTTCCCCTGCTGAACACAAAAAAGACATTTTGAAGAATATGGGTAACCAAACAGTTAATGGACCCCATTGACTTCCATAGTATGAAAAAATGCTATGGAAGTCAATGGGGCTCATCAACTGACATTCTTAAAAATATCTTCTTTTGTGTTCAGCAGAAGAAAAGAACTACTTAAGGGTGAGTAAATGATGAGACAATTTTCATTTTTGAGTGAACTATCCCTTTAAGCAAAATTTTAGTTCACCCAAAAATTTAAATTCTGTCATCATTTACTCAACCTCATGTTGTTTTTTCCCCTGCTGAACACAAAAAAAGACATTTTGAAGAATATGGGTAACCAAACAGTTAATGGACCCCATTGACTTCCATAGTATGAAAAAATGCTATGGAAGTCAATGGGGCTCATCAACTGACATTCTTAAAAATATCTTCTTTTGTGTTCAGCAGAAGAAAAGAACTACTTAAGGGTGAGTAAATGATGAGACAATTTTCATTTTTGAGTGTACTATCCCTTTAAGATATTTTAAGGACCCTGCAAACACAGGCAAAACAGTCATCCGTTACCTTGAGGAAGGCCTCTTTCTGCTCCAGGTGCTTGCTGATCATGGGGCTGACGTGGTCGGTTTCACAGTTGGGCCCGAGTTTGTCCGCTCCTCCGCACCAGTCCTCCTCACGCTTGTACTCCTGCTCCAGACTCTCCAAAACACTACATACCTACAGCACAGACAGGAAGAAGAGCCATCAACTGCCTGTTGGCCTTTTAAACTCATTACAATATGAATTATAAAAAAGGTCAATAAATATCGTTCTATTACTAAGTAACTTGTGGCACGTCAATCACCCAAACCCTTGTACCGACCTGTTCAGAGGTCTTGTAGAAGGCCACGGATGCGTTGACCAGCTTGAGCCGGTCTTCCATCTTCAGCATGAGCTGCTGCCAGTGGGAAGCCACATTCTCTGCGCAGTCTCGGATCATGTCCATGTCGTAGTGATTAGCCTGCAGCAGGGCCTCGGCTTTCTGCTGGACCTGAAGGGCGCTCTGATGGGTTTTCTATGGAGAGAGGGAGAAAACATGTCAGATAAGACACAAAAACAAGGACTAGTACACAGAATAGATGAGCAGGAGCCAGATGGCTTAAGACAACGGAGGCTAAGATACAACCGATAGTCGTCCATACTTTGTGGACGAGTATTCAGTACAGAAACGGCAAGAATGAGAGTCTGATGGGTGGAGGAAATGAGAAGACTCTGCTGATAGGCAGTCTTTGTGCCTTCAGGTTCCCGAGAGCGATACGGTGACAGCGGATTTGATGTTATCCGGGTTCTTCATTAAAGGAGGGGAAGTGGAAAGCAGGAACACATGAGGCTGAGGCCATGTCAGGATCATCTATGAGCTCGAGACGCAGATAAACTGAAGCATCAGTATGTTCAGCCATTAGGAGGATTTATGCTGCTGTGTTGCTTCAACACTTTTAAGTTCAAGGGGCTGATTTTTACTTGTACAATCCCTTCATTTTTCAAATACCTTTCATATACACTACCGTTTTTTTGTTTTTTTTTGCTCACAATGGTTGCATTTATTTGATCAAAAATACAGTAAAACAGTATCTGTATTACAATTTAAAATAACTGTTTTCTGAATATGAATATATAGTAAAATGCAATTTATTCCTGTGATCAAAGCTGAATTTTCAGCATCATTACTCCAGTCTTCAGGGTCACATGACCCTTCAGAAATCATTCTGATAAGAAACATTTCTTACCATCATCAATGTTTCTTAATATTTTTGTGGAAATCATAATAACATTTTTCCAAGATTCTTTGATGAATATAAAGTTCAACAGAAGAGCATTTTGGAACATTATAAATGTCTTTACTGTCACTTTTGTCACTCTTTGTTGCACAATAGTATTAATTTAATAAAATAACCTTACTGACGCCAAAATTTTAAACGGTAGCGTATAGATTTTGTTTTAGCATCTTTCCAGAGCCAAACTTGTGTTAACTATATATTAAAAAAAAAAGTATAAAAAGTATTTTTAATGTTAAAACTATTATAATTCAAACTTGTTTCAAAAGTTATTGCACTTATGAAGAGGCAACAGTGTGAGTGAACAGTCGACAAATATGAGATATGGTAGAAAAAATAAAAAAGGTAAAAAATCTCACAGAATCTCTTTATCATGCGTCAATTTCCAAGCATGCCATGATTTATAAAATTATTCAAAAAGTGGGAAAATATAATTTAATATAATATAATATAATTTTATATAATTAAATGTTTTGTATTTAGGGTAAATAAATGCCTTAAGACAAACTGTTTAATTCCAGAAATGTATCAAATCTTATTTTGGTGTTAAATAATACATAAACTGACATGTGGTGGAAATGACATTTGTTGGTTCAGAAAACAAACAAAAAAAGACTTTGCATTGTTAGTACACAAATTAAAAAGTAGCAGTGTGAAAAGTGAGCTTATGTTTGTGGTCCACAATTCAAAAAGTGTCCATAGTTGAAGAAACAGTTGAACGTTGACAATAATTAAGGGTCTATGATAAGAAAAAGGCAGGTGAAAAATGAGAAAAGGTCTGAACCAAAACATAAGGAGCACTGACCTCGATTGCATGCTGGAACTGCTCATGCTCTCTCTGCAGCTGCTCGGCTTCTTGAAGGGAACTGGCTGTAATCAGTCCAGCATTCAGCATTGATTCACCATTACGGATCCAACCCAGAACCTGCAACACACGGAGATATTAACAAAGACAAATCGACGCGTCAGTGTGATGTAATAAAGCATTTTCACAATCAGTAGGCAGTATAGAGTACACACTGAGCGGTATGCAGTAAGGTAGTTTCTGAAAACAGCCTGTGCATTACCTGTTTGACTTCTGCCTGTAGGTGGCGCAGTTGCACACACTGCTCCAGGTGTCTGCGGTGCTGCTCCGCGGCCACGTCCAGCTCTTGTTGCTTCTCATGTAGAAACTCCAGTAGATCCTGAACACGGGTGGCCATGTCCACATCACGGTCGCACAGCAACTCGACACCTGGAAAACGAGAAGATACACCACATTCTTAGCTCTCATTTTATTCCATGACAAACATCATGAAGCCGTCGGACTGAAAACTATTGTTTTGGGACAGTTAAAGTTAAATGGAAAAAAGACTCATGTTCACCAAGACAGCATTTTTCTGAAAAAAACAAAAAAAACAAAAACAAACAAGTTAAAAAACAGCAATATTCAAGAAATCTTCATAAAATGCTGATTTGGTGATTATCAATGCTGAGAAGACTTGTTTTATCTTTCATAGTTCTTTGAATAGAATAAGAATTGAAATCTTTTGTAACATTATACGTCTTTACGGTCACATCAATGAAATGCTGAAATAAAGTATTAATTTCTTCCAAAAGTTCACCAGAAGTGCATATAGCTAAAATAAAAAATATATACATAAATATTTTATACGATCATGTTTGACTCACCGGACGCCTGCACCTCGTTGACGTACTGCAGCAGTTCCTGGCCCTGGTGGATCACATGGAAGGCGAGGTTGTTCATGGTCAGAGCTTTATCCGCGTGGTGCTGCAGTCTCTGTTCGGCCAGCGTCAGGTCTTCTGTATCAAAGTCATTCATCTGCTGCGACAGCTCCTCATTCCATGAGTCTAGATCGGAGATAATCTGGAAAATAAGACAACATATGAGCGCAGTGTCTCAGATGTCATTACTAATGGGCAGACACAGAGCGATCACCCAGGACAAGAAACAGAGTGACCTGTCCTGCCTTGCAGAAGAGAGAGAGTAATCACTTCTGGGTACAGATCATCCATGCTTATTAATTGCAAGCAAATCATATTTGACACCAGGGAGTCACTAACTATATGCTGATGGGAATACTGCCCTAGTTTAAGGAATAGTTCACTCAAAATGAGGATTCTGTCATTACTTACTCTCCCTAAAGTCGTTCCAAACTAGGGTTTGGGAATTGAAAAATCGATGGAATTGGATACTTGTTATAAAATTAAAATTTCAATTCCTCTCATCAATTACTTTTCGTGCAATTAATATGACTTTAAACTATCTAAGAGCAAGAAAACCCACGTGCTGCGCACAAATCCATAACGCGCGCAGAGAAAGCCACCTCAAACCGAACCGTGTACGATACTGAACTGAGTTGTCTTCCGAGTCTTTTTGCACTTGAACAGACATACACACAAAAAAAAGCAAAAAAAAAAGGTCAAAATAACCTTGTAAACACAGTGGGTTATGTCTTAACCCTTATGTGCTGTTCGGGATGTTTTCATCCACTATGGGAAATTTTTGAGTCTTAATTTGGCCATAACTTTCTCCGTGTTTCAGCAAATGGAATGATTTTTGGTGACAAATCTTATTTTGACACATATTTTGGGAAAATGCTTTGAAAATTTTCAAAAACTCAACAGTACTCTGTGGGCAAATTCACTACTCTTTCGTTATGTTCGTGGCTGAAAACAGCCACGATTTTAACTGCTTTAAAAATGTATCAGATAAATATTTTTTTCTAATTTTTTTGCTTAAATCTATTAATCAACCTCAGTCCTGATCAAAACTACTAAATTAAAAAAAAAAAATTCAGGATTTTAACTGTTTAATTGCCAAATTCATAAATGATGTCACTGATTTGGGAAAAAACGTGTCAAAGATTAGAAACAACATTGGCTTTGATGCGTTGTTAGTTTTTGTGCAGCATCAGATTTTAACTTTTTAAAGAGTTAAAATCCTGAATTCTTTTTTTTAAATTTAGTAGTTTTGATCAGGACTGAGGTTGATTAATAGATTTAAGCAAATAAATTTGAAAAAAATATTTATCTGATACATTTTTAAAGCAGTTAAAATCGTGGCTGTTTTCAGCCATGAACATAACGAAAGGGTAGTGAATTTGAACAATGCACAAGGGTTAATGAAACTGACAAAGAAAACACGTAACAGTATATTGGATCTGTGCAGCTCTTAAAGTGACAGCAGCCTAATATTCCTGCTGCCGTTTCTATAATAACGTTAATCAAACAACAAAAGAAAGACTGTTCGTGACTTTTGTCTTTTTACTATTAGTAGTAATTTACTGTATTTGTAAAATATATTTTATTTATAAAGTGGTATTTTACATTTGAATGCCAGAAAATCTTAAAACACTGTTTATTTCAATCTTTGTTCAGTTGTATTTATTTGTGTATATATATTTCTTTTTTTAATTACTGAGTGTTGACTTGTCTTAAATTATACTTGAAATTAATATTAGTTGTTTTTGCTATGGTATTTTTGTTAACCACGCAAAAGTTCCTTGTGGAAGTGTTCTTTAGCCTGCTGTTCACAGCTACAATTAAATGTTTTTGAAACGAATAATTTTTTTTTTTACCTTATTGGAAACAAAATTAGGAATCGGAAACAGAAAACTCAAACGATACCCAACCCTATACCAAAGCCATATGACTTTTTCTCCAGTTGAACGTAAACGAGGGTGAGTAAATAATGACAGAATTTTTTTGCTCCCTTTAAAGATGGGATACTTGATGAAATACAGTGAACTCACGTCAATGGCGTCCCTCTCAAAGATCCTGAGCTGGAGGAAAAGCTCCAGTTTGATCTTCCTCTCCTGGAAGAGCTCTTCCATCTGAGCCTGAGCCTCATCCAGCTGCTGCAGGACGCTCTCAATGTGGTTGATGGAGCTGTTGTGAGGGGTCTTGTTGCTGGAGATGGCCGAGTCTCTGCAGGAAGACAGAGCCAGAGCCGTTACAGCAAAGGTATATTTGTTCTAGTGTTTGCAACAGATACGAGAAGAAACATTTTCATCTCACAATGTCTTTTGGGATAATCAAAGCTTCGGGAATGTTTGGAATTCTCAAGTCTGATGGAATTTGAGGAATTTTTTTCCTCTATTTGCACCTTGTTTACACAAACACAATGCTTTTATTTGGACTTCCTGAGAGTGGGGTCAACCTCGGGAATCAGTAAGAATCAAAAATGACGTGCAGTGTACTGAATAGATCAGATGTTAGAGCACATACATCACAAGTTTAATTCTGATTCATGATTTTAAAAGATTTTAAAATACCGTTGCGAATTTGAGACGCTATTTTATCATCTAAACTAATTTGGTTCTTTAGCCCATCACAGGCTGCTTGTGATAAAATATATAAAATGCATATCATATTTTTAAATAAAATCATTTCATTTTAGATAGAGAAAATGAAGTGGATGTATAAACTTTTGTTTCACTATGCAGCTCTGATCAAAAATCAGGGAAGACAGTCTTTAGAACAACTGATTCAAGAACCTGTTCGGTTCATTGACAAGGAGTTTTCAAAAGGCAATTTAAAAAGGTTTATTTTCGGTTGCATTTTCAATCATTTTGAGCTGTTTTATTATTTCATTCTAAATTTGATTTGATCTTTATCCCATTACATATCCCATATTTGATGTAAATATATAACAAAATTATAGCATTTGTTAAAAAAAAAAAAAAATCATTTTATTTTAGATGGACAGAGAAAATGAAGTGCCTGCTGACGCCACGCGATACAACCCAACATAAAATGTTGTGAAATGTATTCTCCATCATCACGCCGTTGGAAAAGGAGCTAATGGGGTTTGAAAAGGAACATTTTATTTCATTTTGTAGCTCTAATCTCTGTGGAATATAAGTAAACGATCAGTAGAACAATTGTAACTAAAACTAACAAAAACGACAAATATTAGGGCCCGAAAAGAGGATGTGACTTCAGGCTTGAAATTTAAATTTAATAAAACAAAAAGCCAGCACTAATGAGATTATAAATTCATTAAAAAATTGAAATTATATGGTGTGCGAATGGGTGAGAGGATTACAAGCCCATTGGAAAGATAATATGTAAAATATGGAACATTATCCTCTTTTCATTAAAAAGGTTAATTATCAGGGACAGCTTTTGTAATAATTGTACAAGAGGGTGAGGGGGGGAAAGAGAAAGAGGAAGCAACAGTTTCAAATGAGTCTGTAAGGAATAGAAGACCGACAGAAGAGTCCTTTCATCCCGTCTCACAGGATACAAGCGGGTTAACTCTGATTAAACTTTATTAAAAACAAATGCTGTAATAAAGTAAAATCATAGTTATCGGGGTAATAAAGGCCCTCGCTTTAATTGATGCGTCGGTGCTGGATCTCTGCGGAAAGTCGGTTCCCATAGTGATGTGCTTTTATCATACTGCGAGGCTTGCGTGACTGAGTGGACTTGTTACGGAATAACAGAATAATTAACGCCGATCCACAACCTCAACACAACCAGGGTTTCCAGATTAGATCAGGCTCAAAAAAGTGAGTAACTGAGTGAGATCCTGGGATCTCTTGCGAATGTGTTGGAGCGCTTGTGCAAGTACGTAATGTCTCTGCGGTGTGGGCATGTGAGTTGGTGTGAGCTGGGGACCTTTCTGTTTGTACCTCTGGGCTCTTGGGGTTTAAGTATTACCTCTGCATAATTAACTAGGCAGTTATGAAAGCATGATTATGTAAGACACTAGAGGAAAACAGAATAGCAGAATGAAAACGAGAGTGTAGAGAGACTGATTTGCAAGCGGAGGAGGAGGAGAATCAAGCCACATGTCTTCATCTGCTTTCCTTTAGAAATAAATAAATAAACTTTAGTCCAGGAAATGCAGCGTGACTGCTAAACTGACATGCTGTGATTTCGGAGTTACCAGTAATGCACCAGTTGTTATACAAAAATAAATCTAATATATACAATACATATAATATAATTTCATATATAAAACAAAACAAAGATATAGCATATAAAATGTGAATTCATATGTTATATATACAATCAAACCAAAAATTATTCATACATTTTTTATACACTTTTACTAGTGGGTGCAGGACACTATAGTTCATTTATGTCAGTGAGGATAGCAATATAAAGTAAACGGTGACATTATACCCAAATAATTTTCATACAGTGGACTACCATTAAAATTTGGGACCAAAAGTTATTCAGACACTTTGACCTGACCGTGTTTTGCTTAAATGTTATCTGACATTATAAAGATTAATATTTTTCAACAGTTTAACTCGGAGTTCTGGTCATATTTTATTATCAACTTTTTAAACTTTAGCGAATAAACTGTTTTAATGTGTGAAATGTTGAAGGTGTCTGAATACATTATGATTTGACTGTATATTATATTATATTAATATTTAAGGGCCTATATTAAAAGTTAAATTTAAATATATATATATATATATATATATATATATATATATATATATATATATACATATATATATATATATACACACACACAAAATTATACATATTAAATTTTAAATTGTTTATTGTGACAATTAAAACAATTACAAAATTAAATCTATTTAGATATGCTTAATTATATAAGTTTAATTGATTGCAATTAATATTAGTTCTAAAATTAGATTTAACTTAATGATTGATATGAACTTATATGAAACTAAAATTAGTATATATATATATATAAACAATATTTAATCAGTATGTAATAAAAACAATTTAAATTTAATATTATATATTAAAAACTTAAAACTTTTTAAACTTTTATTGATATATGAAATTATTATTGATAACCCATATCTTTCCTTTGTGTAAAATGGTAAACCACTATTTCCTCACTAAATCCTGTCTGTCAGACTCCAAACACATTAAATATGTTTCACCAAAACTCAAAAATCCCTATAAAATTCCAATTATTACATAATGATCATCAGCCACATGGGTTGCATCAAACCATTCCTCCAGCCCTGAATATTGTTGCAGAGTTGTGCAGCCCACTGCAGTAGCGCTGGCAGTCAGGGATTCAGAGTTGCGCGGATGAGATGTGGCAGAGCCGAACACGTGAGGGGCTGGAAGCGGAGTGGTGAGTCTGCCCTGAGGGGGCTGAGAGACTGCTCTCCAAACAGCCTCTGGTTCTCTCTGCTTCTCCTGCTTAACTTTCTACTGAAGCATCGAGCTTCACTGAATCTCAGCCTTCACGCTCCTCTGTGCTGCAGTCCTTCCCACATATACATGTGACCGACTGTTAGCACTAACACTGGACATCAAGCCAAACAATGCAACTTCACAGCTGCACTAATAGATACTCAGAGTTACAGTAATGTAAAGAGAGGATAGAATTGCAAGTGGATGCTGGTGGAAGAGTGCTTGAACCATCCAAAGGTTTGCTCAAGTGAGGATGACTAATGTTTGCTCGAGTACGAACACAACACTGGATACAATTCTGATTCAACTGAGCAATTCCATTGGGCCAGTTTCATAAACATAGCCATTATGTTAAAACTGTCTTAAGAACTAGTATGAACTTGTGGTTAGTTAGGGGTAATCAGTCTTACTTTTAGGTAACATATTAGACAAATCTACATTTTTATGTAACTGACTTATGAACCGTCTTAAAGGGGGCCTATTATGCCCCTTTCACAACATTTAATATAGTCTCTGGTGTCCCCAGAATGTGTCTCACGTTTCAGCTCAAACTTATTTTGGTGTGAGCAAAAACACGCCGTTTATATGTGTCCCTTTAAATGAGCTGCTGCTCCCGCCCCCTTTCCAGAAGAGGGCGGAGCTTCAACAGCTCATGCTTCAGTTGCTCAACAACAACAAAGCTGGAGAATCTCATGCAGCCAAAATGAGGATTGTCAGTAACGGTGTTCATTGTTCAAACCGGAGTCGACACTGATGGTTACAACTTTTAGAATGTTGCGTGTTCTTGGGGGTGGAGTTTATGTAAATTTTAGTTTTTGTGATGTCACCAACCTAGCAAGAAGCTCGTTGTAGTCCCTACCAGCCATTTGTTGTGGTCCTTAAAAAGCAATTTCTGTAAAAGGAAATATCTCCCTTTGCATTGAACTTTGAGCGTCGCCGCTTTGCAGATGTTGTTTATGATCAAACAACATTACACACTAACTAAAGTTAAAGTGAAATCATAATCAAGGAGCCCTTTAAAGAAAAAAAAAATTGACGACTAACTTGTAAGACTATTCTTGGCAGTTTATGCTACCAGGCCATTAACGATTCTTCTAGAAGAATCTTAAAGAATTATCTTTATTATTCTTAAATTACTTAAAGAATCATCGGTCCTAAATATATACAAAACCACAAAAATACAACTTTTTGGTAATATTTTGTCATTTATTTTAAATTCAAGTACCATTATTATGCCAATGCCGTTAATATTCACACCAATGTAAGCGCTTTGCATCACGAATACCTAAGATTAACTTGATTAATATTGAGTTTGACATAATGAGTGAATAATCGCTTTGAACGATTTAATGCATGAGTTGTTAGACCGATTCAGTGTCAACTCATGAGCTCAACACTGGTGTTTGAGTGTTTCTGACTGATTCGCTGAAAGTTCATAACAGTTATTTGTTCATAAGTCACTCTGGTTGTATTGTTTGTAGTAGGAAACTGTGCAACAGAAAGAAGTGCTTTCTATTTATTGTCTGTGTATTATTTGTCGGAAACCTTCTAAGTTTCAGACTTCAGAGGTACAACTCCTTGGTGTGCGCAAGAATTCATACTAAATCAAACGAGCCACAGTTCAGTGGAACCAAGCTTGGGTCCACACCAAAACATGAAAGCAAAATAAAAGAGCTGTTGCTGAAGGAGACATGAAAGGAAAGGACAGATGTAAAGATTGTGCACCTGAGTTGTTGAATGAGATCCTCTCCCTCTTTGATGACATTTACAGTGAATTGCAGTGTGGTCTGCTGCTGCTGCCCGAAACGCTTGATCAGGTCCTGAACAGCCTCCACCGACTCGGCGTACACATCATCCAACAATTCCTTCTGCAACTCCTCCAGCCATGCCCACAGCTATGCGCAAAAGACACGTACGTTAAACATTTTTTACTTCGCTTAAAAAGCTAAGGTAACACCTACAATAATATACATATTTTGCAAATTCAGCCAATATTTAATTTAGTTTTTTCATTTCTGATCTGATATTAAGTGTTAAAGGGGACCTATGATGTTTTTGTGCTCTACTAGAATAGGTTTTCATGCTTGAATGTTCAAAAAACACCTTGTTTTTCACATTTTTTCAGCTCCTCTCTTCCCAGTCTGTCAGTAACGCTCTGTTTAGTTTCTGTCTCCTCCTTCTGAAAAGCACATTGTGCTCTGATTGGTCGGCTGGACCAGTGAGTTATGATTGGTCAAGCGCTTCGAGTTCGGGAAATGTCACGCCTCTTACACATAACCGTGAGGTTGAACACACTACTAATGAACTCATCCAGGCCCCGCCCCTTTATTTTACATACGTCTTGGGCGGGAATTATTTAAATGAGGAATATTGTGACGTGTTCATTCCTGGAAGAAAACTAAAGACTATAATGGAGGTGTTTCAGGGAGTTCAGAAACAATGACACTGATATTTGGAGTGACTTTGTGCTTTATAACTTTGCAGACCTTTTTCAGCAACATTACAGACTAAAGAAAGGTGAACATATGTATCAGGTTCTTGTGCAAAAGTGCAAAACTACATGCTTTCAGACTCTTCAGATTTTTTTACATGGCATAACATTAAATATGCAACACTCATGGCTCAAACACACACACAAAAAAAGCCAAATAAATAACAAATAAGCATGCTAAATACATAAATATCTAGATCCTTTTCCTGTGCAAAATCATGGTCGCAAAAAATCTGCACATAATGCATAAAAATTGGAATATTGCTCAGCGTAGTTGATCTGAGGCCTGAGGCGAAGTGTTTACTACTCTCCAGAAGTGATTTAAAGGTGAAAAATTTTACTTCCGTGAGAGAATTTCATATGCTGAAGCTGTCCCCAAAAGGACGCGTCTTTTCATTCAACCACAAAAAAAACAAACAAAAAAAAAACTCAACCATCCTATCCCATCCATCCCTAATTCTTACCTCCTTAACATGGGTGTGGAAAGCCACTGACATGTCCAGCAAGACCTTTCGCTGCTCAACACGCCTTACGAAGTCCTGGATCCGGTCCTCCAGCTGATGGGCGGCCTGATAGATCTCCTCCGGGTCGCACTCGCCCGTCTGGGCCAACTGCTCCGCAGCTTCAAGCAGCTTATCAGCATTTGTGTATGTATTCTGATAAAGAGAAGACACATATGGACTATGACAATGATGCTAATGTCAACCACTAAGAATATTTCACTTCAATGCATCAAAAAACTACGGTATTTTCAGAAAATAAGCCACATGCGGTCAAAATTGCGTTGTTGAAAAGTAAACACATAAGTTGCACCAGTGTATAAGTCATATTTTATTATTTCATTCAGATAGTGTAAAATAGCATACTATACTATAAGTATACTAATACTCTAACGAGAGTTAGTTGACATAGTTCTAGTCAGTAGAATGTCAAAAAGTGTTAGCAGACATTAAGCAGACAGTGTACTAATACTCTAATGACTGCTAGTTGACATGTAATTACTTATAAAGTGTAACCGAAGCTGCGGCTTATTGTGCGGAAAATGCGAGTCTATTAGTAGGGTCTGTCACACTGGTGACCTAAAATCAAATCAAATAATTTACATAAGATTAAATAAACCCATGGACTAGCAGACTGGAAAAATTAGTGGTTGTGCAAGCCCTAATGTGAGTCATATTGTGCTCAGCGACGTCTTATCAGCTGTGACTTAATTTATGCAGGGAAGCCCGCTCAAAAAAAACCTGAGGGGATTTTATAGTGGGAGTGAATGGCAAACCTGTGCAACTTCCTCAAAGTCTTCATGGCGTTTCTGCAGGGCTCGGGCGCGATGCAGAGATTTCCCCACCCCCGTGTGTTTGCTGAGAAACGCCTCACCGTGATTCTCAATCCAGTCAAGAACCTAGTCATTCAGAGAAAAAAAATGAAAATTAATTTGCGAGCCTTTCCAGTCCTCCTTCAGGTGAGAATGTGTCCCGTCAGATAGGTTTCACGTTAATGGCAGTCAATTCAAGATAGCATGACAGGTGAGACTGCAGGGTCCAAGACAGGAAAAAATTATGCATAAAGGTGTCGTTCACAGCCTAGCTCTCCCTTCTCTGCCTCTCATCGCATCCCCAGCACCTGAATAGTGGTTTCCATGGCAACACTTTCCCTCAGCCACAGAATTAGCCGTTCTGCATTCTCTCGGTCGAACACCTCGCTGCAGAAAACCACAATCTCTGCAGCAATAAACTGGCCCTGAACCTATGAGAACAATGTACAATATGCTTCGGCAGCGTCTTATCCCTGACTTCAAATTACGCGAGACTATTTCTGTTTGCGTGTAAACAATTATAATCCCAGAGCACTTCAGCCAAGATGTTGCAGTGGTGTTTTCTCTCTTGTATTAAAGAGGCAGCGGTAACAGTAATTACATGCTGAACTAAAGCCTGCCCAGAACTATGAATTTGGGAACCTCAAAAAAAAAAAAAAAAAGTCTGCTGGTAAGATGTTTTGCCGACACACTGCAGTACACAGAGGGATGTCAAAAGTACTGGTCACAAGTCGATAATGAAATAAAAAATGAACTATACCAGTCTTTCTTTACTATAGGTAGAACCAAGTACCGACTCAATGTGGGAGATGCAACTACTTTCAAGTACCTCGTGCTCAAAATGGCCTGAATGTAAATGGGGGACAAAAAGTGTCAAATTACGCTGTTTATTATGTGATTAATATTTATCAGAAAAAGAAATATTAACAAGATATACAAAATAGTCAAGCACTATTTACCTATCTGTGCATCTTATTTCTATAGTTGATTTTTATTTAATTTTTTTTTATTATTATTTGAGTTTTGAATTCTTCAAATTTATAGAATAATTACATGGAAAATTTTTAATGTTAATTTTAAAAACTACATTCCACTGTATTTAATTATCTTGTTAATATAATTTAAACATTCATCCCTCTTTTAATACACATTGCATACTTTATTTGCATATATATAAGCAATATAGTCTTGTTATAATTTTGGTTTAATTTTATATATTATTTATTAATTGTATTTTTTATTTATTTATTATTTATTATTTATTTTTTTATTTTTTTGGTTATATATATATATATATATATATATATATATAAACAAAATTATAACAAGAAGACTGACATTAACATTTTCAATTAATTATTAACATCTAAATAATTACATTTTTAAATTAAGGAGTGAGTTCAATATGATATTGGTTTTTGTTGTGATATCAAAATTGCTATGAAGAATCATGAAATCTCTGACCGCTGAAATTGTATATCAGTGACATCACAGCCAGTTAGTCCCACGACTCTGTTGCCTATGGAACCCTTTCAATTATTCACGCAGACTCTACTTCCTTTTCTTTGTATCTCTCTCTCATACCCTTCCATGCCACTGTATAATCTCTACGCTTTTTAAATCATCCCCCAAGGGTATTATGAAAGGCCACATGCAGTTCTCAGTACCGCACTTGCACCCACGTGGGGTATTTTAAGGTGAACGAATGCGTGCGTGTTACCTGCTGAACGTCCTGCTGGAACACGCACAGCTGCAGACGTTGGTGCAGCCGGACCTTACGGTGTTGCCAGATGTTCTCCAGCTGCCTCTGGTGATGCAGAACCTCGTGGATGATGTCCAAAACATGGTGAACCGCCTTGGAGTAATTGGCAGATGCCGTCAGCGAATCGGCGCTGCCTGGGGTCAAAGGGCGCTGAAGTTTGTCCAATAAGGTTTTCCCATCTTGACTCACCTGGGAGAGGGCAGGACACTGATGAGAAAATAATTGCACAAACCTATTATGCTAAATGAAGCTGTTATATGCAATGTAACTCTTAATAGCACCGAGCGTTTTACAATAAATATAATTAGCTAAAATTGCCACTTTAGACATGCCTGTAATTGCTATAATGCGCTAGTACCATTTACTTTGGGATCAGTTCCCTTAAACGGTTTTTCAAGAGTGCCTGGTAATTTAGTGATTTCGAGACGCACGGTCTGTACCTCGGAGTAGGCAGCGGTGATGTGTTCATACAGGCCTTGGTGATGGTGGATGGCATCCTCCAGGTCCTGGAGCTCAGAGGGCAGATCCACCTCCCCGCACGCTTTACACCACGAGTCCACATTACTCATGTACTGCAGAAAGACACACATTTACAACAGAATAATACATCATTCTCACTGCAGAACAAGATTCTACCCTAAATATTCGGTCCTTTAAATATGTAGAACACCTTAAAATAAAGGCGAGTTCTAATGTAATGTTTTGTGCATAATTTGTCTGAATGTTCTGGCATATCATGTCCATATAGAGCTCTGACATCAAAAGAACTGGAGCGAATTAAAACTAATAAGGGCAAACGCAGGGCATGATGAGAGACAAGCTTCCTATGCTGCACTCTGAATATCAATTCAAATCAAATCGTCTTTCATCTCATCCCACTCAGAACGAGGCTGAGAGTCTGGTTCCTCAACTCAAACAGAATCTCATGTATGAGGCCAGCCCGAACCAGGCTGCCTCCTGACTGGCAGTTGTGCTGATGCTCAAAGGAACAAAAAAAAAAAATCTCTCGGTGTTGATTCAGCCTCTCTATAAAAACACTGCATGTGTGAGAGGAATATTTTATTCACCTCTCCTCTCTACTGCGGTCTCTCAGACTATCAGGCTTTTCTCCCGTTTTTAAATTTCTTATTTATTTATTTATTTATGATTTAAAGCCATATCAGCAGCAATGGCTATATTCATGGCAATATCACTTCAATACATATTTTACAATATTTTTTCATTTTTCATCATTTAGCAGACGCTTTTATCCAAAGCGACTTACAAGGGGAGCAATCAGGGGTTAGGTGTCTTGCTCAAGGGCACTTTAGTCATGGTATTGAAGGTGGAGAGAGTGCTGTTTATTCACAATCCCCACTTTCAATTCCTGCCGGCGTGGGAATCGAACCTGCAACCTTCAGATTACAAGCCTGACTCCCTCACCACTAGGCCACGACTACCCAAAATTTATTTATACTATACAAAATCTGGCATACATACCAATAACAACAACATTAATAATAGCAATAATTACATAGAGTCTTTCAACTGAATATTCGACAAATTCTAAAATTACTCCAGGTGAAACCTTTTTTAAAATGTCCGTTAATGTGTTCTCTGTATAAAACCGTCGTCTAATATTATTTGCCGCATTTTTAAATGCGTGTTTTTTCCATGTTCAGAAAGTGAGCATTTACAATGCTGATTAAAGGCACACTTTCATTACATATCATTCAAAATTATAAGTTATCTATAAAAATGCTCAGTATATATGTTTTATGCTGAGAGTAATGTGCAGTTAGCTTAGCATTGTGCTAACTTCAAACTCTATTATTCCCTTTTTCAAAGAGTTGATTTTGTTTTTGGGATCTACAAGAATAGCTTGAATGTTCAAAAACTCCCATATTTGACATTGTTGCAGCACTTCTCAAGTTCCCGCTGGAGGGACTTTTTCATGCTCAAACAGCAAGAAAGCATCCTGTGCAGAGTGATTTTTAAGTTTGTGTGATGCTTGATTTGTTATTCTAAATGAATCGAAGCCAAAGCCTGATTATTATTCAGTTTCAACAGCATGTGAAGTCCATTCCTCTTTTCTCTTGCTCCCCAAGTAATTATCAAAAATCACATCTACAGTCTGACCAATTGACCCTTCGCAAAAAATTTGATTGACAGGCGATCTGACCAATCATAACCCCGAATCCGCCATTTTGTCCGACAAAGCAGTCAGAGGAGTTAGCAGATTAACGTTGGTGAACTTGAATGATTGTGTGTCCTCACGTCTTTCCGCGCTTGAAACAACATTCCTTCTGATGTTCATTCATGTTTATTTGATGCTATAAATGAACTAGTATGAAGAGATGATCGGTTCACGAGGAGCTACAGCGATCTGTCACCACACATTAAAGACACACTAGACGCTATTTATTGTTTAAACCTCTTTAAAAAATTACAATATTTTAAATATAAAATGGTTTCATATGGTGTCAGTGTCCTCTTTGCTCCGTGATGTACTTTCACTGTGTGAGAACATGATGTGTGGCGTGAGAGCGCATGGCTTGTCGGACATAGCAACAGTAACTAAAGGGGGCGGGTCTTTGCGAAGGGTCAATTCACCAATCGTACATTGATCTCTCCGCCAAGCTCTCGTTGGTATCAGTTATCATTACAAGAAGATGTGTCAGTGTTCTCTCTGACCTGGTCGCATTTCTGGTGGAAAGTAGCAGACATCTCCAGCAGGGCGCTCCTCTCGTCCAGCGCAGCAGCGAAGGCCTTCCACTCCTGCTCCAGCTGACCTGAGATCTGTTTGATCTGCTGGGACGCGTAGTGGCCCGCCTCCAGCAGACGGTTCCCCACCGACATGATGCGGTTTATGTTCACGTAAACATTCTGCAGGACGACAACAACAAAAAATTACTACCGACCACAATGTCAACACATCAATATGAGGTACAGTAGTGGCCAAAAGTGATGTCTGTGAAATGTGAAAATTCATATATATATTATAATTTTTTTAATTAATTCTCTATTAATTTTCTATTAATTAAGTTTAAATGTTAAAGATGTTGTAAGCATATTGCTAGCTGTGTAGTCAATAGTTTTATTTATTTATATAGTGCCATTTTTTGGTCAAGAAATTATGAACATGCAAAAACAAGAGAGAACAAACAAGATATTAATAACTGGTTATGTTGTAGTCATTGTTTGCTTTTTCCTGTGAACTTTTTGTTTTTCTATGCATATTTTTTTTTTTGCTGAGTACAATAAAAACTGTAGCTGTAGTTTATCTTTTTTGCAGAATAATTTTGTCAGATAAATACCTTAATAAAGTTTACTGTTTTGTTTATTTAGAATTAAAAAAAACAAAGTATTTTCCTCATATTTTGATGGTTAAATCAAACTTTTAGGCTCAACAAACATCCCTTCGGCACATCACTTTTGGCCACTACTGTATGACTAAAAAGTGTTCAATGCATGAATTATTGCCCAAAATTAGAGTTTTTTTATTTAATTGATAGAGAACGGATATATATATATATATATATATATGGATAATGGACATTTAACTGTACATGCTTTTTATTTGCCTTATTTTATTTAGGTTGCCTTTGTCATCATCTAACGCTCACTTAAAGTCAAATGTTACAGTATGAATTTTTCATACAGCTTCTAAACAGATTGTTCAGGAAACACTGCTATTGGAAGACAACACAATACATGTTTAACAGCACTTTAAGAGCTGTTTTTTGAAAGAAATTGTCACTTTTATTCAGCGAAGATGCATTACTTTGATGAAAAGTGACTTTTATAATTTCAAATAAAAGCTGTCTTTCTACTCAAAGAATCCTGAAAAAAAATGTAGCACAACTGCTTTCAACTGATAATAAGAAGAAATGTTTCTTCTGAAGGATCATGTGACACTGAAGACTGGAGTAATAGTACTAAAAAAATTCTAATAGAAAACTGCCATTTTAAATTGTACTACTATTTCACAATATTCCTGTATTTTTGATCACATTAAGGCAGCCTCTGAGAGAATAAGAGACTTCTTTCAAAAACATTACAAACTTATTTGTAATTAAGGATAACAAAATCTTTATCTGCACTGTTTATAACATAAGTAAATGAATGCTATCATTAAATTTTTACACCAACATTTGAAGACTTACCGCTCAATATGCAGGAAGTGATCAATACAGTAATGGGGATTTTTAAAGGA
The DNA here is from genome assembly GCA_038088235.1 of Zacco platypus. Classification (NCBI taxonomy): domain Eukaryota; kingdom Metazoa; phylum Chordata; class Actinopteri; order Cypriniformes; family Xenocyprididae; genus Zacco; species Zacco platypus. Next base: position 28,094,555 of record CM076071.1, read on the forward strand.
CGCCCCTAACAGGGCCCACAGCTGGTGGGTGGCCACCCAAACAGGAAGCACTTAGGTAGATCACGGTCTATGCTTCATCTCTGATTATACAATGAGTCGCCATGACTGAATAAAGAATCGGCTCTTACATTGTCAAACGCAAACCATTACCCAGCTTAAATGGAAGAAAAATCTAGTGTAGTCACTGAATGAAAGAAATGGCGAGTGTGTGTGCGGATACAGGATGTAGGTGGTGACAGCGTTCACATGAACCCTGATAATCGTTAGGTTACTAACGTAACCCCGGTTCTCTGATAACATGAAGTGAAGTATCTCACTTACGGGGGACCGCCTCTAGGCGTGACCGATCGCGGAAGCACCAATAACACCACGTCTGCCAATCATGGCAGACCAATCGCTGCAGCGATCAGGGAGTCCTACCTCCCTGTATAAACCGCAGTTACCTGCCGTTTCGTCATTCTCCGCATATCTCTTCTCCGTGCAGATCAGGCAAGGAGGGCAAAGTTTGTGAGATACTTCACTTCATGTTATCAGAGAACCGGGGTTACGTTAGTAACCTAACGTTCTCTTTCTAACATTCGTTCAGTATCTCACTTACGGGATATAGACCACTCCCGAATTGCCGATATGCTGACGAAGCAGACTAAAGAAAGAGTGGGTAATTCACTGAATCATAGCTCCCGACGGAGGTGAAAACAGAATGACATGAGGAATTCTCCCTCGAATAAAAATAGTGTCTATACCACCTGACTCACTCCCAGGACTGAGTGGGCCAGGGAGGGTTCTGTCACATCCAGCCTATAGAAACGAGTAAATGTGTGCGGAGAAGACCAGCTGGCCGCCGCGCAAATTTCTCGAATAGAAATGCCTCTAAACAAAGCCCAGGATGTAGCCATACCTCTAGTAGAGTGAGCTCTTAGTCCTGCTGGGGGCTCCAAATTCGTATTACTGTAACATAACACGATAGCCTCCACCACCCAGTGAGAGAGGCGTTGACGGGATATAGGTTTTCCTTTGTACGAGTCCGCCCACGAGACAAATAGCTGATTGCTCTTACGAAGGGAGCGGGTTCTCTGAACATACGTATACAGAGTACGAACTGGACATAGACCGTGTAACCGCTCCTCCTCCGGGGATGAAAAAGGTGGCGGATGAAAAGCTAGCAGGTCCACTGACTGAACTACACTAGCGTGATCAAACACTTTAGGCACAAACGCTGGGTTAGTTCTCAAAGTTACCTTTTGACCACCCGGAGCGAACATCATACATGACGGATGAACTGATAGGGCATGTAGCTCACTCACCCTTCTAGCTGTAGTAAGAGCGAGTAACAGAGCCATCTTAAAAGTGAGAAGCTTCAAGGCAATTTTATCAATGGGCTCGAACGGAGCTTTCGAAAGCGCGTTCAGAACCACAGACAAGTCCCATGGCGGTACTAGAGGCTTTGATATCGGGTGCAGCCTACGCGCCCCTCTCATAAAACGACAAACGAGAGGGTGTTGGCCAATGGTCCCCGAGTCAAGACCAACATGACATGCCGAGATGGCGGACAGATAAACCTTAACCGTAGAAAAGGCTCTGCCCTTATCTAGAAGGTCCTGTAGGAAACATAGCACATCTGAAACTGAACACAAGAAAGGAACGATGTTTCTGTCTGCGCACCATTCTTCAAACACCCTCCATTTAAGATTATATAAAGAACGCGTCGAGGCAGCCCTCGCGTTCTGAATTGTCTCAATAACTTTTGGAGGTAACCCGGCTGCGTTCAGATTTAGCCTCTCACGGGCCAGGCCCAAAGAGCTAGTTTCTGAGGGGAGGGGTGAAATATTTCTCCTCGTGCTTGTGAGAGGAGATCTCTGCGCGCTGGTAACGGCCACGGTTGGCCGTAGAGCAGTTGAGCAATCTCCGCCATCCACAGTCTCCCCGGCCAGTACGGCGCGATCAGAATCATTACATGTCTGCACTCCCGGACCCTCCGTAGTGTCGGCTCGATCAGGCTCAACGGAGGGAACGCGTAAAGTAACACGTCTGGCCACTCGTGGGCTAGAGCATCCACACCCAACGGTGCATCGTCGCTGGCCAGAGAGAAGAACCGGGAACAATGCGCGTCTTCGTGCGATGCGAAGAGATCTACGGCGGCCTGGCCGAATCTCTGCCACACCATAAGGATCACTTGGGGATGAAGTCTCCACTCTCCGTACAGAGGATTCCCTCTGGACAGTAGATCTGCTCCCCTGTTCATTAATCCCGGAACATGCGTCGCGCGTAACGACAGGAGGGTCCCGCTGCTCCACAAAATCAGTTCTTTCGCTAACAAGTGAAGTTTGTGAGAACGTACCCCTCCCTGCCGATCTATGTAGGCTATCACCGTTGTATTGTCTGTTCTGACCAATACGTGATGGTCCCTGAGAAAATGTACAAAATGTCTCAGAGCTAGTAACACTGTCAGTAGTTCTAGAAAATTTATGTGCTTTTCTCTCAGTGCGGGAGACCAAACTCCTCTCACTGTTCTGCCATCGAACACTGCCCCCCAGCCCTTGAGAGATGCATCTGTCGTCACCACTTTCCTCATTACAACAGGCCCCAGAGGGCATCCTGTCCTGAGAAAAGACGGGGCTCTCCAATGACAGAGAGCGCTCATGCACTCTGGTGAGACGCGCGCTCTGCGACTGAGACGGCTCATGGGGCGAATGTCCTGAGACGTTGTCCAGTTCTGAAAATCCCTCATTCGCAGCAGTCCCAGGGGAACCACTGACACGGTTGAGGCCATCAGACCCAGTAGCCGAAGACACGTTCTGAAAGAGACTGATCTCCCTCTTTGAAAGAGGGAGAGGCAGCTGTGAAATGTTTCGACGCGTTCCTCTGATAGGAAAGCTTGAAACGTCACTGAATTCAACCTGAGACCTAAGTAGACTATTTCCTGTGAAGGGGATAGGCAACTCTTCGTCTGGTTTATCTTGAAACCTAATCTCTCCAGATGCGTCACTAGTGTGTGCGTATCGCTCTCTGTCTGCCGCGGGGACGGCGCGCAGATGAGCAGATCGTCCAGATATGATAAAACTCTGATCCCTTTGTTCCTTAACGGTGTCAGAGCTGCTTCCACACATTGCTGAATACCCTGGGCGCTAACGCGAGGCCAAAGGGGATTTTCGTGTACTCGTATGCTGTGCCCTGATAAGCGAACCTCAGATATTTCCTGTGAGCAGGCAAAATATCTATGTGAAAATATGCGTCCTGGAGGTCCACTGAGGTGAACCAATCCCCTTGACGAATACTTTGACACACAGTTCTGAGCGAAAGCATTTTGAATCTGTACTTTCTGAGGTGTTTGTTGAGGACCCGTAAATCCAAAATGGGACGGAGACCTCCCCCTCTTTTGGGAATCACAAAATAACGGGAGTAGAAGCCCAACTGGCTCCCTTCCGTTGGAATCACTCTTATCACTCCTTTTCTCATTAAAGAGGATATTTTGTCTTCTAACACCTGAGCTGCGTCCCCCTGGGCCACTGAAAACACCACTCCATTGAACACAGGAGGTTTTACAGAGAATTGAAGCCTGTATCCCCTCTCTATCGTGGTTAAAACCCAGGGATGAACTGCGCATGCGCGCCAGTTCGCCGTCTGAGCAGCGAGTGGGCCCATCCCGGCTTCGCTCACTAGCGGTGCTGCAGCACGCTCTAGTGGCGAAGGGGGGGAATACCGCTCCAATGAAGGAGCTATATTCTTTATCAGTGATAGTTTTAATTTTTTGTGATCTTTTTCTTTTGTTTTCATCCCACTCTGCGCCCTCGGCCGTTGGCCTGGATGCGTCAGAGAAAACTTTATTTTTGAAGGGATGCTTGTGCACTTTTGTCCTTCCTCCCTCAGAACAAACCTCGTAGGTGGAGGGAGAGACAACACTTCGGGGGGCACCTGAGGAACATATGCCAACCTCCCGCACACACTGGACTCTGAACTGTCCATACAAACATTTTTTGCATCTACATTTCTTCTCCTTTTCCCCGCGGGAGGGAGAAAGAAAACGTCCTGAAGGGATGGGACAGAGAAACCCTGAGTGCTGTCTCCAAAACCTTCCTGATGCTGAACTGACGTTTCAGGTCGACCGCCTCTTTTTGTTTACCTGCGGGGTGGCCGATCGGTGTTTTGCAGCTGCGGCTGCGAAAGACTGTTTAGGTCTCGCAAACGCGGGCTTTGATTGTGGGCCCGCGTTTCCTGGCTGTTGTGGCGGGGCAGGACGGGAAGGCTGATGGTCAGAATGGCCTCCTCTCCCTGTAGGTCTGAAATTCGCTCGGCTCGGGTGATAAGTCCGAGCCGTCGGTTTTCTGGGAAGACAGACCTCGAATGCCTCTCCCTCTTTTTTCCTCAGGTCACATTGTTGACGCATCGCTGTTACCGTCGCGCCAAACATGGCCTTTGGATCGATAGGGGCATCCAAAAACTGTAATTTCTCTTTGTCAGAGAGGCCTGACAAACCCAGCCAAAGCGATCTCTCACCCACAACTGCCAAACCCATGCTCCGACCGCCGCTCTGAACCGCTCCGCGCGACGTGCGCAGGTTTAAATCTGCGATGACACATATCTCCTCCCAGAGCGCTGGGTTGGGAGATCCGGAGTCCAGCTGACGACCCATCTCCTCTAATAACTCCGCTTGATAGGCCGTAAGGAGGGACGTCGCGTTCAAAGCCCGGACAGCGAGTGCAGAGGATTTATAAATTTTTTGGAAAACAGAGGCGGCGAAGCGCTCTGTTTTCCCTGGCAGGGAGGCTCCCGTTGAAGAAAGCGCTGCTCTGCGACTCGGGTGCAGATGATTTGCAACCGATGATTCTACCGGGGGAGGATCTGCCATCCCTAAGTCCTCCATTCCCTGGACATCCAGCCTCGAGAAGCCTTTGACGGGTACTCGGTGTGAAAAAGGCTTGTCCCAAAACCTCTTCATCTCCGCCACACAGGCCGGGACGGCAGGAATGAACTGCCTCGCTGGAGGGAGACGTGACGGCAGCCGCTTACCGTCATACAGGTCTCTTTCAGTCCCTTGGCCTGCTGGTTGGGATGGCCAGTCGATCGATAGTCTAGCCGCGGCCCGGCGACAGACCTCGAGTAGATCCGCGTCCGTCTGTACAGGGGAGGGTGAACTCTCATCCTGTGCACTCGGCGGACGCGACTGAATCGGGGGAAGAATAGCATCTTCATCATCGTCATCCTCGTCTTCGAGGATGGTCGACAAGACTTCGTCGTCGTCATCTTCCTCTCCCGCTAAAGGATCATCGAACAGCGGGGGAAGGACGGGTGACACCCTCTCCATCATCTCTCCCCACGAGCTGGCGGCCTGCGGACCATCCATGGGTTCCTCTCTGGGTTGAGCAGAGAGGCATGGGTCCGACTTTCCAGCCACTGCCACGCGGAGTCTCCGCTCTCGGGTCTTGGACGAGAACGTCGCGCAGTGAGGACAACCCTCGGGGTTGGACAGAGCTGCCTGAGCGTGTTTAGCGCCCAAACAGGAGATGCAGAGGCCGTGTGAATCCTTCGCAGAAATCCACATTCCGCAAGCACACGGATGGGGAGGACGACCCTTTCCTCCGGGGCTCTCCGGCTCTTTCGCGGTAGCCATGGCCTGCACTCTCTTCGTACGGTAAGCTTTTGACACCACGAGTACGGAGCTGTGCTGCGATAGAGAGCTCTTATTTTTCTAATTTTTTTGGTGCGTAGTGAGCGCCCAATAAAACTAGGAAAATAAGTGGATAGACTTAGAGCAGAAACTCGCCTTGACGCGTTAGTTATCGCACTCTAAAGTAAGTCACTCAACAAACGATAGGATCTTGCGTTTGGGACGTTACCTTGCGGCTCCGTCGGTAAACCGTTAAGCAAATATATCCCAAAGTCTGTTGAGTCTGGCTTCCAAAAATCTTCACGGGGAAGAGAGCGAGAATGACGAAACGGCAGGTAACTGCGGTTTATACAGGGAGGTAGGACTCCCTGATCGCTGCAGCGATTGGTCTGCCATGATTGGCAGACGTGGTGTTATTGGTGCTTCCGCGATCGGTCACGCCTAGAGGCGGTCCCCCGTAAGTGAGATACTGAACGAATGTTAGAAAGAGAACCCTTTTTAATCAGACTAGAAGCGCAGTCGTAATAAAGATTGGAAGGATATGACGACATTTCATTTGGATTGTAAGGGGTGGTTTAAACCTTTTAAACCTGGTTTAAACATGTAAACAATGGAAAGTTCTGCACACGTGTCGCAGAAATGGTGAAATGACGTATGATGCACGGAAAGAGTTGAATATAGTGTAAGAAACGACTGTCGTGTCATTTTAAAATTCTCATTCCACTGAAGAGCTGAAGGAGAATGTCATCCCAGCAGTCCTTGCTTCGGACTCATCCACAGGCACACTAGCTGTGTCTGAAACCGCTCCCTATCCACTATATAGTGCACTATATCGGGTGTCGGCCATTTTGTAGTGCTGTCCGAATTCTGAGTGAACGACTTCATTCCCTACATTCGTTCACTACTTTTACCCACAATCCTCTCTGATTTTGAGTGTACATTCGATGTACATTCGATGTTTACCCAAAATCCAACGCGATGAGACGATCGAGCGCGAAAGAAAAATAAATATGGCGGACGGGAAGCGGCAACTTCTACAAATTTTTTATTAATTAGAACGTCTTTGTAAAGATATTTTGAAGCGAAATGATACAGGTTTATATCATAATATATATACTTATCATATGATAATTTGGTCGATTTTTCTCATATGTTAGTGAACTGTTGTACAGTGTATTTAACTTACGTCTTAGAATATGATGTATTGACGAATTTTTATTTGCTTTAGGGACGGATGAGGATGTTAGGCAGCTAATTTTAAAAAGAACTCAATGTGGTCATCGGTTTTCTGGGTGGAGAAACGCTGCCCAGCAAGGATGGGACTGAGTTTTAGGAATTATATATATATATATATATATATATATATATATATATATATTTTTTTTTTTTTTTTTTTTAATACACTTAATAGCTAAAACAGTTAAAGCTAAACAGGACATATTACAGATGGGTGTAGGAAATGTTAATGACGAAATTGTCTGGCGCATGCTATTAACGTCAGCGTCCGAATTCGCTCACTCATTTTCGTTCACTCTTTGCTGATATAGTGCGCTCAACTGCCATGCACTATATAGGGGTTAGTGAATGAGTGAACGAGTGGGCGGTTTCGGACACAGCTCTTGTTTTGGTCGTGGGAAGGGGCACAAAGCTAAATAAATATTAAGCCTGCTTTTTAAAATAAAAGAAACGGGGTTCATACAAATACTGTAAAATTACATTTTCAAGCATTACAATAAGAGATTTCACTTAAACAACATCTTTATTATCTTTCAAATTCTAAAAAATGGCAAATAGATAAATAAAATAAACTAATAATAAACAAAATGGTACAAATAAAGCGCAGCAAATGCACCGACTGTGGTAACGACTTTAACCACTGACAGGACGCTATGAGAAAGATATCCTTATTTCCTTATTCAAATAGTTTTTTCCTCATGAATATATGATTGACCTGAAGAATGAAAGCTGTATCATATACTGAGCAATATCACGAAATGCGAAATGGCTCTATATGTATATCAGACAGGCTGCAGCATTAATTTGGCGTGAAAAGATTGTTTATATGTTGTCTTTCAATAATTCAAGTACTTTTCAAGTACCTTTTTATAAATGTGGCTGTTTTCAAGGGTTTCCAGGACTTTCAATAGGTCAAATTCAAGTAATTCAAACACTGTAAGCACCTTCGACAAACCTTGACGAAATGGCGGGATTATGGTTAGCGGGAAACTGTATATTTGTGCAGTGTGCGCATCGCATGTCAAAAGATCAATTCCGATTTGAAGCTTGTGACATATAAACACGCACATCAAATGCAAAACATTATTTAGCGTTCACGTAAACACAATATTCAGATTCATTAAAAAACTAAAACTGTTCATGTAATTGTAACTAGTGACATTTTCAATCTTTTGTGAATGTTTTGCACACAATTTTCCCTGGAGATAATGTAACTCTAGTTGACATCTTCTCACCATGCAGTTCATGGCAAAGTGGTTGTGCTGGGTCTGCAGCTCCATGGCGTGGGGGTGGTTGTTGCCGATCTCGGTGTATCCGGCCAGAAACAGCCCTTTGTTGTGCATGATCCAGTCAAACATCTGCAGAGATACAGCAATCGCGCACACGTCAGGCACACATTTGACTAGAAGCAGGTTTAGCGTATGTGTGTGTTTGTAATGTAAGACTGGGTGCACATCTGAACACGTGCATCGATGTGTTCATACAGCTGAAATTGATAAAAATAGAAAATCATAAAAATGACCCATTTCTCAGGAGCAAAGAATAGCTGCTGGTTTCCTAGCAACATGCAAATCTTCCGCCCACTATGAGAAACATTGAGACGAATTAGTGAGAACTTCTGTAAATATGTGCACAGATCCAGATAGAATTAAAACACCCGGTGTGCTTCAATTTAGGAGGCCGGGCCCACTAGGGGTCCTTGGCAAACTTTCAAGGGGGCTGCAGGATGATTGAAAAGTATTTAAATTAATACATTATTCTTAATAATCTCTCAACTATAATCTAGATTTTTAAAAAAAAAAGATAAAATAAAAGATGTTTGAAAAAAAAAAAAAAAAGCAGCTGTAATAACACAAGTTAGCTGTATTGACAACTTTTGTGGCATAATATCAATTAAGAAAATAATTTTCACTTCACCCAACACTAAAATGAAATGAAATCACATACAATATAAATAAAATAAATTATTAATTATAAATTTTATATATATATATATATATATATATATATATATATATATATATATATATATATATATATATATAAATATAAATATAATATTAATATATTACGAGTAATAGTAAAAATATGTACTAATATATAAACTAATATAATATATTACTAATTACATATAATTACTAAAATACTAGTAATACAATTTTTTTTATATATATATATAAATTCAAAATTAAAGTTATTTAATTCATATATAAAATTCATTTATATATTTATATATATATATATATATATATATATATATATATATATATATATATATATATATATATATATATATATATATATATATATATATTATATTAATATATTACGAGTAATAGTAAAAATATGTACGAATATAAACTAATATAATATATTACTAATTACATATAATTACTAAAATACTAGTAATACAATTTGTTTAAAACTTAATAATAATAATAAAATAAAAAATGTAAATATTATTTGCCAATGATGTAATTCCTGTTTGGATTTGCCTCTATAAAAAGTTATCTTGTATCTATGCGTATATCACGTGAACATTACACAAACTACAAAATGTTAGTAAGTGATTCTATCACACTAATACTGTTAATGTGTATAAATGATGTCTTTTAAACTATATGACTTCTATAACTTGCCCTATTCGTTTCCAATGTCAAGTGCCTTGCTTTAACTGAAATTTTAGCTTTTTTGAGGGATGGGTGAAAAACATCTCTCATGTTAATCATCATGGTAATCATCATGATGGCATAAATATGGTAAAATATGCCAACAATGAGATATAGCATGCTGTAATTCGTCATGTCTCTTGGGTGTTCATGTGCGGATCTCACCTTTTCAGCATCCTGCTCGAAAAGCCTGAGTTGGAAGCACTGGTCCAACTGCAGCTTGCGGACGTGCCAGGCCTGGTGCAGGTTCTGCCGGGTGCTGTGCAGTTTCTCTAGTAGGGCTGAAATGCGGGGCACCAGGCCCTGGGTGTCAGCGTTGGGCTGTCCTTGCCCTTCCCTCTGCCCCGGCGGCACAGGCACGGTTCGGTTAGCGTAGCTCTCGCTGCTTTGAATCCTCTGCAGCAGCCTCTGGCCCTCGCTGTCCACCTCCTCCATGGGAGCCTTCATCACCCTCTTCTTCAGGGCCGCGTGCTCCTCTATCATGCGCCGGGCTCCCTCCAGGTCCTGCGGGAAGTCTTTGCGCGTGACTGTTTCTTGCATCTCCTCCAGACGGGCGAGCAGGTGGCGAGCGTTGCCCGTGAAGTCTTCGAAGGCCACGCGGATCTCGATCCACTCTTCGTGGTTGTAGTCCAGGCTGCCCTCAAAGTCGGGTGTCAACTGGGACGGGTCAACCACCTTAGATAAGCCCTCCAGGGAAACCATTGTGGTCTGAAGGTGGGCGTGATGGAGGAATGAAAAGAACAGAAAATGGACATTAAGGGTGGCGAGAAAGAACTAGGGTGGATCAATATGCACAACTCCACAAAGCACAATATGACTTCCTAATGCCCTAAATCCTATGTGAATTGATGCAGGCTCTGTTAATGACCAGCAAGGTGGGACGGCTATTTTTAACCAGGGGCATAAATCTAATTTCATACAGCCACTCAGGGACCGCCTGAGGTCCAAACTACCTAGAGACAGACAGACTCCCAGCATGAAGCCTGAGGGCGTCAGAAAGGGCGACATCACCACCAGCAGCACTGCAGTAACACGAACCAGCAGTCAGCTCTGAACTACCTGAAGAGCCTCAGATTTGATAGAAATCTGTACACAAATGTATATTAGTGCTGCAACGACGCGTCACACTGTTTACATTCATCTGGCGTAATGGCGGCTTCTGCTCCTGGGAACGGAGAAAGTTCCATTCTATCACAAAAACCCAGACCACGATTATCAAAAGTATGGGAACACTTTAAACAGAGGCCAAATAAAATGGTCCTTTGTTCCCTTTGCAGAACCGAAATGGCGTACCACCTATGGAATTGGATCTCTGCCAAATTTTTGCGCACACAAGATCATATTTTGAGCGTGCAAAAGGGCATTTCGCGCGTGAACTGAGTTGAGGAGAAAATCTTCGTCTCGCAAATAAGAAAATATTTCGAGCGAACGAAAATCAGTTTTGCATTTCAAAGAAGTTTATTTGGATGTGCGCGGACGTTCTCTTTCGCACGTGCAAGGTTTGAGTTGCTCGCGCTCCTGATACCCGCCCTGCGCGCTCGCTAAGACTCGCATTACAGACAGCGCAAGAGGAAAAACACATGGTTCAGGAGACGTTTGTTCAATGGCTTGAACACTATCAAAGTTCCTTTAAGACTGTATAGAAAGTCTTTGACACTCTTCTTTTAAAGTTCAAATGTCTTCCACTGGACGAACACACATAAGTGGCTTATTTTTAATCAAAATCAAATCGTATTGTTACATAATGGCGTGTCCCAGTGTTTCTACACCTCAATGAACTGCTAAATTAGTTCTAACTTCTTACGTAAAAAAAGATCACTAGATTAATAAAAAAAACTAATAAAAATAATCGTTAGATTAGTCGACAGAAAAAATAATCGTTAGTTGCAGCTCTAATGTATATGCATGTACATTTGCAAACTCTTTAAAACAACGAACGCTACGCTCCAAGCGTACTCAACCACATCCAATCAGAACATATTTGACGTTTAATATAATTTTCTTTTTTTGACCAATAAGATTTCAAAGTGGGTGGGGCTACCCAGCATAAAGGCCCGTTCACACCAAGAACTAGAAAATGAATAATAACACCAGTTATGTTACTAAAAATCATTCTGAAAAGAGAATCCATCAATATCGTCCTTGATGTGAACGCAGCAGAAACCGATCCATTTCAATTCTTCAGCATTTGTATTGAATATTGAAGAATATTTTAGAAAATGACTGCATATTCCTTTCACACAATTAATTACACATTTTAGTACCTTAATTGTTTTCATGCATAATATAATATTGTCACAGAGTAAAAAAAATAAAACGGTACTATATCTTTAAGAATAGCCGAGGTTCATCATGAGTCTTACGGCTGAGCGCATATAAATGACGACTTCTTTCCCGCATCAATTTGTGTGCATATTAGTGAAGCGTTTTTGCACTTTTTGTTTGTTTCACAATTGAGAACTGACTATATAGACATAAAAATACAAGATATGTATAGTAAAAGACATTTGCAATGAAAACGGAGGCATGGATTTAATCATTACTATCATAAGTTAACCAAACCTATTAATATATATTAAACGTATACACAATTAAGACAAAAATGTCCACTCTTCCATTCATCCATTTCAGGTCATATTAGTCCTAAGAGGACTAAAAAATAGTGTTATTCTTTCTATAGATGAATAGACGGGAGGACAGAAAAAAAGAAATCAAATGTGCGCGAGTGGGCTTCGTCAAAGCCGTGAAAGCGGAGAGAGCGGAGGTGTGCGTTTCTTTTGTGAATTCAAGGTAAATGCGGTGTAAGCCTATTCATCAATTCAAGTCCTGCCGTCACACAGGCATCGCAGCCTTTCACAGACACACATCAGCACGAGCACGCCGCCCATTAGTCCATTAAGCGCAATGAGAATAATGCGAGTTATGGAGTGCATTTGCTTCTTTTTTTTGCCTTGTGCTCATATTTTGTTGTTTGGTAATTGTGAGAAATGTGGCATGTCATGAGCAGTGGGCGAGATGAGAGCTTGCAGCCGTTCCTATGACAAATTCCTTGACCCTGCCCACCAGAAACATTTCATCATGTGTTGTGCTCAACACTTGTTTGGACTTACATGGACCACCAGATGGCAGGGAGTGCTTCTGATCCTCCCACTGCAATCCATGCACAGTTTCTCAGTGTTGCGACGTAAAAAAAAGCAGTCAAAATGGGGCAAAAAGGCCCGATTGGGGAATTTATATGCGAGTGACACCAGCATGTTGACCTGTGATTGGCCAAAGGCAGATCTCATCTCCATTTAGTTTTTCTAAACCAATGCTATTTTAGTATTGTTTATATACTATTATCAGTATTTATTAATATTTTAAATTAGTTTTTATTATTTTCAGTTTTTTTATTGAAGTTTAAGTACGTTTCAGTAATTGTCAATTTAATTAGTTTTTGTTTTTGAAATATTTTTACTTAAATTTCAGTTTTAGTCATTTTAGTCATTCAACTTATTTGTAATTCAGCTTATTTTATTTCAGTTGCCAAGGGAAAATTTTAGGGCTGTAACTAAAGATTATATTTTACGATTAGTCGATTAATCTATTTCCCGTCTATGCATCGACGCGTTGTTTAACATTTCTAATTTTCTAATCCAATATTTATGTTTTATTTCAATTTTAATTAACCAAAATTACTTATTAATAGTTTTAGCTAACTAGAATGACACCGTTCTGAACGTTATTATTAAAGGCACAATATGTAATTTTCGCGCCAAGAAGTCGCTTATTCAAAACAAAGGCATAGCTTGATGACGCCGTGATTGAGCGTTTGAATCATGGGTGTTGTCGTCTTCAGCTCAACAGCTGATGGAAAGGAATACGACGGAATCATATTCATACATGAACTACTGTATTAAAGTTTGACTAACGTTACGGTGGTATGAAGCAGGGCGGATCGAGAGCCGCGGGAGAGGAACGAGGCCGCTGGAGCGAATGCTAATGATAGACACCTGCGATATACACCGGTCTCGAGTTCAGCGGAGCTTTTATTATGCTTTTTCTACAGTCGGCCGCGTCCATTCTTTTCGTTGCATATGTGGGGTAACGCCATGCTTTACATGGTTAAAACAATAATACTAAATACATTTGAGTGTGTTGAAAGTTGTTATTGTTGCTCGGTGGCTGCTATGAGAGACTTGTTGCAATCTAATCTAGATCGCTATTAATAAAACTGGAAATCGAAGGTAGCGCACTTATGACATTATTGACAGGCGAAGCAATGACACGGTTAAAATTGCTGATTTCTCTAGATTTAAACATTGTTGGAAACATTGTTTGAGATAATAGAAGTACACAAGTCAACAAAATGTATAAGATTGTTCTAGTGGTTTTTGTATATTTAAAAAAAAAAATCTTACATAGTGCCTTTAAAAAAAAACATTTGACATTTTGAACACGTTCAACACCAACAGCGACAAAGCACCAGGAAATGATTCATTTTCAATGAGAATTAGAAAATTTTATCCACAACAATCGCTGGTGGATTTAGCCAACAACTTGACAAAGCTGAGAAAAGTTTAACTTTATGCAAATGAGCAGCAAAATGATGCGGCGACTACCAAGAGGAGCGAAGATAGCGGATCTTTTCTTTATATGATGCAGTGTTTTTGAATTGATTTAATGTCAAAATCATTCTAATTACTTGCACTGGAAAGCCCTGACTTCGCCCATCAGACCATCGTGCAAAAACAACCTAAATGGTAGTGGCTTCCACTGTTAAAGGTAATTGGCTCTGTTTGATATACATTTACCTGGCTGGTACCCTTAATGTTCTTCAATATTTCACACGAGAAAACAGAGCAGAACTGACGTAGTGAGGAATTTACTGTCATTCACTTCACATCCACACATTGATCTTTTTGGTGTTATGAACGTTGCCATAGAAACAAACATTTTCTCTGAGTCCAAGGACGTGACGTGAAGCTCAGAGTAGAGAATCTTTCTTTTTTTTTTTTTAATTACGATAATTCCGGCATGACATGCGACTGCCAATGATGATGTCACTGCAAAACACTAGTCTAGGTTCCGATGATCAAATAATTGCGTAGTCATGTTTTATTCATGGAGGTTTGAGACACTAATTATCATTTGATCTAAAACATTATTCTCTTGCTCTGGAAATTTCTGCAGCTGTGACATGAGCCATTTTTTGTTCCACATGTGCTGTCAAACCGAACGCACGCACACGCAAACGCACGCACAAAAGCTTCTCCTCCAATAAAAACAAACATCACTGCGCTCAAATAAAAACAAGCCACTCTTGACGGCTCTGTGAGCGAAAAAGTTGCACCAACACCTCGATACATAACAAATGCAGAAAAATATGCCAAAAAAGCATTTCTGCTGCAGCCACATTTACATTCACACAGTCAACCCACACACACACACACACACACACACAGAGACAGAACATCAACACCCACACACTCCCACACGCTCACACCAACACAGATCGGATGTCACAGACAAATCCGCAGATTATTAATTAATAAGATTAAAAGAAATGCAGCGGCGAGGCCGTTTCACCTCATATATTTCAGAGGATTGTGAGAATAATCTGCTATATTTGTATTCTGCACATTCTTTCAAAGCACAATTTTAACACTGGTAACTGGATTAATAGAACAACACTAATTTTAGTATATTAAAGCATCCAATAATCAAAACATGCAAAGAAAGTGTGAATGTGCAGGGATGGACGGTGAGCTCTGACAGCGTCAACATCCAGCTACGCCTCTCAACAGACACTCGATTACCAAAAGATGACACCGAACGGTCCCGTACCTCAAACTCAAACTTGGAGCTGCCGAAGTTGGTCCTCTGTTTTTGCCAGAAGTTGTCTGGTTTGATGATGAGGGCGACGTGGATGCAGCAGGGAAACGATTCCTGCAGGATCTTCAGGAGAGGCTTGATGGAATCCCACTTGGAGCCACGCATGTCCACGATGACCGTGAAGCCATGTTTGCACACGTCCTCGCTGGATGGAAAAGAGAGAGAGAACGAACAAGAAATATGAGCTTTAATCCTCTTTGCATTACATAATCTATGGTACATCCTCCTCGCTAAGAAACGAACAACCGCTGCATGAACGCAACTGCAGGAACAACTAAAAATAAATGGAGAAAAGTGATTTCCCTTATCAAAAAAAATAAATCAATGCACATTCAACTGAACGGACAGACTGGGAGGCAAGGACGACTCGCAGAGCTTACCCATGAAACACAGCAGCAAAACATCTATTAAATGAGCAGGAGACATGCTGATGGAAGGCCTTTGGTATCCAATCTGTCTGTGGCACAACCTTACGCTGCAGACCGCATCTGTCCGTTACTCTGAAATCCACAGCGCGCCTTCAGTCAAACATCTGCCTGTCCGATTTCACCTCAGAAAGTGTCTAATCGAGTAATGACGAGCTGTAGGCGAAAACACAGCCTTGTGCGACTGCGACACTGTTTTCTACTCTCTCTCTCTTTCTCCCTCCCTCTCTTGCTCACTGGCTCGCTCGCCCTCCCGTTTTTTCCCTGCACACTCGCCTGCTCTCCATCTCTAAAGATGCGCACCTCCCTCTCTCTTTCTCTCTCTCTCTCTTTATCATGATACATCTCTACCCATCTTTCTGTGTTTCTCTTTTTTATCTCTAGGGGATTTTCTTTGTAACTGTAGAGATCTCTATCTCTGTTGTGACTGTGTGGGTGCAGGGGACAGAGTTTGTGTGTGAGGATGATGAGGAGGAGGAAGAGCCGTTGGCAGTGGCTGAACTGCGGAAGGTTCTTGATCGTGCCCACGCTGCCTTTCCCACCAACCACACTTTTCATCGCGCCCCCTCTTGCGTTGCGTTCCTCTCATATCTAAATCTCGGTGTTTCTATTCCCCTCCCTCCTGTTTAAAGTACAGAGCGACTAAATTCATTGCAGCATTACCGGCTGAGGAACATGTTAAATTAAATATGTCAGATATGATGATAAACCATTCAGCTATGCTGCTCTCAGCTCTAAAATCCATTCCGAGAAGTGAAATGGGTAAAACAGAAGCAAAAACGCTGCGTTTTGAGTTCCCCTGAAATCAAAATTTAAGTTTTTTAGCTTTTAGTATGAATATGTTAGCCTATTATGCCCCTTTTAGAAGACGTAATATAAGTCTATGGTGTCTCCAGAATGTGCCTGTGAAGTTCCAGCGCAAAATCCCCCACAAATCATTTATTACAGTTCGTCAAGTTTGCCCCTATTTAGGTGTGATCAAAAACACGCCATTTGTGTGTGTCCCTTTAAATGCAAATGAGCTGCTGCTCCCGCCCCCTTTCCAGAAGAGGGCGGAGCTTCAACAGCTCGCGCTTCGGTTGCTCAACAACAACAACAAAGCTGGAGAATCTCACGCTGACAAAATGACGACTGTGTTCATCCTTACATTGTTCAAACCGGAGTCGACACTGATGGAGAGACTCAGGAAGAAGTTACAACTTTTAGACGTTTCTGAACGGTTAGTGGATACATTTTTGAGTTGATTCAACTCATCAACTAGCATGTGCCGTCAGCGTTGAATTGACCCTCGTTTGTGAAGCAGTCCGGCGTAAAATGACGGCATCTCATTCTCTAAAGCAGCCCAACATGGCCCCACTCCTTTATCGTGTGTTCTTGGGGGCGGAGTTTATGTAAATTTTGGGGTTTGTGATGTCACCAACCCAGGAAGAAGCTTGTTGTAGTCCCTACCATCCATTTGTTGTAGTCCTAAAAAAGCGATATCTGTAAAAGAAAATATCTCCCTTTGCATTGAACTTTGAGCGTTGTCACTTTGCAGATGTTGTTTATGATCAAACAGCAGCATTACACACTAACTGAAGTTAAAAAATTCAAATCATAATCAAGGACTCAAGATTTAAAATTTGAGACAAAAAGATAGGCATTTGAAAAGAATCATATATAAATTTTGAAGGCATAATAAATAGTTTTAATGTGACCTTCATACAACAAAAACGTTCTGATATATAAAATCTGTTATAATACAAATCAACACCGTGGAAATAAAACTTGAAGAAACATCCACGAAGGTCACAGTTACTGCCCTCACGCTCCGACTAATGGATGCTAAAGGCACCGTGAACAAACGACTCCTCGGCAGAGCCGTTTAGAGGAACGGAACTGAAGTGCGGAATTGGTCTGCCTCATTAAATTTTTATAAGCACAACAAAAGATCACATATGAAGAGACACAGCATCTCTAGTTCACAGGTCAATTACAGATCAATGCGCCTGACTATGAGGAACAGAAAACATTACAGCGCCGAGCAGCAGGACAGTTGGCACATTCACTGCACAATTCACCGGATCCAATCCAGTTACTTCTGTTCTTTTTGAAGGAATACAATAATGAAGGAAAAGCAGTCAACAAATGCCCAGCAGGTACATCCCGGGAATATGTCAAGCGAGTGTGTCAATACCTAGGGATGCCGGCGAGGTAGGCGATGAGTCTGCGGAGATCTTCGTGTCGTATTCGGTCGTGGTTGGTTCGTGATGGGAATGTTAAAACCGGACCACCGCGTTTGTCTCTGCCCCCTGGAGAAAGAACAGTGAAGGAGAGAGAAAAACAAAATTAAATCAGCTGATAGCAAACTTACAGAGTACCGCAAATGACACGCAAGAAAAAAAAAAAAGAGAGTAAATCATGCGCTCAAACAGGGTTGGGGAGTAACGAAATACAAGTAACTTAGTTACATATTTAAAACACAAAATTTGAGTAACTGTATTTCATTTTAAATGGGTGGTAATCAGATTACAGTTACATCTGAAAAGTATTTTAGATTACCAAAGTGATTACATTGAATTTTAATGTCATTTAAACAGCGATTGGTGATTCTCTGACTCTGACCGTCTGAAAAAGTGGAGTTAAGTTTCATCAACATTTTAATACTTTTAAGAGGATCATAAAAATTATGAAATTCTGTCCTGAACAAGACAAAATGACTGAATTTATAAAACAAAATTGCCCAACAGTCAACGTAACTGTCCTGTCATGACCTGATGATCCACGACTGTTTTCATGTTTTGTGAGTCATTTTATAATTCACTCGTCACTGCAACTTTTTCTCACAATTTGTTTTTTTCCCTCACAATTGTGAGTTTGCATTTCACAATTCTGACTTTTTTTCCTCAGAATTGCGAGATTTAAACTCACAATTGCAAGTTATAAAGTCAGAATTGGGAGATATACAGTACTGTGCAAAAGTTTTAGGCAGGTGTGAAAAAATGCTGTAAAGTAAGAATGCTTTCAAAAATAGACATGTTAATAGTTTATATTTATCAATTAACAAAATGCAAAGTGAGTGAACAGAAGAAAAATCTACATCAAATCAATATTTGGTGTGACCACCCTTTGCCTTCAAAACAGCATCAATTCTTCTAGGTACACTTGCACACAGTTTTTGAAGGAACTCGGCAGGTAGGTTGGCCCAAACATCTTGGAGAACTAACCACAGTTCCTCTGTGGATTTAAGCAGCCTCAGTTGCTTCTCTCTCTTCATGTAATCCCAGACAGACTCGATGATGTTGAGATCAGGGCTCTGTGGGGGCCATACCATCACTTCCAGGACTCCTTGTTCTTCTTTACACTGAAGATAGTTCTTAATGACTTTCGCTGTATGTTTGGGGTCGTTGTCATGCTGCAGAATAAATTTGGGGCCAATCAGATGCCTCCCTGATGGTATTGCATGATGGATAAGTATCTGCCTGTACTTCTCAGCATTGAGGATACCATTAATTCTGACCAAATCCCCAACTCCATTTGCAGAAATGCAGCCCCAAACTTGCAAGGAACCTCCACCATGCTTCACTGTTGCGTGCAGACACTCATTCGTGTACCGCTCTCCAGCCCTTCGGCGAACAAACTGCCTTCTGCTACAGCCAAATATTTCAAATTTTGACTCATCAGTCCAGAGCACCTGCTGCCATTTTTCTGCACCCCAGTTCCTGTGTTTTCGTGCATAGTTGAGTCGCTTGGCCTTGTTTCCACGTCGGAGGTATGGCTTTTTGGCCGCAAGTCTTCCATGAAGGCCACTTCTGACCAGACTTCTCCGGACAGTAGATGGGTGTACCAGGGTCCCACTGTTTTCTGCCAATTCTGAGCTAATATATAACTACCTTGTGTCTTGTTGCTGTGCTCAGTCTTGCCATGGTGTATGACTTTTGACAGTAAACTGTCTTCAGCAACCTCACCTTGTTAGCTGAGTTTGGCTGTTCCTCACCCAGTTTTATTCCTCCTACACAGCTGTTTCTGTTTCAGTTAATGATTGTGTTTCAACCTACATATTGAATTGATGATCATTAGCACCTGTTTGGTATAATTGTTTAATCATACACCTAACTATATGCCTACAAAATCCCTGACTTTGTGCAAGTTTACCTTGAAGAATTGATGCTGTTTTGAAGGCAAAGGGTGGTCACACCAAATATGGATTTGATTTAGATTTTTCTTCTGTTCACTCACTTTGCATTTTGTTAATTGATAAATATAATCTATTACCAAGTTTATTTTTGAAAGCATTCTTACTTTACAGCATTTTTTCACACCTGCCTAAAACTTTTGCACAGTACTGTAAACTTGCAATACTGACTTTTTTTCTTCAAATTCAATTGTGAATTTAGTATGTGAGTTTATATCTCATAATTCTGACTTTTCTCAATATTGTCAGTTTATATCTTATAATTTTGACTTTTCTCAATATTGCGAGTTTATTTCTCATAATTCTGACTTTATAACTCACAATTGCAACTTTATATCACACGATTCTGAGGGAAAAAGTCAGAATTGTGAGATAAAAACTTGCAATTACCTTTTTTGTGTTTGTTCCACACGTATTAGTATTCCAAAGTATTCTAAAGTATTTAGATTAAGTTACTAAACTT
>CM076071.1:28120000-28282500 GCA_038088235.1 Zacco platypus
AATACTAATAACAGTGTATATATATATATATATATATATATATATATATATATATATATATATTGTTCTTAGTATTTATATATATATTAAATAATATTAAAATAACACTGATGTGATCCAACATTTTTTTGCTTATATATACACATATATATATATATACATATATATACACATATATATATATACATACATATATATACATATATATATATATATACGGCCGATCAGAGTTCAAATCTGGTTTGGGACATTTCCCGATCCTATGGAAGATTTTACCTCAACAAAAAAAAAAAGAATAAAAAAAAAATAATAATAATTAACACATAAGGTGAGTTACAACTTTATTTCTCACAGCAGGAAAAAAAAATTACTAAAACAGAAATAAAAAAAAATAAATTGAAGTAAAATAGAAATAAAATACATACTAAAATTGAAGTACTAAAACTGAAAAAACTAAAGCTATACAGAAAAAAACATGAGAAAATATATAATAAAATGACTAAAACTAAAACAAACTATTTCATGTCAATACAAAACATAGTATTAGTTTATGATCTTTACGAACGCATTTCAGAGCAGAACGAATGCAAGAAGACTCGGGTACGGCACAAAACCCGCTAGTAAAGCATCATGGACATGCTGTCTTTAATTCCACTCCTACTATCCCTCCATCCCAGGGCTGCTAATTGAGCATGAAATGTGGTTGAAGGAGCCGATCCCTCCTACACACACACACACACACACACACACACACACACACACACACACAGCTGAGAGATAGATTGATGATGTCATGTATCCATTTTCCTGCGATGCTTCCCTGTGGTGTCTCAGCGCCGCTCTCTGTACAAAAGAACACCTTTCTCTCTGTCACTCCGCCTCATTTTCTCCGTCTCTCTTTTATTCTATACATCCCACTGCAAGGTTTGTTTTTCCACCACTGCTACTGTGCTACTGTGACCATGTGATCTTGTAAAAACATGGAACCTTCCGCAGACTATTTAGAGCAATTGAAAGGAATAGTTCAAAAGTTTACAGTATGTCATCAATTATTCACCCTCATGTCTTTGGAAACCTGCATGACACGATCTGTGGATGGAGGAGTTATTTATAGCAGAACGTCCAAGCTGCTCACAGTCAAGCAAAGTCCGAACACGCAGATCAGCTGGTTTCACAAGTGCTACAATACAAAGCATTAAGAAGTGTTTGTATTTATTACTTAACTTTTGTTATCTTTTGAAGCTTCACTTTCACTGTATGGAAGAAATCAGCTCTGACATTCTGCTAGACCTCTTCTTTTGTGTTCCAAAGGGATTTTATACATTATAATATTACATTTCAGTTAAAATTTATATTATTCATGATATTACAAATTATTTGTATATTAAATTTTATATAATGTGTTATAATTAGATGTATTTATTACTTAAATTATATAGCAAAATAATTCAATTTTAAATGAATATGCATTACTTGCATTATAAAAGAATAATTTTATCTTTTTATTTAAAAAATAATATAAAACAGGCTTTATTTATAATTCATGATAGCACAAATTATTTAAATGTTTTGTAATTTGTTATAATTAATTAATTTAACAAATGGTATCTTGAGTCACAAAAAATTATAATAATATGTACTAATATTTTTATAATAATAATTTATTTTCATATATTTTCTATTTAAAAAATAAACCGTATGACAAATTATTTATTATTAATATTTATGATTTAATATAATTTCATTTATAAAATAATATATTATTACTATTAATTTATATTCACGATAATACAAATTATTTATACATGTAATTTGCTATAATTGCATATATAATTTACAAATGTATCTTTAAATCAAAAAATAATTACAATGAATATGTACTAATATTTATATATAATAAAATAATTTATTTTCATAAAAAAAAATTACAAATATTATTAGACAAATTATTTATTTTGAATATTAATGATTAATAATGAATAAATTATTTAAAATGCTGCAAGACTGGAATAAAAAAAATTGCAATATATTTAAGAAAAAGAAAGACAATATATAATGATAATGATAATGAGCTGTTCTCCAGGATTGAGTAACGCTTAAATGTGGAGGCTGGGAGAGTTAGTGGTCAGAAGGGCTCAGTTTCAGTGACAGCACGGCTTTCTCGAAACCCTGCTGAGCATCTTAGGAGACGAGGGTTTAGGTTCTCCGCCGTATCCCTGTATCTGCTTCCATTCATAAGTGTGTGTGAGGAAGAGAGGCCACACTCTTCCCTCAGGGTCTGAGAGAGACAGGCCGCGCCACGGTGGGGCAAATGAGGTTCTCACTTCTGCAGCTGGATGATGTAATTGTGTGGATGTGTTAGTGAGCGCCACTGCAGTCAAACAGGAGAGGGTGAGGCACATTTAATAAAGCTTCACAATATAAATCCAATGACTCTCTGAAGTGACAGTCATACTAAAACACAGATGCGCTTCTGTTACAGTTCATAGAATTAACACACATTACAGATACACACATTTACCTAGTCTGATAAATTCATACTATAACCCAAATTCTAAAACCCTGGCGTGTATTTTTAGAATAAAAATATTACTTCATTTAATGATAATAACAACACATTTTTATAAACTGTAACTCATTCTAAAACCGTACCTTTTCTTATTTACGATAAAGTATTTAATCTCGCTCTAATAATAATAATACAAAGTAATTAACCATAACCTAAATTCTAAAACCCTATACATTTTGAATTTTAGAATAAAAAAAATTTAATTTACCAGTAATAATAATAATAATAATAATAATAATAAAATATTTTAACCATAACCCAAATTTTAAAAACATATACCTTTTTTATTTATTGAATAAAAATATAATTTTAAATCGCCACATTTTATTAACTATAACCCTATACCTTTTGTATTTTTACAATAAAGTTATTTCATATAGCTGTAATATTATAATGTATTTTAAAAATACTATAGAAAAAAAATTATACATTAAATGTTATGTAATTTGTCATAATTAGACAATTTAACAAATGGTATCTTGAGTAATAAATACAAAAATAATTAAAAAAAAATATATAATTTAGTTAATATGTATTACTTTTAAACAATATTTTTATTTAAAAAATAATATAGAATATTACACTTATTTTTCCTTATATTATTCATTATGAAACAAATTTGTAATTTGTTATAAAATTTAACAAATCCTATCTTGAGTCACAAAATAATTATGATATGTACTAATATTTATATAGTAATAATAATAAAAAAATGTTTTAATATATTTTCTATTTGTGAAAAAAAAAATAGTATTAGACTTAATTATTTATTTAAAATTCTGCAAGACTGGGATTAGAAAAACTGCAATATATTCAAGAAAAAAGAAAGAAAAGGCGATTACAACCTGCAATCTAATCATTCTGGGTTTAAATTGAGGTTTCTCAAGGCTAATCGTTCCCGTCATCACCTATAGATTTTACATTCATCTACCCGTTTCCTCGCCAGTGACAGAACACAAAGAAATGACCTCCATCTCACATCTGAAGTGGCTCGTAAGGAGATGACCGTTCCCAACATATTCTCTCACCAAAATGAAGCCCATTCCACAGCCGTGCCGCTGTCCTTCAAGCTTTGTATGCAGGGTAACAGGATATTTCACTAACATCTAAAATCCATCATTTCAGCATCCAAACCACAGAAATACAACAAACCACTTCAACAAATAGAGACATTACGCTTGGAGAAAATCAGACGGCTATTCTTTTCCCAGAGCTGGAAGGGCTCTGAATGTGGTCGGGAATTCACAGTCTGTGGAAAACGAGCTAAATAATCTGGGAAAAAATGAACACGAGTTGATTTTTCAGAAACTTCAAAAGGACACTGTTGTACCGAGGGCCTGTTCTTTAGTGACGGGAAGGTGAGTTTTAAGGTCACTTAAAACCAACAATTAAAAAGAAGGAAGAATGTGCCGTGAAATCAATCCGTATCAGCGCATCAGTAGGTTCCTCCGAGCCTAACCTTTCTCCTCCTCACAGACGATTATTTTTCATGGCTTATCAGATATCAGACAGTGAACAGACAACAAAACTCAGCCTCACTGTTTCCAGGTAATAGGTTGCTGATCTTGCCGATTCTGAAGAAGTAATGGCTGGAGATAACAACAACTGCAGACTTCAGACACTCGCCTCACATATACCGGCAACTGTTTCCTCTACATCCAAACAGCAGAGCTCCAGACGTCTGCTAGATGGCAGCAGAGCGGCCATGCTGACCAACACTACAGTGATGAGATGATGGAGAGAGAAGAAGTGGACGAGAGAGAGGATGTAATGGATGTAGAGCAGACAAGAGTTATTGAATGAGAAGAGAAAAAAAAAAAAAAGCAAGAAAGATGATCATGTGACTTAAAATGTCAAGTATTTATACATCAAAGTAGTACTTTCTGTTCTGCTTTCTCAGTATTTATATATAAAGTTTGGTTCTTTTTTTTACTATTAATGCTTTTACTTAGCAAGGACGTATTAAATTAATAAAAAGTGACTTCTATCCTGAAAAAATGTATCAGTTTCCATGTTAAATATTAAGCAATGCAACTTTTTAACATTAATAATAAGGAAATGTTTCACATCAGCATATTAGAATGATTTATGAAGGATCATGTGACTGAAGATCATGTGAAAATTTAGCTTTGCATCACAGAAATAAATTACATTTGAAAACATATTCAAAAAGAAAAGAGTTATTTTAAATTGCAATAATATTTTGCAATATTTTACTGTATTTTGGTCAAATAAATGGTGAGCAGAAGAGATTACAATCTTACAGACTCCCATCTTTTCAATGGTAGTGTACATAATAAATTACTGTATTGCAATAATTATATAAACTAATTATAAACTGAGAATTACCTTTATTTTTCAAAGTAATTCAAAGTATACATTATGATGATTTGAATTTGCAGCAAATGTGCCTGATTGAATGAAAGAGTCAAAATGCAAAGATTATCCTAATAATAGCGTGGTTTTCATTGGCTGCCAGCGAACAACACCCTCAAACACTGTAGCTGTAGCCGAGACTGGAAGAGTTTAGTTTGTGTTGTCGACATGTCGAGAAGAATCCACTCTGATGCACTTCAAAAGGACGAGGACTCGAACTGGAATACGGTAAAACTGACGCCATCATTACGGTCGGATCGCTGTGTATCAACAAGTGCTGAGGAAAAGCTGAAATTCAGATATGGTATGGTATCTGATATCAGATATGGCCATTTGGTTTCCAACACGCACTGTAAGCAGTAGACCAATCACAACAGACAGGGCCGCCTGACCAATCAGAGCGGAGGAAGCTCTCGGAAAGGCGGGGTTTAGAGAGATCGAATCCTTTATCGAACCGTTTTCAGACATTGTGAGAAATGAGGTGATGCTGCAAAGTATATTATGAGAAAATGTAAGTGTTTTTTGACCTTGGATGCATGTAAACCTGTTGTAAACTAAATTAGGATTAAATAGCATATTAGGGGCACTTGAAATGATAATCAATACAATCCTTTAAATTATACAACCCTATTCGGAAAGTAAATGCACAAAGATTTTCGCACTGAACATTTTAACATGTTCATGTGTACTCATCTCATAAACAATCATATGAGACTGCACACACGGACTGCTCTCATTTCCCTTCCCCCGTCCATCCCACTTCCTCACTGTGGTTCAGATTGAAACACACAGGGGTCAAGGGTTCAGCGAATGTGTGCGTGTGCGTGTATGTGTGTGTGTACTTGTATTCCTTACATTGTGGGGACTAAATGTCCTCACAATGCAGGTAAAACCAGTAAATTATGACATTGTGGGGACCTTTTGTTGGTCCCCATGAGGAAACAAGCTTATAAATCATACAGAATGATCTTTTTTGAAAATCTAAAATAGCAGAACATTTTCTGTGATGGGTAGGTTTAGGGGTAGGGGGACAGAATGTACAGTTTGTACAGTATAAAAACCATTACGCCTATGGAATGTCCCCATAAAACATGAAAACACAACGTGTGTGTGTGTGTGTGTGAGCTGCTAAATCACGCATTCTGACGGTCATGTTTCTGAGCGCACTAATGAACCTGCCGTCCCCCACCAGCCTCACACGAGTAATGAGTCCACCCGTTCGCTCATTTCCGACTGGTGCCGATGAATGAACAGAAGACAAATGAATCTTGAGCAATTATGGACTGAGCTGATGTGAAACGTTTGGCTACAGATTCAATTCCAATTTTGATTCGACTCACTCAGTAAATTTGGGCGTGCTATAGCGCATAACATCCATCACTGAAAAGATTACAAAGGGGATGACGCCGTTTTACAAAGTATTGATTTTATTTTTAGGTTCTACTAGAACAGGTTTTCATGCTTCGATGTTCAAAAAACCTCCTCTCTTCCCAGTTTGTCAGTAACGCCCCCTTTATTTAACATACGCAATCATTTAAATGAGGAATATCCTGACATGTTCGTTTACGAAAGTAAACTCAAGACTACAATGAAAGCATTTCAGGAAGTTCAGAAACAGCTATCCTAAAACCGCGAACTATAAGAACTGCATGCATGCAGTCCTGTTTAAAGCAGTTCGAACATGGATATATTGGCATCTCTATAGGTTTTATTTCCAACTCACATCAGTCAGGTCAGATTTAATCACAGAAGCCGCTGACCTGGCTTCTTATTGGGGTGTAGCTTGCGTCTGAATCCCAGCAATTAGCCTATTAACCTGAGGTGCTCCAGAGGATTGAGATATCAAGAAGACAACCCATTTGACCTGACCCGTCACCCTGCAAACAGCTGCAGAACTGGGTCAACACTTGAGATGGTGAACATGTAATCTACAGGCCGCCGGTGGAGCAATGGGAATGTGAGGGATTCAAGAGACAGATGACACTTGGGGTGACCACTGTGGAGCTTTACACCTGGTTGAAACACAACGCGTCAAACGGACAAAAAAAACACTTGTCCTAACCAGCTATGATCATCAAGAGGTTTGTATTTTGAGTCAGAATGGGTCAAATGGGACAAATTACATAAACGCATCCCTGTTGCAAACAAAAAGCAAAAATGAAAAAGCATTAAATAAAATGCATGGGTCAAATTAGACAACTTTAAAAAAAGAAAAGAAAAAAAGCTCAGTGCTTTTTCAACTAAACTATTTAAAAAAACTTAATTTAATTAAAAATTGTAGTCTACTGCTCAATTGTCAGACATACATTTTTTAATGTTTATTTTGTGTCAACCATCATTTGCTAACTTTATTCAATTTCTGCTAATTTCCTAGATGAAATATTTAAAATATAACCAACTTTTTTTATTGTTGCTATATTAATTTGGATATCAAATGTGAACTTATTACAATTTATTTTGATGTGCCCCTATTACCGTGTAATTATACATATAAGTGCTGAGTAATATTAATAAGGTACATTTACTTTAGGGTTAGTTATATGTAATTATGCCTAATTTATGGCTATTACTATAGTAAATACATGCAACATGTGTAACAAGGAGGCATCAAGGTAAGTGTTGCCAAAACTTTAATGTTAGGTGCAATCAATCGCGATTGCAGAAAAATGTAAAATATCCATATTTATATAAGATCCAGCTTCCGCCAGACCACCTTCCTCATTCAACTTAGGAAGAGTGTGTAAAACTCTTGTAGTTCAAAAAGCTTACGCTACATCCTACGCCTTCCCTATTCAACTTGTAAAAAAAAAAAAAGTGTAAATGATGTGAGGCCAGTTTACTTTACTTCATAATTCATCACTTTGCTTCAGAAGGCCTTTATTAACCCCTCGGAGGCGCGTGGA
The DNA here is from genome assembly GCA_038088235.1 of Zacco platypus. NCBI lineage: Eukaryota > Metazoa > Chordata > Actinopteri > Cypriniformes > Xenocyprididae > Zacco > Zacco platypus. The sequence goes on from CM076071.1 coordinate 28,127,849, forward strand.
GCACGTTTATGATGATGGATGTGGATGGAAAACTGATTGTGTTCATCAGAAAGAAGAAAGTCAAATACACCCAGGATGGCTTGAGGGCGAGTAAAGCTTGGGATAGTTTTAATTTGAAAGGGAACTAATACTTTAATGGAACAAAAAGCCTGTACACTTTAAACATACTTCTGCTAAACATTTTTGTCAACTTCCTAGAGCACAATAGCATGTGCATGGCTTCAAAGCGAACTAAAAAGACCCATTTTGATTTCATTATATGTATATATGTATGCATTTCACTTTGATCTACAGCGGACCTCACAGAGCCCAAGCTGTTGTGTTGACACAGTCTTAAAGCACGTTACCAAACAGGGTAACATGAACTGCACAGGACTGAAGTGTACTTACAGTTGACAAACTGAATGAAAAGGTCAGCTCAGCGACTGCATTACAGTCTATGATGTGCGTGAAGCGTGAAGGGAGAGTCTGTTAGCGTGAACACAAAGCCTGTTTTTCCTACTGTAATGTGATCAAGGGTGAGGAGCACTTTCACCCTCTGTTCTCCAGGACGGTGAAGCACATCAGACTGGTAAGAGGGAAAATGCCACGTCGCATGCGGTATGTGGCTTAAAAGTTCACAGTAATGACCGAACCACACTCAGATTGAACAGCAAAGTATAATATAAAAAACACTCAAGAGCAAAAAAGCAAAACGTTCTGACTGTTCCGTTCCAATAATCCTAGCAAAGAGGCAGATCTTTGACTCTTCATTAACACAGTTTTTTATAAAAACACTATAGACATATACAGGGCCTGTACTTAACACCCACCAAGTGCAAGTAAAAATCTGCGTTGGTGAGTTTATGAAACTGTGTCAATCGCCAGCTGGCCACATTTTTATAAATTCTAACAAAGCAATGTTGTGAGAACATGGGTGTAACTAACGTGAATGACGCTCAGGACAGATGACTGCATCGTCGTGAAAGTGCAAGCCTTGCAAATTTAAATATTCAAGCGCTAGAAGATACGAAACGGAACTTGATTATTGCACAGTGTGTGAGAAAAACGTGTGAAAAACTTTTACGTCTTCTTGATTCAGACAAAATTATGTCAAAAAGCTGCCGGTCTCAGAGAGTATCCTAATAAACAGTCGGTTATGGCTTAAGTGGACGTAAACAGAAGAGAAAGAAAATGCCTGAGTGCAGTATGATTATATTGGATCTGTGCGTCAACCTAATATTTCTGCTGCTGTGCGAGTTTTAATGTTAAATCAAACAACAAAAGTCAAAAGAAGAAACAAAAAAAATCACTCACTTCTCAACTGAATAACTTTTGTAACTTTAATAAGTATTAATCTATGTTTAATTTATATTGCGAAGATTACTTTATCCGATGTCTAAACCTGAAAACTGGTGTGGCAAAAAAATATCTTTTTATATATCTTTTTATATATCTTTTTATATATATATATATATATATATATATATATATATATATATATATATATATATATATATATATATATAAACAAACATAAAACAAACAAAAAAAAAAACAAAAAAAAAATATATATATATATATATATATATATATATATATATAAACAAACAAACAAACAAATATATATTTTGTTTGTTTGTTTTTATTTATTTATTTATATATATGTTTTTTGTTTGTTTTTTATTTTTTATATATATATATATATATATATATATATATATATATATATATATATATATATATATATATATATATATATTATATGTATATTTTATATTTATATATATAAAAGCGAATGAGACGAGTGTGATGAGGAGGGTTTGTGTTAAACTGTCAATTCAGCATCTGAAAAAAAGAGGAAGCAGGAGCATGCAGCTGGTATCGGTGTACCAATACTGCAGAATAGGAGTATTGGAGCATTTCAACAGAGAAACAGAAACAGAGGGGAGTCACACTCACAAGACGCAGACTATTTCTGTCCTCCCTCTCCATCAGTCTGTCCTTTTTTCTCTTCCCCTCCTTTCCTATAGCCTGTCTGCAGATCTCACACCTTTTTTGTCTCCGTCTCTTTCACTCGTGATGTCTGAACTTTCTATTCTCCATCTATACAGTAATAATAAGTGGCTGAGGCTGTAAGAATCGCCTTCGTCCTGCACTGTCCTGTTGAGCTCCGGACATAAACAATTCCTCAAAGCAAAAAAGATCATGTTTTTTTAGATTTTGTGATCAGATCACTGAAACCACATTCAGAGGTCATCAGAAATGCGCGTGTAAGAACATCCAAACCCGCTTCCTCCTGTCAGGAGAACAACCGCCAACACTGACAAATGTGTGCACATTTAAGACAAAAACATCAGAGAACACGTCACTGATCCAGACAAGAGTGTTTGATTAGGGAGACATCCAAAATGTGGCCCGGAAAAAGGCTGGGAACCAACGGACTAGTTGGATGTTGGATGACTAGTTGAAAAAGGAGATGACAACTTCTCTCCCTCCATACTGAGACTAGAACAGTGAAAGGGGATATTTAGATGAGAGAGAGAGAGAAATGAGGATAAAAATAAGGAGAGCAGCAGTTAAAATCACTGCGGGAATACAGACAATTATCCTGCACAGACACATCAGGACAGCAACCTCGATGTGGAGGAGTGAAGATGCCATTATTTTTCATCAATCAGTCATTTGTCCCTAAATGGTCTCTATATACTTCATATATAATTACGACAGAAGCACATCTTCTCATAACTATTGCTGGTGCAAAGCAGAAGTACCTAAGAAAATACATTTAAAGACCTGTATGAACAACTGTGACACTAGATTTTAAGCAAGCATCATTTCAGACCTGCCACAAATATGACCACCAGGATATGGTGGTTATAAATGAGTGGCTCTGGTACCTTAATATTGATACTAATATACAATCAATAACTTGATACAAACAGATGGTAATAAATAAAATAAGCATTAAATCTGTCATGTTCAGATAAATCCAATCTTTAAATCAACATGCTTTATTTTATATATATATATATATATATATATATATATATATATATATATATATATAAATTAAGTGAATATCAAACAATATATATATATATTTATGAATTTACTATAAATTAAGTGAATTTCAAACAATATATATATATATATAGTAAATTCATAAATATTATATATATAAATTAAGTGAATTTCAAACAATATATATATATATATTTATGAATTTATTATAAATTAAGTGAATTTCAAACAATATATATATATAGTAAATTCATAAATATTATATATATAAATTAAGTGAATTTCAAACAATATATATATAATATTATAAATATATATATATATAATATTTATGAATTTATTATAAATTAAGTGAATTTCAAACAATATATATATATATATATATATATATATATATATATATATATATATTATATATATATATATATATATATATATTATATATATATATATATATATATATATAAATAAAATTATATTTATAAAATATATTACTATATATACTATATATACTAACTAATAGTCCTGTCACAATCATGAATGTAGTGCTGACGATTAACTGCCATACAAATAATTGCGATTAATGATTTAATTTTGCTTTGCTCATGTCAATTACTTTACTTTTTACGTGGAATCATATATAATTTACTAAGAAAAATAATAATAAAATGTGCCAAAATAATTTACTTTAATGCTGTAAAAATTATTTTAATATATTATAATATGATAATAATTAATTAATATAATACATTTTATAAAACGGTTAGTTCCTGTCCTTGATTCTGATTGGTCAAAAGCTTTGTTTTATTCACAATAAACCCAACGGTGATTAAAACTGCAGAAGTTGCGAGATAAAATATCCCCGATTAGACTATTAACAATTAATCAATAAAAGCATTTTACATTTTTTGTACCGTATACCTCGCAAACCAAAGTCACAACCAATCCACAACCCAACAAAAACTGCTAGTCATCCTCCTTGGCTAGTATCATGAACAGTTTGATCCAGGACGCACCCCTTATCCTTTCACCAAAGAAGAGTGTTATCCACAGATGGCGGGTTGGTATCAAATGCGCCCATGAGCAGCGTCAAAGCTTTACCTGGCAGCTGAATCAGCGTGTTGCCCGTCTGTGCGTACTGCCACCTGTGGTTGTCCAAAAGTGACGCCACATTCCCGTTCCACCAGCTGGACAGTGAATCCGTCTCCTCGACAGCACCGCAGTGCAGGTACATGACTACAACTTCTGCCACTCCACTGTGAGGGAACTCCAAAGTCTCACCGGGATTCCTGAATGGGTCATGCGAACCATGACAAGCAACTTGAAACTTTCGCCTCAACGTTCCTCAAGCAATAGTTTGGCTCTGCGTGAAGACTATCCTAAACCCTGGCACATGTAAGCCCCCGCTAACAGTCGTCTCTGCTGGATTTAGAGGAGAACAAGCTTTGTCCGGGACCGTTGCTAATCTTAATACTCCACAGAGTGAGTTTGACCCGAGAAGGGTGGGCCATCACTTCCCGACAAGTTCATTTAACATCTCCCGACCACAGCAGCGTTTCCTTGAAAATAAGCGCTCACGCCACTCCAACGGCTTGAAGCGTCGCTTTAAAGACACGTGCTCTATGATTTACAAAAAGTTTTAGAGGAAAAACAAAAAGGGGAAACTTAACTAAAAAATGGTCAAAATAAATCCTAAATTTATCATGGAACAAATGAAGAAATCGCAGAATGTGTTGATGGAGCAGAAACGACTGTGGATTACACAGAAGCTGCTTAGAAAGTGATTAGCTCAGGCTTCCTCCCTCAAGCCTGCCCACAACAGACAACAGAAGGCCATTATAAATGAAGAGACCTACACTACTTGGTCTTCATGTGTGACATTCAACCAAGAAAACCGAACTAAAGTATAACACGCCGTTAGTTGCATACAAATAGTAATGCACCAATACTCTGGTCAATACACCTGATAACCATCTTCTTTGTTTTTTAATGGGCAATATTTTGTCTAAATAAATAACCCTAACCCTACTAAAAAATAAAATCAATCGGTTTGTTTGTTTATCATTTTACACCATGCCAGCTACCAAGGCTATATTCAAGGTGAGTGTGCACTACTGATCCCCATTTACACTAGTGCACTTTCATTTTAAAACAGCGTTCTGAAATGAAAACGATGCTCATCTGCATGGGTGTTTCCACAGCGTTTCAGAAACAATCTTCATCAACAACACCACATGACCAAAAACACATGTCACATGACCATTCATGCACACTGGGTATGCGCGTACAGATGTAAACAGTTGCCTCTAGCGCATGTAAGCAGCTGAAAGATGCAGTTTAACTGCACAATGGCTGCAAAAAATGACAAGAAAGCCAGCAAAGATTGCAGTTATACTCCATGTTATTGTTTACACGATCGTCAAGATTATGCAGAGCGAACGTGGGCAGCCACGACATCGTTATCAAAAGTCTCCGTTTTGGTCCGTTTACACTGAAATGCAACCCCTGTGTTTTCAAACTAAAACGGGGTCTGCAGCGTCTGAGGTCTGAGGTCTGAGGTTCAAAAACGCCGGTGTAGTGTAAAGACAAGCATAACTGTAGCAAAACTTACGCACTTTAAAAAGAAAACGCAAGAACCAAATTGACTTCTTTTTCGAAGCTTAGAGCTGAAACGGTAAAATACATACAAAATTTAATCAAAATGTCCATCTTGCCAAGTATTCAGGTAAATACAGTCAGAATTGAATGTAAAATATTTGATAGAAAACGCACGTGTAACCGTACATTGGATTCATGCATAAGCTCTTAAAGTGAATGTTAATCAAAGAACAAAAGATGAAGAGAAAAATCATAATAATAACTTTAATTGCACGTATTAATCTGTATTTAATTTTTACAATGAAAACTATCCAGTGTTGATTACTTTCATTTCTGTAGTATTTCTTACCCGAACGCTACTGTTAGACCCGCCTGAAAAACTTAAAAGCCATGTTTATTTCATTTCTCTTTATTCTATTGTATTTATTTGTGTAAATGTAGTTCAATGATTCAAATAAAGCCTTACTGTGCTGTTTCTGGGCTATTACAACACAATTACGCAAATTGTCAATGGCAAGAGCGGTATAAAGAACAATAGGCACAATCCAAATCAATTGTTTAAATGGTACAAGTGAATTTAGGCATCACAACATTATAATAAACAGTAATGCATGCATGATGAATGAATCATTGGTGATGATACTGAATTGTAATGGGTGTTGTCTAGCTCTGAAATTAAAGAGGAAGTGGAGAAAGCCACTTCGCAAATCAAGAACAGCATATTCCTCTTTCAATATAAATGCAACACACACACACACACACTTGACCAAACCTTGAAAATACTAGTTCCAATTGTTTAAAGCCATTTAGAGACCTGAAGAAGGGCCGTTTCCATGGCATATTGTAAGCTTCTATCAGGAAGCTTGTTGATTTATTCTGTTGCCGAGTGTAAAGGGAAACCTGAACAGATGAACAAAATATTACATGCATGTAGAAACTTGCATGTTTTTTCTTGTTGAAAAACATATCAGGTTTTCCATGTCAACTTGTATGTAATTAAAACACCCAACAGGCTCTTTCAACACAATTAAATCTTCCAGACTTGCACTAAAAAAAGAGCCGAGCTGAGTTTAGTTAGACCTCCAGAGGGGTGTGTGTGTCAGGGAGTCTCATGAGTCACGGTGTCCTGGTCACTTCTTCGGTCACGCTTTATCCAGACATAAATTTGAGAGCAAACTGCTGACTTTTAACCACAAAATCCTCTTCTGCTCCAACAGATGGTCTGAAGCGGTTCAGAGCTCGCACACGCGCTGGACGTTTAAAGTACATTAAGAGGTCAAACGTCGCCTGGTGTGTGGCTGTGTTTTATCTCGGTGAAATCACTCATCTAGACCCAACACCAGCTGAAAGTTTCAGAGTCACAACAACATGAGCCGCTTATATCTGCCAAATGCATCATGTTTGCACAGTGACCTATATCTCCGCCTTGCCTGAGAGAAAAAAATTAAATTGGACGGAAAAAGATGAGGGAATGCATTTGGGAAAGAATGTATGTCACAAAGCACTAATCGGACGGGATTAGTTTTCAAAAACAACATTTAAGTTACTAATATTAAATTAATTAATTATTAAGGCCTTGATATACTCATGCATTTTGGGTAAAAATATACGTGTCCAGCGGTAGTGGCATTGAGATGAATATGCAACTATGTGCAGTAGTGGTGAGAAAACAGCCATTAAGAAAGCAGCGTGGATATATTTGCACAAGCTCTGCAATTCAGAACATTTATAGGTTTTATCAGTAGCTGGGTTTCCATTACCCTTTAAATTGTGCAAATTGAAATTGCGGATTGAAAATGCGTTCAATGGAAAGACGTCAATTTTGAAAAAACTCCCGCTCAAATGAGGTGGTTTTTCAGGCAATTCGAAAAAGGAATATTTTGGAAAACTGCAATGGAAACAGTTTTTTTCTGCATTTACTGGTCTCCAGCCAGATGTAAATTCCGATTATTCTTTAAATAGGGCGCCGTACGTTTGCACGTTTCCTCATTAAACTCATAAAAGACAAAAGTATTACAGGACTACTGGATTCTAAACAACAAAGAAAAGCCACAATTTGATTTTATCAAGACTTCGAAGCAGATAGGAGGGAGAAACACCCAGAAACACCTCATGTGTGGCCACTATAAGGGGCTTTCCTTGCCATAAATGCTTGGATAACATGCCTACGTCTCCTTTGATTAAAAATAAAGGTTAGTGCAGTGGCTGGTTTTTGTAATGACTTAACGCGAGAGGGAAAAAAGACGTTTAGTCGCATAACATCGGTTAATGGAAAGGGCACCATTTTGCAATCGTTTTTAGCGATATTTAGAAAATATTGCAAAAGATTTACACAAAGAAGGCGGAGCCTCAGAGCCACACCTACCTATTACATCACCACAGACCCATGGCGGTTCAAAGGCGTTTATTTTCCAACCAGATCAAAATTTTCTGGAAAGTTCGCTTTGGCAAGCCGTTTTGAACTCCCAAAATGAACTTTGTTTGTGTTCACGCACTCAACAGATATGTCTGTGATTGACTACGCTGATCAATGCTTCAAAAACAAATCTTTGACGCTCTTCACCGAGTGCTTGCACAGATGTTTGAAACCAGGCGTCTATGAGCGGATCCCAAATATATCCACCGATAGACACCTGCTCTCAAATGGTCATGTGTGCATTGTAGCCAATCACAGGCAAACGTGAACACAACGGCCAAGAGGTGTTTAATAATCCGCTCAACAGGGCTCAAAATGCTAGGTGGAAATGCTGGTATTGTGGCATTTTTAAAATTTCAGTTAGTTTTGACAAAACTAGCTTGAAGAATGTTGGGGAATATTGAAGAATATTGCCCTACAGTCACGGTATTCAAGAAATCTCAAAATAAATGCTGTGAAAAATGATATATTTCATATTCAAATATACTGAAATTACAACATTCCTATCCACACAGTGTTAAATTTCTCAAAGGACGCCTAAATAAGCTGAAAAACACTAGGTTATTTGCTTCATGATTTATTTATGAAGGAAATTTGTGTGAGGAAAAACACCAAGTTCATTTCAACCAGGATTAAAATCTCAAAATATACTGCAATTACAACATTCCTATCCGAATGGAATTACATTTCTCAGAGTCCACCAGAGCAAGCCGAAAAAAAAAGTTAATTTCAACCAGGATTAAAACCTCAAAATGTCTGTGAAACAAAAATATCCTCTACACTCCTCAGGGGAAAGACATTTTCATCCAAAAAGACATTTCTCAGGTGAGACGAATGTTGTAATTTTGATAAAACAAATAACTCCTTTCGCCTTTTCCATCCTTTGTTTACATTCCATCGAACGCCGCAAAACCACACGCAAAGAACAGATCATATACAAAGAAAGAGGACGTATTTGTTGAGACATGTCACTTCTTCTTGTAAAACCGCATCTGTAAACACGCATCATCACCTCATAAAACACTTCAGCTGGATTCTGCCCCTGTATTTAACTTTAGAGAACCAAATCACAGACTCCCCCAAACGCTCATATGCTGTATTACCGTCCATCCTGACCACACACACACACATTCAGACTCCAATCACTTCTGTTGCCATGGAGACAGGCCTGTACTGTACATTCCTGGGATATTTGAGGAAAAGGAAATGTGAGAATTCTTCAGATTTTCTGTGACGAATCACTTGCTCGAGGAAGCAGAGGTGAGCACAGGCTTTCATCCACTCGCTTGCACCATAAAACAGCCTCAAGCTTAAATGTTACAAAATTCACAGTAACCATATTTTTAGGCTAAAATAACAGTAACATGGGATCTCCTATAAACAGTGGAATAAGAATATTTGTCATTTTGATAATAAGCATGCCCGACACAAGTCTGCAAATAAAAACAAAACCAAGATTTTATCTAAAAAAGCATCAAGTTTGGAGATGGTAAGACTTTTTATAATGTTTTTGGTGTCTCTTATGCTCACCAAATCTGCATTTATTTGATCAAAAACACAGTAAAAACAGTAATATTGTGCAACATTATATTACAATTAAAAATATTTAAAATGTAATTTATTCCTGTGATGCAAAGCTGAATTTTCAGCATCATTACTCCAGTCTTCATTGTCACATGTTTGTTCTTACCGTCTCAGTGGATAAAAATCGTGTCCCAACCTACACTTTTTTTTTGTCAATGAATATCCCGTTTCATTCAAAAATACATCAGATAATGGAAGAAAATTGGCTTAAAACTCTTGCAAAACGATGAAAACGACGTGTTTCAGAAGAAAATTAAAGGTAAAACTGAAATCAGGCATTGTAGAAAGCAAGACAGTACTGGACAGGAAGAGCGAGTAGATCTGGTGACAGTGAGTTGACGGTGATGAATGCAGTTGTCACTGCTTCCTGTCACATTCGTGACACTGACAGACCTTCAGGCCTCTGTAAACTACCTGCAATGCTTCACTCTCACTCAAATGTCTTTTTTTCTTCCATACTTCAGCTCTCAGCTTACTGCTAACTTGTCATACCTGCTTCTCCTTACTGACGAGTACTTCCCCACACATCTTATATATCTTGCTTTTCTCAAATTCCCTCATTTGATATGTTTGTTGTTGCACTCACACATGCAAACTAAATTGAAATCACCATTTATTCATCAATCATCCAACATTAACCAAATTTAGTTTTTTTTTTTTTTACAGATACATTTAGATATTTAACTAAGGAACAATTATTAGAAAATTATGTACACCTGAGGTTATTCCTAAAAAAAAAAAAGTCAATTATTCACCTTATACTACGGTTACCACTCCTCAAGACGTTGTTCAGGTGTTGTATTTCAAGACATTTATCAGATTTTTGTCTTGTGTGGGACTAATTTATTACGCATCTCACCAAACGCCTCCGTTGCCAATTCAAAAACGTCATTTTAGAGCTAGTAAAGGAGGCTACAGCCATTAGGTGCATTTACATGGAGCATTGTAATTGGTTTGAAAGACCAATCCGAATGAAAATCCTCTAAATAAGCACCTCAATCGGAATAAAAATGCCCAAACTGAATAAAAATGTAATCGGTTTGCGGAGGGGTGGGATAAACCTTTCTATAAACTGAACAAATAAAAATTCTGCTATATAAACGCGTTAAACCGATTACTTTGCGTCTACGTCATCATGTCAAGAGGTCGAGGGTTGTCAGAATGCAAAATGCCGGTGGCAAAATCAAACCGGAGTAACTAAAACAACACATTAAATACACAGAAGCAACTCAGTGTATCATTACTTCGGATCTTCATCCACACGCTCCTGCTTTTAAAACTGTAAGTTTATCTACTTCAAGAACAGCGGCGATTTTACTTCGCTCGTGAAAAATGCCACGTAGCTTATAAGTTGCAAACTATTTTACTGTTAAAATCGTGTGCGTTTGAGTGGAAGAGGGAGTGGGAGAAAGAGACTATGTGCTTTCCGTACATAAAATGTAATTTTGTTGCAAGAAAACATCAAAATAAAATGTTTTTATCCTATTGTTTACTATATTTATTTTCTTGGTTGGTGTCGTTGTGGGTTTTGGTTCTTTTAAGGCTGAAATGGACATGTAATGCAGTCAAGACCTGCCTGGTACTAGTTTCCCTGAAAATAATTGTACACCTTAGAATGTTCGTCAACCAATCAGACTCAAGCATTCAACAGTCCCGTGATACCAGTAAAGCAAAGAGGAGAAAATCATATTTTAAAGCGCGACCATATAAAAAAAAAAAGAAATAAACGTGATCGAGGACTTGGGGAGAGTAACGAGACATCCGTTACTCCAATCGGTCCCGAGGAATAATTGTTCATTAAATCGAGTCATCAGATCAAAAGGATATTTCACTGGCGGATAAAATTAGATCATGATGGAAAAGTTTCATCACAAAGCAAAGGATAATGGGTATTTGTAGCGCAACCTCTGCTTGAGACATATAACTGCAAAGATGTGCGCATTAATATCTGTGCATTTCAGAGGGCAAATATCTTAACATTTCATATCCATCTGTTTTTCCATGTGCGTTCACACCGCCAGAGAGCATTTGATGTTGCTCTCTCATCTGGCTGCTCCCTGCCAGCTTTTCTGAGGTCAGGCCCCCTAATAACAGGGTAGAGAAAACCAGAAGCTCACGCAACACACGGAGACAGAGAGAGAGCAAAAAACAGAATAGAAATATACAGTCATAATTCAAAACAAATGTCTCTAATAATGGCACTCTGCAAGTGAGTGGGGGGAAATTATACGAGACATCCTTTCCTCAACATTTCGTGAGCGCTGACAGACGTCCCCCTACTGACAAGACGTTTTCTGCCAGGTATTTGGAAGTTATGTAATGGACGACTACTAGACTATATTGGACGCTTAATAAACATACAGTACGATATGCAAACTACATCTCTCAGTTGGATAAAGAAATCCAGTGTTGCTAAAAAGGTTTTGATGGATGACGATTGTAATGAAGGTAAAGATGTGCAAGAGTCGTACAGGATGCGCGAGTCCGATAATACTGACGCACAAACAAACGGTGGATATGCGCTCTCGGTTCACTGAACGCTTGTTTGGCATGGCAGGTTGACTTGTGCTTGTTTAAGTTACTGTATAACTGAGCAGAATAAGTACTTTTAAGTTGTAAAGAATGTCTGCAAAGTATGTTTGCAAAAAAGAGAACAAGGTTTAAATCCATCTTGAATTTTTTCTTTAAAAAAATAACATGGGGTTGAAAAGTAAAAACACTAGCATACAAAACTGTGAATTAAAAAATTGCAGGTGGGTCTTGCAGTATTGATTTGGAGAGAAGGGTGCCTTGGCGTAAAAAACGTTAGGAACCACTGGTTTAGTTTGATGACACTGTTAAAAAAATGCCTGGATTTGGGAATGAAATTTCACAATATGCTAAAAAACAAAAACTTAATAATAAAACTAAAATGAATATTTATTAAGTAATAATAAATTCAAACAAACCAAAATATTTTTTATTAAAATAAACTAAATATTTTCATATCAAAGCTATTAATATATATATATATATATATATATATATATATATATATATATTTTTTTTTTTTTTTTTTTTTTTTTTTTTTTTTTTTTTTTACACACACCGGTATTTATATGCGTGTACTAATAAACACTATTTTAAAAAAAGCTAACTTAATTATTAATCAATAAAAAAAGAAATACAATTAAATAAAATTACAAAATTATTGCACACCAGATTCAAGCATTCATAGTGCAGATGATGATCAAGATTAAAAGTAAAGAAAAGGAGAAAATTACTGTGTGCTAATAAACACTATTTTAAAAAACCAATTTAATTATATTTATTAATGAATAACAACAAAATTAAAAATATTTCATATATATATATATATATATATATATATATAAAAGCAATATTTTTTTTCTTCTTTTAGGAACACTTTTTTTAATAGATTGTGATTCAATTATCATGTCAACAGTAAAACAACACCAGATTCATTAAACAAGGCTTTCTTAAAATAGATTAGTCATTCAGGCAATCCACAGGTTAATTGGTTTTGCACATCTCTAACATAAAATAACCTTATTATCAATTTAAAACTAATGAAAGAACAAAACATCAAACTTTTCTACCACTCTTTTATTTCAAACTAATCTTTACCCAACACTTCACTAGCTACAAGGTTTATCTTTTTTTCCCGGCCCTCAGAGCAGCACTTTATATTTCAGAAGCTCATCAGTCTCAATCAGCCGTTTCCCCACCTGAGTAATTTGAGTTCCTGACCTACAACACAAGCTGATCGGGGTCAGAGCTCTTCTCTCTAGAGCACCCACACTCCTCTACCACTGTCTTCTGAGTCATGTATTCCTCCTTTAATTCCCTTCGGGCCACCTCATCCCCATACTCTACATAATAAATGCCTGTCCCTCACCCGCTCCTCCTCCCACCCAAATTCTGTCCGTGTCGTCCTATAATCATATCCATGTGCTGACCGACACCGAAAGAACTGGAAATCATCATGTCTAACAGATCGTCTTGTCTCGGTGATGATTTGAGTTCCGTATCGGGCTATGGGAAGGAAATAAGAACCAAAACACCTATTAAACATCTTTAGTTCGAAATAATAATGCGGCTAATGATGTTGAATCACTACAGCTCGCCAAACTTCTTCCAAACTAATCATAAAAATAAGCAGTGACTTTGCATCAGACTCTGATTGATTCAGTTTTCCGTTACAGAAATTCCTGAGCCGCCGTTATGACCGTTACGACTCAAAAAAAGAGGAAGAGACTAAACACAGTTTAAAAAGTGCAACACGAGTGCCTCCACTAAGCCCTAATCCACAGCGGCACATACTGTAATCCAGTGAGCTAAAACACTTTTAAGTACCTTATGTTGTATTACCCCACTCCTTTTCCCCCTCTTTTCTAAATTTAAAAGAAGACAGACGACACACAACAACTATATATCTTGTAAACGTAAATACTCAATGAAGCCATCTCAAAGCAGTTCGCTTCAAGTGTGCTTTATTGTCCAATGTGTTTATTTTCATTTGAACAAACTGGGTTTGTGCAAATGGGATAAATCTTAAATGTTGCTTAAGATATGAACATCATTGTTACCTCAAATCATGCAGCTAAAGACAGGTGAACTATTATTTTTCTAAGCATTTAGACTAATTTTTTCACCTGACAGATGAAAAAAAAGTAAAAGTTAAAATAAATAAATAAAAATGCAAAATTAGCCATGTATTCTGACTAGAGATGCACTTAAATACTAAAAAAATATATATATGTTAAAACATAAATATATATAAACAAATATAATATACAATTATATATAAATATAAAATATATATATTATATATAAATATATTTATGTAAATATATATATAATATTTATGTAAAAATATATAATATTTATATAAATATATATAATATTTATATAAATATATAAAAATATTTATTTATATATATATATATATATATAAAATCAACACTCAAATAAAAACTTTTATACAAATATTTAAATAAAAAACATTTTCCGTCGAAAAAAATTTGGTACATCACTAAAAATGCAACATTAGAACTGCATGACTCTGGTTAAATTGAGAATCTTGTTTTTTTGTTTCAAACAGAAATCACAATTCTCCCACAATTCTGTACTGACAACTAAACAAAATAACATCATTTACTAAAGGTCCATTTAAAATGTTTAATCTGAATAAATTATTTTTAAAAAAAACAAGGGTTTGAATGAATGATTCAATTGTTTGAAGTCATCAGAAGGAATGTTGTTTCAAGCGCGGAAAGACGTGAGTACACACAATTTTTCAAGTTCACCAACATTAATCTACTAACTCCCCTGACTGCTTTCTCTGACAAAATGGCAGATTCGGGGTTATGATTGGTCAGATCGCCTGTCAATCAAACAGTTTGCGAAGGGTCAGTTGTTATTTGAAGTGCCAAGTTACTTTCAAAAGGTGCTCTATTTTGATCGCTAACGTAGACATCAGTGTTTATATCCGAACTATAAACTTTTATCTCAGTACTGTGATAACATGAATATTTCTAACACAGAAACAAAGAAACTGAGCGGTTGAAAAGACTGAAGCCGTTTCATACCTCTACCTGACAACGGCTGTCTCTGGATCAGCGGCAGGACCAACACAGATTTAAATGTTCCGGTGTGATTTGGTCAAAGGTTTTACAGACGCCGGCGAATCATCATTTAGGAACGAGATCGCGCGGGTGTTTGACTGCGAACTTTTAACGATTATTCGTGAAACGTACACATATAAATTACAAATATTTCCTTATATTACTGTAGATATTTTACCAGTGTCAAATTTGTTTTGAAACGCACTTTTAAGAGTGTGAAATTGACGTTTATTTTGCCTTGTCTGCTCATGTCTCATCACAATCGCTCTTGGGACGGTGTTAAAATGTATAAAAGCAGTTTATTTTGGTGAAAGTTGTGGTGATTCAGGTCTGTACTCGGACTCAACAGAGCACTGTAACGCTCCGATCCATGCCTATCTTGTTTGGACAGTGATCTCCTGTGACGTCAGAACAGCCTCGGAGCACATGTTTGTGTATCTGTTGGTCATGTGCTTTGTGGGTACTGAGAGGGGCAAAAGAGTCTTTGATGGGGTGGGTCATGATGCCTATTGATAGAAAGCACAGCTGCAGGACCCAAGCAATTTGTCTGTGTCAGGATGTTTGTGAGAGAATGTGTAGCCTATATTGTACCATAAATACTCCCATTTATAACGCTTGAACTGATATGGTCTTGTCTGAAACTGTACTCTGTACTGCCGTAAAAAATTCAATCAAGAGATGCAAGTGGCTCGGTGAAGCCATTTTGGATTGAATATTCAGTGACAGCAGTTATTCTTTGGCACGGAGTCATGAATGCTTCCTGCTGGGGGCTCATGTTCGGAAACTGGTTGACACAGAGAGGTGAGAATGTGAAAAATTACAGCAGCTGAGTCGTGCTGCTTCGACCAATAATCAAACAGACAGGTGCTCCATCAGCCAATCAGCAGAAGCCAATCATCAAACATGGAACATTCAAAACAAGGGTGTGCAGTGTGTAAACAACTAGGTGGTTCTCCATTCCATCAAAATATTGACGCACAATGCATATGTACTTCAGACTACAATACTATCTGCAGTAAGTATACTGTATGCAGGGCTGGGTAAGTTACTTTTAAAATGTATTTCACTACAGATTACAAAATACATGCTTTAAAAAGTCATTTGTAACGTATTTCGTTACATTACTCAAGTTTAGTAACTTCATCTAAATACTTTAGAATACTTTGGAAAACTAATAAGTGTGAAACAAACACAAAAAAGGTCATTGCAAGTTTTTATCTCACAATTCTGACTTTTTCCCTCAGAATTGCGTGATATAAAGTTGCAATTGTGAGTTATAAAGTCAGAATTATGAGATTTAAACTCACAATATTGAGAAAAGTCAAAAATATTATGATATAAACTCATACTAAATTCCCAATTGCAAGAAAAAAAAGTCAGTATTGCAAGTTTATATCTCCCAATTCTGACTTTATAACTTGCAATTGTGAGTTTAAATCTCGCAATTCTGAGAAAAAGAAGTCAGAATTGTGAAATACAAACTCACAATTGTGAGGGAAAAACAAACAAATTGTGAGAAAAAGTTGCAGTGACGAGTGAATTATAAAATGACTCACAAAACATGAAAACAGTCGTGGATCATCAGGTCATGACAGGACAGTTCAGTTGACAGTTGGGCAATTTTTTTTTATGAATTCAGTCATTTTGTCTTGTTCAGGACAGAACTAAATAAAAATCATAAAATTTTTATGATCCCTCTTAAAGTATTAAAATGTTGATGAAACTTAACTCCACTTTTTCAGACGGTCAGAGTCAGAGAATCACCAATTGCTGTTTAAATGACATTAAAACTCAAAGTAATCACTTTGGTAATCTAAAATACTTTTCAGATGTAACTGTAATCTGATTACCACCCATTTAAAATGAAATACAGTTACTCAAATTTTGTATTTTTAAATACGTAACTAAGTTACTTTAAGTTACTTGTATTTCGTTACTCCCCAACCCTGATTGTATGCAAGTATGCTAATTTTCTGTATAAATGAAATACCTGATTGTGCAGTACACTTAAAGTTCATATTTTCAGTACAATAAATTAAACTGAAATATCAATTTTAATGATCTTTTTATTAATTCATTACTCATATATGCCATTTCATACTGCTTCACATTACTTGGTATTCAATACAGAACATCGCCAAAAGCATCCGTTTTTTCAGGTGCTACTTGAATGTTTGAGCTGAGAAACTACACGTATTCCAAAAAGCCTTCACTTCATCATGAATGCAAAAAATATCAGCTGCTCGGAAATTTCTGCAGGAAATAATGCAACAGATGGAGGGTGAATTATGCATCACTTTACACTATATAGAGCAAAGCCCATTCACATCAAACTATCAGCCGTGTTGTCACAGGCCTACCAAGACGCCATTTCATCTGTTCTTACGACATCAGTCAATGGTTTCTTTATAGCAACATTTTTCTTAAACGCTTTTCAAAATAAATGCAAGTAACAAAAGCGTAACAAAAAGTAACGCAGCGTAACAAAACCCCGATTTTAGGAACATTAGATTGTCAGCGCAGAGTTAGAGATGAGTGAACCGAGTATCTACTTCAAGAACTGGTTCAAAAACAATTCACCAATTTATTTGAGGCCTTGTCACTGAGAAATGCTGGTGTTCAACACAAAAGAAATAGGGTGTTTCTCGTAGGCGGTGCTTGAGAACTTTCTCACTCAAACCACTGACTGCTGCTGCTTCTGATTGCTTTTACAGGGAAAAGCTGCCCATAACTGCTGGTCTAGGATCAGATTTCTTTGCACGGTTAAAAAAGGATTCTGTGGTGAAGTATATACTACAGAAAAACAAAAAAATTGTAATTTCTACAAGGAAAAGGTTAGTTCAGGCAATTCTATATTAGCACTCAATTCAAGCTTGTAGAAATTAAAGCATGAATATCAATGTGTTCCCATCATGCACTGGGGCATGATTAATTAATAAGGTTGATGTTTTCCAGCTGTATTTATACTGTTTTATCATTGCTTTTGTGGTTAGGTTAAGTAACTTGCCATTTTGTGACATTTGGAGTTCATTTTCTACTCAAAATGACACATTCACACTCAAAAACAATCCGTCGAATGTTACCGTCATTGTGTCGTTTACCAATTGAGTTCTCTGTGTTCAGGTGCCGCGTTACTTTTATTATGTACATATGGTGTCCGCACAATATCTATTATTATTTACTTAATGTTTCCACACTATAAAAGCGCGGTTTAATTCAGTGTTATATTGTTTGAGTAAAAGAAAAGTATTGAAGAAGGAAACTTTAACTACTTATTTTCTTTGTTAATTTTAACTTAAACTAAGTTTACTTAATTCCAAATGTGAAATTTACTCAAATCTTTGTGCAAAAACTTCCAAAAGAGAAAAGTCAGTTTTACTTTGTTTTTTTCAGTGTGTAATAACAGCATATCAGCTAAACTGATGTTTGCGCTCTTGCGCAAATGCCAATAACAGGCATATCTATTAGTTTCTTGAACGTGACGTGTTTAAGCTAGAATCCACTTACCATTTATGCGCTTTTCGTGCAGGAGATATATAATCAATTCAGAATTTGAATACATTTATTGCTTTTCTGGTTTGAAAAAGTAGCCACTTTAATAGCAAATAATTCATCGGGAGCGTTTATGCTGGGATGTGTAGGTTGTTACCAAGTGACACGTAACTATTTCACAGCATTATTTATTTTTTAAGCAGGAAGCGCATCTTTCCTAACCCTGGAGTTGATTCACCCTACGATGAACCGAACGTCAGCCTATGATGTTTCTGGTTTTATTAGTGGAATTGAGTGTAAAATAACATTCGAAAAGATTCAAGTTACATAGATGACTCATTGTTTATGGTAATTATAGATCAGAAATACTGCTCTGATTGTAATAATACATTATTTCATCTGATAGTCATGTATTAAATAAGATAAATAACATTCTACACACCATTTACTGAAATCAACCAACTACTTTATTAAGAGCAACCTGAGCAGCGGAGCTACTTCAAAATTACGAGTAGCTTGGCAAGCTACGGTTTCACTTCCCCAACGCTGGATACTATTACTTTTATAGTAGGATGGACTGGTTATTTGGAGAAGCATAGTTTAGGGTAGTAAAACCTTCCTTACAGCGAGCGCAGGCCATAAAAGTGCTCATGACAGAACTGCTGGATGTCTCGGTCTGAAAACACTGGCAGATTCCTCCCTATTGCGCACATGTGGTTCATTTTAACCCCGCAAGTGTGAACTGTAAACATTTCTGTGGCTCTGGGAGCAGAGATTTCCTGACTCTAAGTCACGTCAGAGATGTAAAGAATGTGTATCATACACAACACATGCTCCCGATCATGGCCAGAGAGCCGCTCTCACCGCACTGCACAACGGACAAGGACAAAAGTTTAGACTAATGGACAAAATGCGGATCAGAGTCGGGGTTCAAGTCGAGGATAAGACAACCGATCTCCATCCTCACACCATTACTCATCAGTAGTTTGTGTACACACAACGTCACACACTTTCTGTCTGTTTGAAGTTCATCCAGCAGACGTGATGTTTGCTGTGCTTCCTTTGCAGAAAGAGAGACCCAGTCAAAACATCAGACAGAGACAAGCAACCTCAAACGTGTCTTTCCCTTTCATGACAATGTACAGACAAAACATAAATAAGCCAAACTGTGTCAAGCAGAAAAACACAGGTGAAAGTAAACATCACAATGAGGCCAATCAGACTCAAGAATATCCCATGTGCATAAACTACCAAACATTTTTCAAGTTATGTACCTGTTATCTGATTGGAGACGTCACCTTTGGGCTCACATTTTGAAAGCGCACAATCTAATGGAGGAAAAACAAGAAGAGATGAGTTAGAACAATCGAAGAGTTTTTGTAAAATAGCAGCTTCACAGATCTCATAAATATAGTTTATAGTCATGATCTATTTATATGTGTATCATTATACTTAATATATAATAAATAATAAAATAAACATGAAGAAATATTAAATACAAATTAAAAGTTTACAATTAAATTGAGAAAGAAAGGCAGTCCACAAAATAGATAATAATGAATTAAAATTCATAATTGCATAAAACAATATAATTATACAATAAAGTAAGATTAAAAATGTATTATACACTTATTTCATTCATTACTGAAAAATGCTTAAAACATATTAATAAAACGGAGCAATTCCAAGAGGGTTCTGTGCTCTGGCCCTAATAAATGTAATTATAAAATGATTATTTTATGATTAATATTTGTGCTGTGGAATTTTATGCTCTTTATGTGATAGTTAGCTTAGCAACATGCTAACAACAAACTCACTTTGAGGTTCCATGATACTTAAAAAGGCACAATATGTAATTTTTCACCACTAGAGGTCGCTTTTAAAACAAAGGCGGAGTTTTATGGCTGTGTGATTGAGCGTTTGAATCATGGATGTTGTCGTCTTCAGCTCCACAGCCGACGGAAAGGAATACAACGGACTCAGGCAGAAATCATGTTCATGCGAGCTAATGTTTAACTAACGCTACTACAATGGTATGAAGCAGGGCGGATCGAGAGCCGCGGGAGAGGAACGAGGCCACTGGAGCGAATGCTAATGATAGACACCTGCGATATACACCGGTCTCGAGTTCAGCGGAGCTTTTATTATGCCTTTGCTGTTTTACATGGTTAAAACAATAATACTAAATACATTTGAGTGTGTTGAAAGTTATGTTATAATGTTACTCAGTGTGTTCGCTCGGTGGCTGCTATGAGAGACTTGTTGCACTTTGCAGTAATCTAGATCGATATTGGTAAAACTGGAAATCGAAAGTAGCACGCTTATGACATTGCACGCAATGACACGTCCGTGTCCTGGTTAAAATTGCTGATTTCTCTGGATTTAAACATTGGGTAAGACTTTATTTTACAGTGTCATTGTTACATATGTTGCATGTTGTTATTGTAGTAATAAATATAAATTATGCATAATTACATGAAATTATCCCTAAACCAAACCCGGTAGCACTTTATTTTACAGTCCAATTTTGTATGCTTTGTATTTATTATAGTAATTACAATAGCTGGGTAATAACTATGTACTAACCCTAATCCTACCACTAAACCTAGTAGTAACCTTATATTAACCAGTGCTTTCTTAGGTAAGTATGGTGTAAATACATGTAGTTAATTAATATTACTCAGCACTTAAATATATAATTACACTGTAATACTGACACCTTAAAATAAAAAGTGTAAGCAAACATGGTTGGAAACATTTAAGATGATGCAAGTACACAAGTCAACAAAACATATAACATTGTTCTAGTGGTTTTTGGATATTTTAAATCTTACATATTGTGCCTTTAAATGATGCCTTAGAAGTCAGCTCCCTATTACATCTTATTTTTACTTTGTTTTAAATTAAATGCAATGTCTATACCGACTAAAGCCTTAAAAAAACATCCTGAGCCACCACAACCAGACACCAGATAAGAATATTTGACTAACTTCACTTCTAATTTACTTGAAGATTTAATGCAGATTAAAACAACAAGCTGTGGAAACATGAAAACTCTCTTAGCATCATGTTGACCTGCTCCAGTGACCCCAAAATGTGCTGATGTTGACATGGAGGTTAAGCTTTGAGTCTGGGCACCAGTCACTGGACTAATGCAGCAGAGCTACTGACCTCTATATCATGCGTAAACCGCCCGACATAAGGGAATGATGGGAGCTTTTGTTCTACAAGGATGCAAAATGCAATGCATATTGTAAGTAGTCACATGTTTACAGGCAAAATATGGAGCATGTGAGAGCAGGACGAAAGAGCAAGTCTCAAGAGCGATATGTGAACTTTCTTCATGCCAGGGTTGGTTTTCATAACAGGACCAGCCATTTACTGCTGCTTACATCGCAGCTCGAACGTGACAATCATGCAGCTTGCAATCTGAAATGTTCTGCTGGCGTTTCATTTTCTTATGAGAGTCGTGATGTTTAAAGTAGCGACAGATAATCTCTTCACCATGACCAATTCTTGTTTTTTTAAATGTAACATTGCCGTATTTATTGTATATTATTTATCTGTGCACATTACATTTTTGTGCCCTCATAATCTTAAATCAAAATTACTTCCCCCAACCTCTTGCAGCAACATGTCTTCTCTGATGATGTGTTTACTGGCGTGAGGGCGGGGCAACCTGTCACTCACATGAGATCGACCAATAGCAATTCACAAGCATCCAATCAATTCCAGAAGCCAGTTCACTCAGATATACGTCACAATAGGGAAGAAAAGACTATCACAACTTCTATTTCATGTTGATTTTAAGAAACGCATGGGGATAGACTTTTTAATTACAAGCTTTAAAAAAGTAAAAAGGAATGAAACATTCATGGACAACATGAATTGAATGAATCAAAAGAATCTCCATTTTTAAAAGAACTTCAATGGTTAAGCGCAAAAACCCTTTCAAAAGCATACATTTATGATGTGTCAACTATGTAAGTATTAATAACAATGTCTTTTAAATTATAACCTGCATTTCAGTCTATAGTCAGAATATATAACTGGTCTAATTAAATGTTTTTTTAGTTAGTTCACAAGCTAACCGGTTAGTCGAATGGCTTTGCATACCACAAGCTGATTTGCCTGCTACCTTAACTACAACTGCTACATAACGATAACTAAATGCTCTTTTGATTATCTAAAACACGATATTATAATAACGTGATGCGTTTAGGAACAGTCGTTACGAACGGCCTCCTGACAAGCGGCTGCTTTTGAACGGCCACATTCTCACGTAATTAATGAATGTAAACGGGCGAGTTTAAAAATAGGATATTTTAGTTTTATTAATAAATATTATAGTATTAAATTTGAATTAGCTTTTATTCTAAACGTTCAGTTTTTAGTAATTTTACTTAAAGCTGCAATATGTAAGATTTTTGCAGTAAAATATCCAAAAACCACTAGGCCAGTGTTACATATTTTGTTCTGTTGAGTACTTAGCATATCACAAATGTTTCCAACTATTGGTAAATCTTGAGAAAATTGCTACTTTAACCAAGGATCCGGGATGTGTGAGTGAGTCGCCTGTCAACAGCGTCATATCCGTGTTACCCTTCGGTTTCCGGTTTTATTTTGTAGAAACCATGGAAACACCAAAGACGTTTAAATATATATATTACATGTTTTATTAGACAAGGGAACATCTGTTTTCATACATTTATAGACAGAAAACTAATTGTTATATAGCTCAACGCGTTTAGTCTTATTGTTTAAATCGAATTTTCTTGATTTTTTGCGAGTGCCTCAGAGAAAAATGCTCTTTTGTATAGTAACGTTAGCAATAATAGCATAATCAGAGCTTTATTTTTGGTAACAGTAATATCGAATTTTTGTCCATCATACAATACTTTTTAAAATTAATTGCATGTCACTTAACAACACAACAACCCATCCAGCATTTAATATGATATTCTAATAACGATCTATCTTACTGCAGTGTGAAACAAGAGCAAACGTAACATTATAACATCCTTTTCAACAAACTCAAATGTGTCTAAAATGATAAACAGAGCTGCGTTTCCTCATACTCATGACCGGAAAGCGGAAGCGGCGCCGGCGACTGTGGCATAATAAAAGTCCCGCTGCTCTCGAGGCGTGTGTCGCGTTCGTCTCTCATTAACAATCGCTTCGGCGGCTCCTGTTCTGCTTCATACTACAGTAACATTAATAATCGCATCCATGATCCCGATACTTTTCCACCGGCTGTGAGGTGAAGACTACATGTCCCAAGATTCCTCGCTCAAACGTGCCGTCATTAACCCTCTGAGGTCGGCCGTCACGCCCGCGTGATTTACTCACTTTTTTCTTGTCAGTGTGAAAGAGACTCAAAATGCTCCGTCAATTTTGAACATACAATTAAGAGATATATACCATTGCAATCTGTGAAATGTCTACTTTTACTTGTGCACACTCATAGTAAAAACAAAATGTTGTGCTTTTTGCAAAATAAACAAAACTAACATGATGCGTGAGCTGCGATCTCTCTCCGAATGAAATCCATTCTGATAGTCATAAGAAAATGAACGGTAACTTCGTGAATACTATTCACACAAATATGAAACGCATGTCTAAATAAACGTTGAAATGTTTGTTTTGAACAGGCGACCTCTAACGGATGAAAAACTACATATTGCATCTTTAAAACTTATTTCAGTTAGTTGCTAAGGAAACATTTCTGATTTTGAGTTCATCAAATATTTATATTTTATTATCAATTACCAACTTTTCCCTTTTTCTTTTCTCAATTCCAACACTGGTGTCAAAATATTGGTTTGTACATTTTTTTTTTAATTATTTTTTCAATATCTAAATAAATTGAATACTTGATACTGCTGGGGGGAAAAAAGCATGTTCTCTTTCTTCAACGCCAAACTCAAAGCTGGATCCCACTGCAGTCAAGCGCAACTTCACGTGACAAGAATAACGTACCATAAAATATCACTGGCTGCAATTACATGCAACATTAGACAGAGGACATATGACTTCCCAGTACATTTCTCAACAGGTATGTTAACAATGGACTTCCTGGAAGTCTTCGTGTTTGTGTGTAGGTCTTTGGTGTAGGTGTGGTGTGGCGGACTGGCAGGTGGGGGAGGGAAACGGGAGACTTGCTGACAAAAAAGGTCTCTCTAATCACACACAGGATCTGCAATACGCCCCCTCTCTCTTCCTCTCAGATCCTCTTGCTACATCAGACACAACACATGGTTCTCCAACACACAGCGCCACAACATCTCATCTGCATCTTTCTGATGTCACACGTGAAAATGAGGTGAACTAGACATAAATGTGATAAATGAAGGCCACATACATATTTTATATGTGCTTAGTCATGGTGGCACATCATAGCGATGGTATTATTTTGATATATACCATAGTAATGAACAACTGGCGGCATCTCAGTGGATTACCGAGGTATTGGTAATAGAAAACCAGTGTTTGCTGAATCACTGATGTATATACAGGGACACGGAAAAAGAAATGATGTGAGATTACAGATGATATAGAGATAAAGACAATAATATTAAAAATGAATATAAACGACAATTATAATAATATTCAGACCATAAATTGTCTTCGCTGACAACACTCAAAAACATACAGCCCAAGCAGTGTAGTCTGATTCATGAACAAATGATTCTTTTGAATCAGTTCTTTCAATGACTCAGTTAAAGAGTTATTAGTTTGAAGAAAAAAAGTCTAATGAATCAGTCTAATGAATCACTCACTGAATCAGAGCGGTTACTAAACTGACATCTGACTCACTGGATGATTACATGATGACCTTTAGCTAAACATTCACAAAAAACATTTGTGGAAATCACTTGAATTTACAAAAAAAAAAGGAACAAAAATACTATATGGTTGTTTGACTAAACTACAGTAAAAAAATTAAAATTAATATTGTGAAAAATTATTACAATTAAAAGATAAATTTTCTTCTAACTTAATGCAAGTTCAAATTTAATTTATTTCAGTGAATTACTTATTAATAATTCTAATATTCTGATTTGGCTACCAAGAAACATTTCTGATTATTATTATCCATTTTGAAAATGACATTAATTTGAAATTGAAATATTTTGTAACATCGTAATTGTCTTTAATGTCAATTTTGATCAACCTAATTAGCGATGCACAGATATGAGAACTTTGGCTAATACCGATAATTAAGCGATAATTCGTTATATTTGAGAGCCGATAACTGATATATTGGCCGACAAATCTAAATCAAAATTGTTATATAATTTTTAAGAGCCTGATTACAAAAACAAAAGTCTCACAATTAAAATGTTTATAATATTATGTAGTCTATATGACAGACTTGCGTTGTACGTTACACTATACTTTCCTTTTTGAAGCGATTTCAATCATATTTAAAGCAAATCAAAAGCATGATGATCTGAAGTGTCTCAGCTGAAGGAAATAATTCATTATTTATCGACTTTATTATACTGGACAAATTTTCTTATCGGGCTGATAACAATAACATTAAAAATAACATATCGGCTGATACATGCATGCCTAAATTTAATGCATCCTTGCAGCATAAAATTATTAATATTTCACACAAACAAAAATAAATAAATAAAACCACCCACCAAACCGCAAACTTCTGAACAGTAGTGTAGGTGCCAACGAAGCTACTTTCTGGTACTTCTTTTAGCAAAAGATGGTACAACTCATAACATTTTCAACAAATTCCATCTGCTACATTTTCCTTCTGTAGGGTGGAACATCAAAGTGAGGTTGAAGAGAGACCGGAGTCCAAATATAAACACATGGGACATAGTTGCAATGCCAAGCGCATGCCTGACACGGTTACTCACAACTGCAACACTTAATGCAAGTACTCAGACCACACAACATAGCCTTCAGTAAATCAAAAATGCTCCTTAACGCTACAGACAAGTCTGTTTACGCACAAGACGTTAAACGTAAAGCCAGAAAGCTGAATGGGTGATTTGTCAAAGGTGAATCGTCAGTTTCATTAATTCACTCACATTCGAAAACACAGAAACTTGCCAAAAATCACACAAACATGCACAGCCCTGCCCTCAAAACTGAACCGTTGAAGGCAACCGATTACAAGATCAAGCGTACTATTCCAGTCCAAATAAGGAAACATAAGCTAAGCGGACAGTGGAAAAGGCCTGGTTCAAATCCACTCCCGGGGAGAAAAATCATTTTTACGCTTTAATTCCAAATCCCCAGCAAAGAGCCGTCTACTCGCAAGAAGCGACTTTTCAGTAGCTCACAGAAGACAAAGGGCCCGCTGCGTGTTGCTGAGAACGATTTCAAGACTTGAATCTCACACAACCGCAACAAAACAATACACACACAACAGGGTTGTTGTGAGGTCACTTCTTTCCTTTTGGTGTGACCAGGCAGGAAATGAGCTAGTGACGTAAAGAGACTCACACAATACAAAAACACACACATACAAGGTCAGAAGTGTGTTTCTGAGCATGCCTTTAGTCAGACCCAAAACCCCCTCGACTCACAGCCAAACAAGAACAAAAGCAGCGGGCTGCTGTGATTCAAGCCCACGTGTCTACGGCTCGACCACTTCACCACACAAGCCCACTCGTTGTGATCGGACCCTCCTTTTGCGGAGCAGCCGGCAGATAGTCATCGATCAGACTCGTACGTGAATCATGCGCTCGAGGAAGAGGGGCCTCTCGTCACTGCATGCTTGCTATGTGCCTCATCCAGGCCTAATTGGGTCCCTGCAATGAACAAATAACAAGGCAGAAGTCGCAAGTATGGTTCTGTTTCAGAGCGTTAACTACCCTGAGCTGTCCGGGAAGCAGTTCAGAGCCAATGCCAACACAAGAGAGAGCGTTCTGATCCCCATCACACACCAAAAGACGCATTTCCCCATGGTGCAATTAGATTAAGCTCGACCGCCAAATCTGAGGCGCTTTCATGTGTTGATGTCTGATATTTTGAAGGTTGGTGCTCTGTATTCAGTCACGTTATTGTTACATGGCGCATTCAGTTTGCTAGCTAAACGGGTCACTTTAAAAGAGTAATTCATCACTGGCGATCAATGAAACTTGCCTGCCTAAGCGGTAGAAAGGCAAAATCAGTGCAACATAAGAGAATAAGGTTAGTTAGGGTTAACAAAACCAACACCCATAATGCATTGGGTATGTTGTCATCCAAGGCCACTCCAAGTGGATAGGCTTCAAATACCACCTTGTTACTGAATTAAGGAAATACTCGGCAAACTTAAAGGGTTAATTCACCCAAAAATGGCAATTCTGTCATCTTCATGTCGTTCCAGACTTTCGTTCATCTCCAGAACACAAATTAAGACATGTTTGATGAAATCTGATTGCTGTATGCCACTTCCAAGGTCCAGACAGGTACTAAAGACATTGTTAAAATGAATACTGTGGTTCAGCCTTAATTTTATGAAGCGACGAGAATACTTTTTGTGCACCAAAAAACAACAAAACGAATTTATTCAAAGAATTTCCTCATTATTGGCTGAAGCTGATCACATGATTCTGACGCAGGAGCCAGCCAATAATGAGTCGGCGTTCTGACGTAGAACCTGGAAGCGCTGGACGTAAACAACGTCGCAGAATGAGACAGAAGAGATGAAAGTCGTTGTTTAACTGCTGTCTATTGAGGAGGCATACGGCTATCAGATTTCATCAAAAAATATCTTAATTTGTGTTCTGAAGATGAACGAAGGTCTTACGGGTGTAGAACGATATGAGGATGAGGAATAAATAGCAATTTTCATTTTTGGGTGAACTAACGCTTTAAATCTCCACTTCCTTAGAGTCATTTATGACCCACCAACCATTTGCTATTTAAAATACTTAGTTTTGGACAATGACAGTAAACAAATTCCTGCTATCAAATCACAAAATCTCATTTCTCTTCAACAATATGGCCTAAAACAATATAAATTCAGGTTTAGGAGGCATCAAATGGGCCGAAGTGCCATAGTTAAAAGTTACAACAACAGTCAAAATCCTAACTTCTACTCAGCAATAATTTACAAAAATGGATTCATCATTCAACGAAAGAAGTTAATAAGCAAACAAGAAGGAACTTGAACATTCCGTAGAGTTCAACTCAGAGTTACACAGAGCCGTCTGCTTCATTTGGTTTTAAGTACGGTTAATTTAATAAACGGGCTGCTTCAGTTCAGTAACGTTAGTACAGCAAACAAAATCATACATGGAGCAGCTGATGAAATATGTATGAAACCGCTGATGACATTATGTACGCATCTGCTGATTAAATATTACGTGAAATGTTCTGTCTGGATTATCTAAAAGGAAAACTACCAAATTAAAAATCATTCACAATTGAGGTGAACAACAAACTTGAATAAGATGTTCGTCACAGGCCTAACTCTGGAGGTCTCCATGGAGCAGCAACCCAGAAGTCTGGAGAGATGCAGTAAATATTCTCTGCTAGGAGACAGACGGCATGACGCATGCTGACATTCACCATCACCGAGCACGCTTACACACACATTCTTAGCCTGATTATGCTTAATAAGCCGACAATGCATGTAAAGGCTTTAACGGTTTTCTAGGGCCGTGCTCAGAATATCGATACATCGTCATGAACTCATGACGATGCGCGTATCTGCTGTATCGGGTCTCGTGCTTTTAAATGTAGCCAATCACGTGACGTCAATTGGCGCTAGCAACGCAAGCAGCAGAGCAAGACATTCAAAATGGATAAGAGGATTTTTCCACCGCCGACAAAAGTAAAATCAAAAATATGGGAGAATTTTGGGTTTTACGCTAAACCAGACAGTCAGACATTAGACATGAGTCATGCGATGTGCAAGAACTGCAAAACAAAAGTTAAGTAAAACGCGATTATGCGATCGCCTGATTTCATGCATAATCAGCTAAAGTCTGCAT
This sequence comes from Zacco platypus, assembly GCA_038088235.1. NCBI lineage: Eukaryota > Metazoa > Chordata > Actinopteri > Cypriniformes > Xenocyprididae > Zacco > Zacco platypus. The sequence goes on from CM076071.1 coordinate 28,157,521, forward strand.
ATTTATTCAGGGGTCGCATTTTTTCAAATACGCCGCATAAATTGCCGATTTCAGCAAGCAAAATATGCGAGGCTAGCATGATTTCATAATCCTTGTATTTGCAAAAAAGTTACATATATCTTAGCAGAAAGTTGAAAAATGTTGCGTTTACTTCACACAAGTAAAGCGCCATTATTTTTGCGCCATTATATTGCCATGGGAACCTTATGAAGTGACGTAATTATGCGACGTAAACAGCATCTGCAAACCCCGCGGTGAAACCAGGGTGAAGCACGCAAATCATTCTCATTTGCCAACAAAAATAAATGCAAAAGACCGCGCGAAGCACTTTCCCATGTGTTACATGACAGTGGGGGCAAATAATTTTGCACTCCGTGCAACTGCGTGTCGGACCACAGACGGAAGTTGACGCTGGAAAACCACTCGGCCACCGCCAAACATTTGAGGATGGTTACTCAATGTTTTGTAAGTTTGAGCCATGTGTTAATTAAGGTCTGAAATAAAACAGAATGAGAACTGTATGCTTGCTTATCACAGGAAGTATTAAGAAATGAGCATAATTGTCATTTCAGTTACTGAGGCAGTGACTTTAAAAGCAAAAGGAAGAGTCATTCTAAGCTTTTTTTGTGACAATTTTTTATATTTCATTTAAAACATTGTTTTTTTAATGGCAAAAACAGAATTGTTTTTCAGTTATCACAAATGTTATAACACTGGTTATTCAACAAACACATTATTGGTACTAAACTCTGCTCAAAAGAAATTCAAATTCCAAATTGAACCGTATCGTGATACGCATCGTATCGTGGATTTAGTATCGTGATGCGTATCGTATCGTATCGTGACATTGTTGGTGATACACAGCCCTACCGTTTTCCTTTATCGGAGTAAAGTCATAAACGGCTTAAGCACAAACAGTTAGAGTTTTGCTCCTTACACCGATTTCTGTAAAAGCATTAACCTGCGTTATGTCGGCTTATTGAAGCGCGCATGTGTGATATATGATACGAAAGCGCCCCTTACTGTGAATTTTAAACGCATAGAGAGCAGACTTAGCGTTTCGTGGAGGAGGAAATATATCGCAAACTCTGACTCTTTCTTGAACCAAGAAATTATAAAAATGTGTCACAAATCTCGTGCCAGTCAAAATGCAGTTTACTTGCATTGCTGAGCTATTGGTTTGCTTGTAAACTTCAATAAGCTGATTTTTGTGAGTTATCATCAGCGTGTTGGTGTGAACATGCTCATTGTGTGCTAGTGAAAGTCAGCTAATCAAAGGGTTAAACTGCTTAAAGCTACAGTGTGTCATTTCTGCACCACTAGTGGCATCAAATTAGACTGCTAAAAAAAAAAATAATGATGAGATAAACTGCAAACAGGTTTCCCCACCCTGTCTCGCAGTTTAGCCAAACAGATAGTCCCGCTCCAAACTCACACCTAATGGTTGAGGCAATGTTGCTGTGCGGATCTGCTCAAACAAACAGAGCTTTCATGTTATGAAAGTGTTTACGCTTCCCAGGAAATCAACCTACCGATGATTTACTTGTAGATGTCTCAGCAAAACAGAGACGGGAGAAATTTGAACCTTGAGAAAGAATCACACAGTTTTACATCACATAGTTTTAAGCAAATAAAGAATTTAATTGCACAAAAATATTTTAAAACAAAGAAGGCAACAGAGCCGGAGGGTTTAAAATATGTTGTTTTAGATTAAAACATTTTTTAATAATTAAGCAAATTAATTCTCAAATTAACTCCTAAAGTCACCATGAAATGGAAGTCGCGATTGTCTTGTCTTCCCTATTGTGAAGTCGAGTGAAACGGCTTCTCAAACAAACAAAAAAAAAAATGTAGGGTGGGACTTGGTTTTGTCCATGGGGAAATGATGGATGGTTGGATTTTTTTTGCGGTTTGCTATTGGTCGATCTCATGTGAGTGACAGGTTGCCCCGCCCCCGCTCCAGTAAACGTCATCAGAAATGTCGCTGCAAGAGGGAGGGGGAAGTTATTTAATAAAAGATTATTAAGGCACATTAATTTAACGATGTTCACGGATAAATCATTTATAATAAATACTGAAACATTCCAATATTCCATTTGTTTTCATGGTGACTAAGTAAAAAGGGTTTTCATACTTTCTTAAAATAATTATCTTTAGTCCATAATTTATTACAATATTTAATTTTTGCTGTATAAATATAGAAAAATAAGTATAGAAAAATGAAATCCAGAGGTGTGAATCAGAGTAAAGCATCTATAAAATAGTTTGTACAAAAATGCAATGTATCTTGACAAATTCATTAGCTCAATAGCTGGACAACTACTGTACTAACAGCATCTACAAGTAAACTGGCGTCTGCAAAGCAGTTAAAGTCCCTTTAAAGTCAATTCTGAGAATTGTTTCTAAATGCATTATAATCATATAATTGTACTGCTGGAACACATTACAAAGACTGTGAACTCTGTAGTACAGAATAGTGGAGTTAGGGTGCGTTCACACTTATGTTTGGTTCGATTAAAACGAACCCTGGTGCGATCGCTCAGTTAGTGCGGTTCGTTTGAACATATGTGAACGCTGCCATCCGAACCCTGGTGTGCACCAAACAAGCGGACGGAGACCGCTAAAAAGATGGGTCTCGGTCCGCTTCCAAACGAACTCTGGTGCGGTTCCATTGATATATGAACGCAACACGGACCAAAGACATGTAAACGAACCCAAAACAGGACGTGATGTCACAAGATGCGACGCTACAAGTCAGCTGATTTGACGACGCGGGAAGATCGGTGTATCCAAAATGAGTTGAGGGCAAACGTGGAGCAACGAGGAGGTGAAGCACCTCATCAATATTTGTTTCTGCAAACAACGGCAGAAACAGTGTGAACACCAAGCGGACCAGGACTATATGTTTTGTTTTTGTTTTTTTGGTCCGGACCAAACGAACCAAACTACAAGTGTGAACGCACCCTTAGACAGTTTTTCACCAATTTTGTGATCAGGATTTTTTGGGCGGAGCTAAAACGGTGGCTCGATGACGCACTGGACCGCCTGAACCATGACCCCGCCCCTCACTACAACAACTGTCATTGATGCGCTGGAGCATGGCTCCTCTCCTAACACTATAACGAGAGCACATTCGCATCAGTTCACCCGCTCAATCGCGAGTTACTGTCAGCATTAGTTACTACAGCCTAGCTATGCCTCCGTCACAGAAATGCGTATCGCCTGGTTACGATGACGTACAAAACAGCTCGGTGTCCTTATTTAAATTTCCTAATAGTGATTATATCAAAAAGAGGTGGATTCATTTTGTGAAGAGCCACCTGAGGATCAGCACCAAAACCCGCCTCTACGGTGATCATTTCACACCGGATAAATTTATAAACTTTCATCAGAGACAACTGGGATTCACTGATAATCCACTGTTGCTGGTTAATGCAGCCGAACAGACCATTTCCCACCCTTCATTGTCAAATCCCGCCAACATCGGTGCCATCGTCGGCAGTACGTGCCCGCCAACGTGTGTAAGTTAACTTGTGTGCTTATGTTATAATTATAGTAGGTAATCCACAGTAACTACTAAATTTTGAGTTTGCTTCTCAGGTAGCCGGTTCTCTGAATTGGATTCTGGCTTTGGAGGCTCAAACATGTATGGCTTTGTAAATCCAATTAAGCCGCTAGGAGCATCCATTCAGGATGTAGCGGTATTTGACAGTTAAGAGGCGGCAGCTTTCCCTGGAGTGGGGCGAGGTTTCAGCGCCGCGCCCGGCGTTTGAGAGCAGACCATACCGCCCATTTTTTCAAGATTTTGATCGCTTTTATCGGATTTTATCATTCAAATTTGGCTGAGTGGTTAATAATGCATTTTTCTGTGCTGTGACAAACTCAGAACACATTTAATATCGCCTTTACAGGCACTTTAAAAGAACACAGAAGCATTTTTCTGATCCTGTGTTAGACAAGTGTGAGTTGATACAGCGAGGTGTGATTGTGTTACAGGAGTGAAAAAAGACAACAAATAACCGAGAAAGGCCAAGCTGTTTAAAGACTACAAAACACATAGGAATCAATCAAACAAAACCAGGACACAGACAGAGAGCAAGAGAGAGCGAAAGGAAGATCTCCCCATCCCCCTGCTCTCATTCCCTGATCTATTTTGACAGTCTCCATTTCTTCTCCTTACAGCCCTTCTCTCTCACTACTCTTCATCGTCTGTCTTACCTGTTCCTTGACCTTAACAGCCACGAGGAAGGTGATGCGTCATGACATCCAAATATTAAACCCCTACAAAGATGAGCTTTAAGTTCTAAAGGACTGTTTTTCGGATCTCATGAAGCATCATCTTCCTCATCGCTCATCAAAGACCCAGATCAGAAATTTTTGATAGCACAAATACTGCGGTCACATTAGCCGACGTGTCTCTATGACGTCTCAATGATTAATAGACGAAAAAAAATCTAGTCAACCTAATCGACCATGCCATTGGTGGACGACCGGTTGACCATCCTGAATAATTCTTAAGGTGCGGCCATTGTTGTTTGGCGAATTTTTGCATGTGAAGTCTCGTTGCGCGAGACCTTTGCACATCCCTACTTTAAACATGAGTGTAACTGAACATTCAATCACACCGCATTTAATGGCATTAAAACTTCATGCTCTCAAAGACAGGAACCCACCTCATGTTTAAATGATGAGCACATACTCAAGTCTATGGATTTTATGAAGGCCTTCCACATGATTCATTCATGCCTCCAATCAGGCACTCACAAACATCCCCCAAATGAGAGCTGAGCTTTGAGATCAAGTGTCTGCTGTGATATTAGAGCTCATTATAGCTTCGTTTTAAAACGAGCCCCAGGAGAACAGCGCCAAAAGAAGACGAAAGACTCACTGGCATTATTATGCAGGTCAACAAATAGTCAGTCCACCAAATAACTGTTCCTTTTTTACATTACAAATTAGTACCATGTTCAGATGAATGGAGAAACATCATTGTTTTAGTTTACAGCTCATCTATGAATAACTTCTCATGTGGCCCATCATGATCGTGTTGAACGTCCTCACCTTCTAGCAACTTACACTTGTTAACATCAACAAGTTCACGTTTTGCCACTTAGTACTGGTGACAAACTGATATATTTATATCGGTCCTTCACTAGTATTAGGTGGCGAATCATGCATATAAGCCGGGTCGTGTAATCGATTAATGGGCCAGTTAGCTCCAGTTGGAAAAATGGATTTCAAATGAAATCACATACTCCATGGCGGGGTGGTGATGCATCAGCTTAGCAGCCGGAATTGCGCTTAATGGGAATGCTAATGAATAGCGTTCTTCAGGTATTTCAAACCTCCTCAGAGAGAACACACCTTAAATGGCAGGCCGAGAGCGATGGACGGAGCACAGTGACCCTCATCTCTAAAGGAGCTGCGAGGAGATACATGGAGCACACAACTTTAAGTATCGTATCAGAGGAAGGATGCTTGAGGAACATCACAAGAGTTGCAAATCAATCCGTGATACGATACGCCAACGTAGCTGCAACAAGGGAACGTGTGGGCTTTGTGGAGGAAACTGAAAACCGAGAATGGAGAGAGATGGGATGAGAGAACAGCTGACCCCAGGCCCAGACACTGGGATGAGTCCTCTGGTCACTGACTGACTGAGGAACTCGATGAAAGCAAAAAAACTCTTACAGGGGACCCAAAGTGATGTAGATGTGCTCTCTCAGGTTCTCCAAATACAGATGAACCACCAAATTTAAAACGAACCTACAACCATTGACCTTGATTCTATGATGACTGCAAATAAAGCTTTTGGGTTTTGACAGTTTTTAACACTGGATGTAATTTAGGTGATTGCATGGAGGCACTGGTTCAAACACAACCTGACACAAAATCTTGAGCTTGATTTGCGTGCAATGAAACTGCGTTTGAAATAATTTACTCTGAAATCAAAAGGTACATCAGCGAGCGAGTTGGCTCGATACCACAGTTTTGGCTTCGGTATGGTACTACAATCTAATAGCGTAGTATCGATATTAAATCGATGCCACACGGGGTCTGCATTTTGCAATTCATAATTGTAATAATTCTCACAAGTTTCGTTTATTTATAAAACAGGAAATTACCGCAAATGTTTATTGGCAAATGAATCAACAGTACCGGTATACTACGCAACCTAACTCACTACTAGTGCTGCAACGACTCGATCGATTACGTCGACTACGAAAATATGTCGACGTGCGATGAAATGTGATGAGGCTGCTAAATTCTGATTGGCTGGCTTGACAACCAATCACAAGACTCCCTGCATTACAGACAGCGCAAGAGGAAAAACACATGGTTCAGGAGACGTTTGTTCAATGGCTTGAACACTATCAAAGTTCCTTTAAGACTGTATAGAAAGTCTTTGACACTCTTCATTTTAAAGTTCAAATGTCTTCCACTGGACGAGCACACATAAGTGGCTTATTTTTAATCAAAATCAAATCGTATTGTTACATAATGGCGTGTCCCAGTGTTTCTACACCTCAATGAACTGCTAAATTAGTTCTAACTTCTTACGTAAAAAAAATGACTAGATTAATAAAAAAAAAACTTAATAAAAATAATCGTTAGAGTAGGCGACTAACCGAAAAAAATAATCGTTAGATTAGTCGACAGAAAAAATAATTGTTAGTTGCAGCTCTACTCACTACTTCGTTTTGTTTGACAAACATTGAGTGCCCGCCCTTGAAAAGTGGTGGGCGTGGTTAATCACTGTCGTAAGGTCAATTAATATTCATGTTACCATGGATGAAGAGAGGAAAAGCTTCAAAACAAGTACAGGGTATGAATTCACGTTCTGAGAATGGATGGCATCGACACTGTCCTCTAAGCGTTTGAGGTCTATGATGGTTCAGGCAATGCCCCTACGTATTGCAACGAAAGAACTGGGCCACGCGTCGGGGGCTTTTTCAACAGAAATAGGATTCAGGTGTGCTTTTTGTGGGACCCTTTAATACACAAACATGTCTTCGCTACAGCTGTATTCAAAAAGGGAAGTTGGACTTCTACACTATTGTATTCAAACAACAATGCTTTCCTTTTGTACATGATTCCTGACGATTACAGGGAATGATACCGTCAAAGGTCGCAGCAGCCATGTGCTCTCACATCAACGGTCAAACAGCTGTAATAAAACACATGGCATGATATAACCACATTATAAGCCCTTTTATTGACCATGTGGCTAGTGGGATGAAGCAGATGTGTTTTTTTATGGGAAAATTAACACGTTAAAGGATCAGTTCACTTGAGAATTTCCTGATAATTTACTCACGCCCATATCATTCAAGATGTTTAGGTCTTTCTTTCTTCAGTCGAAAAGGTTTTTGAGGAAAACAATCCAAGATTGTTCTCCATAGAGTGGACTTCGACGGCTACAAACAGGCTGAAGGTCCAAATTGCAGTTTCAAAGTGCTCTACATGATCCCAGACGAGGAATAAGGGTCTTATCTAGTGAAACAATCTGCCATTTTCTAAAAAAAACAAAAAAACGTATATACTTTGGGTCACGGTTTAATGACCATGGGAAAATGTAGGTCCAAACCAGAACTACTGTATTAACCAATGTTAACTAATCGAACCTTATTGTAAAGGGTTACCAACAAACAAATGTCAATAGTCGACCCCTTCAGCAATGACTCAAATTCCTGCACACACAATTTCTCTATTAGACATATTTTACCCCTCAGCCTCATTTTGGCCCTTATTCTGTCTTTTATGCTTCTCGTCTGCCCTCTCTCCCTCTAACTATGTCCCTCATTTTCTGTCAGGATGATCCAGCATCGGCCTCTGTGATTTACTGTCGGAAGCTGTCTTGGCGTCTCTCTCTCTCTGCAGTTGAATAAGTAGGATCTTCTCGCTCTGTGCCAGGAGACAGAGGGGGCAGCGAGTGCACCATTCCTAACCCAGCGAATGTAGGTCAATACGACCTTTCCCTACCACACATGGAGACAGAGAGAAGAGTCGAACGGTAACTGAAAAAAAGACGAGAGAGATAGAGGCCGGATAAATCAAGAGGCCGTGACACAACAGAGACATAGAAGGAGAAAAGGAGAAAGAGAGAGAGAGCCTGGGGTGAATGGGCTGAACGCAGGGACGATCCAGCTGGGGTGGTAACAGTCAACGACAGAAAATGTAACTCCTCAATGCTAACCACATGACGTCTGAGTGTCAGAAAAATTCATCTAACGCTACAGAGAGAAAAAAGGAGAGACTGCCAGGCCTCCAAAAACTACCAGGGGGCCTATTAGCCAAGGACAAAGGCACCATCAAAATCAACAGTACCGCAATTTAGCACACAATGCAAAGTTCAAGAAAAGTTAAACAGGAAAGAAAAAGAACATAAAACTATGACTTTAACAATAAGAGGGTGTATTCGATGAACAAATTACAAAAGACAAGCTTTTGTGCAATGGAAAGATTCCATAGACGTTAATGGTTCTTCATGGAGCCACAGATGCCAATAAAGAACATTGATTTTTAAGAGTCAAGGACATTAAAGGTGACGTGTCATTTTTTTTACATTAAAATGCCTTCTTCAAACCCAGTTTAATATAGGGCAACTTTGATTTCCTCAATGTGGGAAACAGAATACAGTTATAAAAATGGAATTAACAATATAACATGAAATGTCACAGAATTTGGCTGAATAAACCAAAAGAATCCAGAAAAATTCAAAAGGGAAAATGGAATTATAATGGCTTTATTAACATGCTATGACCACTAGGTCAAGAAATCTGCTTTCATGAAAAAAATCATGATTCATTTGATAATTTTCATACTACAAATTAAGTGTAGCAACAACTGAAATCACACATCCGCAAAAATCCAAGTAGTGCTCGCTGCAGAGCGCTGGAAGGGTGGAGCTTAACCTGCTTAATGGGTGGAGAGATAGGGTTATGGGTAGGGTTAGGGTGTGGTTGGGGGACACAGCTCCACCCATCATGCCCATATTAGGTGGAGAGGGAGGAGCTGGAGCTCCAGAGGGAGGAGCTGGAGGTTTGGCTCTGCAGTGAGTAGCCTCTCCAAAAATCACATTCTCTGTGTGTGTCATTATAATCATATTGTTAGATGGGACCAATTATGCCCCTTTTCACAAGATGTAATACAAGGCTCTGGTGTCTCCAGAATGTGTCTGAAGTTTCAGCTCAAAATACCCCACAGATCATTTATTAAAGCTTGTCGAATTTGCCCCTATTCGGGTGTGAGCAAAAACACGCTGTGTGTGTCTCTTTAAATGCAAAAGAGCAGCTGCTCCCTGCCCACTTTCCAAAAGAAGGCGGGGCTTTAACAGCTCATGCTTCGGTTACAAAGCTGAAGAATCTGACGTAGCCAAAATGACGATTATAAGTGTTCAGCCTTATTTGTTCGGATTTAGACACTGATGGAGAGACTCAGGAAGAAGTTACAACTTTTACAATAAAACTGGACGTTTCCGAATGGTTAGTGGATAAATTTATGGAGTTGCTGTGGAGTTGATTCAACTCATCGATTAGCATGTGCCGTCATGTTAATCTTTTGTACAAATCCAGCGTTGAATTGACCCTCGTTTGTGAAGCAGTCCGCCGTAAAAAGACGGTATCAACAACATCACTTCCTCTTCTCTAAAGCAGCCCAACGTGACCTCGCCCCCTTTGTTGTGTGTTCCCAGGGGCGGGGTTTATGTAAATTTTGGGGTTTGTGATGTCACCAACCCCGGAAGAAGCTCGTTGTAGTTCCTACCAGCTATTTGTTGTAGTCCTTAAAAAGTCTCTTGCTGACATTTTGCATTTCCATTTGGTGACACAAAAATGACATTGGTCTATATTTCTTAATGACTCTCTAATGAATGAGGCTATAATGTTCTTTCAACACACACACCCAAGAGACGACAAACCTTAAAAACAACAAAAAGCCAATCATGAAGCCAATAGAAAGAATGGCAAAAGAAATACCTACAGATGTGAACCTTGTGAAGATCTGCTGAGATTCACAGAAAGAAGATCATTTTCAGCAGCCATTACTCCACTCTTCCATGTCACATGATCCACATGATTTGGTGCTTAAGACGTGTCTTATTACTATCAATGTTGAAAACATCATCGCTGTATCAGACAGCAGACAGGAAGATTCATTTCTATGGCATGTAGACGGATGATAAACACCGGGTCAAGGTGTTTAGTGAGTACAGGGGTGAGGAGGTGGAGTTAGAGATGAGCTGATGCATGTTCATACATGATGGTACAGCAATATGTGCAAAAACAGAACAACACAGATCTAACTTACTCCCATAGGCACAAACAACACTAATATCAAGAGGCTGCAAAGTGCGTAATAATAGCGGCTATGCTTAAAAGCAGCAGAATGATTAAAACCAAAAGCCTCTTGAGAACAACCAAAGATTTCCGGTGTGAAATCTGCAAAATACAGTACTTCCAATTGTGGTTTTACTGCCTAACCCAAAACAAAACCACGGTACTGTCATTTGTGTTGAAACTGATGTAACTTATTAAAACGCTTTAAAACCAACTGAATAGATCGTTTAGATACTAGCCTAGTGTCTAGAAGACTTAAGGTTAACCAACAAGAAAAATAACCAGTCTAAGCTAGTTTAAGGTGGTCTCCCAGCCTGGTCAATCACAATGACCAGCTTAAAAAAAGTGTCCAGAATCAGCTTGAAACCAGCTTAGGCTGGTTTAAGATGGTTGTTTTCAGTAGGACAGGACTTCGTGACCTAGTCTTGGACTAAATATTTCCTGAATGCATTATGCAGAGGCATTAAAAAGAGTCTAGTAAATGATTAACCCGAGCTTGCAGATGAAAGTCCTGCTATCAGAAAACACAATAAGATATGCGTCATATTTGTGACATAGAAGCCATACATCAGATAGCTTTCAATTAAACCCCTGTTTATATACCACATTACATCTTCACTAACATAATAGCAATCTAATATTTGATTAAAATAAACAAGATATTTCCTAAACTGCCCCAAGACAGAAGGTAATAGTGTCATCAATCTTTCTGGAATAGCTTTGCTAAGTTAGCAACCAAATGCTACACGAGTCAGTCAGGTTACAGATTACTCCTTATTTTTTAGCTAAATTTAACCGAATTAACCAGCAATCGCGTCTGGCGTTATCTTTTAGGTGAAATACGACTTTGTGACTTTAAGTCCTGAGGTATTAAATAGTCTTTCACCACCTCAATCTATCACAGCAATGCTAGCTAGTTAGCAGGGAGTTGGAGTGCCACGCCAGGTCATTGTTTACATTGCTGACTACCTTTGATTCTCAGATCGTTCATAAACTACTGATTGTGTGACTGACTGATAGTCTTGTGTTTGAAAATAACGGGATTTTATTTATCAATTCAGGAATGGATCATTAAAAGTGACACTTTGAATTTACTTCATTTCTTATGACTGCCTCCAAATCAAGATAACACAGTATAGATAGGAGAATAACACTAAAGATGATAATGGACTATATTTATGTGGCGTTAAATCTGTGTATTTGGGAGTATAACTTAATTTATTCATAAGGTGGCCTGCCTGCACACCTCTCCAGCAAACCTTATATTTCCATCCACAAGCTGCACGATTCACACAAATATATTAAACATAAGCTTTTTAAATGCATAGGAAGTAAATAGCTGCACGTATGGTTCGAGCTAACGGCACCACCAACTGATATTTCTGCAGCTAGGTGGTTATAAACCCCATTTTCGACCTAACGCTGGTTGTCAGACCAACATTACAGAGATTTGTGCACTTAACACACATATTATATTGTACTGCAAATGTCCACCTATGCGCGACAGTGCACGAACACCGTCCCACGGCCGCGCGCTCGCGCCATTCAATCAGAGCCGCCTCGCGAGCTTCGGGCTTACCAGATTTGAAGAACGTCGCTATATCGGCCGCGTCCTTAGCCGCCTCCTCGGCCCCTTCCCCCGAGCTCATGGCTGCGAAGAAACACACAAAAAACTAGTATCCGAATCTAAAGTTGCTCTTTATTTCCCCCACAGGCAGAAGGATTTGGAAAAGATGTCCGCCCCTGTGTCTGAGGAATGATCTGACACGGACGGAAAAAGGATCACTTCTGAGTGCTGGGGAACATCACAAAACCTCCTCCATCTTGGATAACACAAATTAATAGCGCCGGCCGGCGGCTCTCCCAGGCGTAGGGAAGACGGCAGGGGGCGGGAGTTTGCCTCAGAAAAAAGCCTTTTCCCTTTCCACTGACCTTAACTGGGTCCTCCGGGGCCCTGTAATGATTTTTCGGTTGAATATGATGAAATTGGCAGTTTTCCCGGTCACTTCTGAGGTGTTTTGATATTATGTGATTGGTTAATTCTCTCTCAGACCTAAGATGAAAGTTGTTGTGACAGTGAGTGAACACCCAAAATGAAATTTTACCTTCATATTGTCTCATTTTTTCAAAAGGCACATTGTTAATACCTACATGGCAACAAAAAACAATATATTAGGCTACTTTGCTAAACAGCAAATTGTTTTGCGTAAGTGAGGGTGAATGGATTAGATGTGAAATGTCACAATGGGCGTTTATTTGTGAAGTACAAGTGTATGAAACTATAGCCAAAAGTGATTATACATCAAGTTTTTATATGCAAAAGTTGTCTCCCGTAGTCCTTTAAAGGGATATTTCACTCAAAAATGAATGTTTTTAAGGATTAATTGAATGTTGAGGTGTGAATTAGAGTAAAAAGGAATTGTTATAGGGATATTTCACTCAAAAAATGAATGTTTTGTCCAAAAAAAAAGGATTAATTGAATGTTGAGGTGTGAATTAGAGTAAAAAGGAATTGTTAAAGGGATATTTCAGTCAAAAAATGATTTTTTTTGTCCAAAAAAAAGGATTAATTGAATGTTGAGGTGTGAATTAGAGTAAAAAGGAATTGTTAAAGGGATATTTCACTCAAAAAATGAAAGTTTTGTCCAAAAAAAAAGGATTAATTGAATGTTGAGGTGTGAATTAGAGTAAAAAGGAATTGTTAAAGCGATATTTCACTCAAAAAATGAATGTTTTGTCCAAAAAAAAAGGATTAATTGAATGTTGAGGTGTGAATTAGAGTTAAAGGAATTGTTAAAGGGATATTTCACTCAAAAAATGAAAGTTTTGTCCAAAAAAAAGGATTAATTGAATGTTGAGGTGTGAATTAGAGTAAAAAGGAATTGTTAAAGCGATATTTCACTCAAAAAATGAATGTTTTGTCCAAAAAAAAAGGATTAATTGAATGTTGAGGTGTGAATTAGAGTAAAAAAGAATTGTTAAAGGGATATTTCACTCACAAAATGAATGTTTTGTCAAAAAAAAAGGATTAATTGAATGTTGAGGTGTGAATTAGAGTAAAAAGGAATTGTTAAAGGGATATTTCACTCAAAAAATGAACTGACCCACTTTCCACTGACCTTAACTGGGTCCTCCGGGGCCCTATAATGATTTTTCGGTTGAATATGATGAAATTGGCAGTTTTCCTGGTCACTTCTGAGGTGTTTTGATATTATGTGATTGGTTAATTCTCTCTCAGACCTAAGATGAAAGTTGTTGTGACAGTGAGTGAACACCCAAAATGAAATTTTACCTTCATATTGTCTCATTTTTTCAAAAGGCACATTGTTAATACCTACATGGCAACAAAAAACAATATATTAGGCTACTTTGCTAAACAGCAAATTGTTTTGCGTAAGTGAGGGTGAATGGATTAGATGTGAAATGTCACAATGGGCGTTTATTTGTGAAGTACAAGTGTATGAAACTATAGCCAAAAGTGATTATACATCAAGTTTTTATATGCAAAAGTTGTCTCCCGTAGTCCTTTAAAGGGATATTTCACTCAAAAATGAATGTTTTTAAGGATTAATTGAATGTTGAGGTGTGAATTAGAGTAAAAAGGAATTGTTATAGGGATATTTCACTCAAAAAATGAATGTTTTGTCCAAAAAAAAAGGATTAATTGAATGTTGAGGTGTGAATTAGAGTAAAAAGAATTGTTAAAGGGATATTTCACTCAAAAAATGATTTTTTTTGTCCAAAAAAAAGGATTAATTGAATGTTGAGGTGTGAATTAGAGTAAAAAGGAATTGTTATAGGGATATTTCACTCAAAAAATGAATGTTTTGTCCAAAAAAAAAGGATTAATTGAATGTTGAGGTGTGAATTAGAGTAAAAAGGAATTGTTAAAGGGATATTTCAGTCAAAAAAAGAAAGTTTTGTCCAAAAAAAAGGATTAATTGAATGTTGAGGTGTGAATTAGAGTAAAAAGGAATTGTTAAAGGGATATTTCACTCAAAAAATGAAAGTTTTGTCCAAAAAAAAAGGATTAATTGAATGTTGAGGTGTGAATTAGAGTAAAAAGGAATTGTTAAAGCGATATTTCACTCAAAAAATGAATGTTTTGTCCAAAAAAAAAGGATTAATTGAATGTTGAGGTGTGAATTAGAGTTAAAGGAATTGTTAAAGGGATATTTCACTCAAAAAATGAAAGTTTTGTCCAAAAAAAAGGATTAATTGAATGTTGAGGTGTGAATTAGAGTAAAAAGGAATTGTTAAAGGGATATTTCACTCAAAAAATGAAAGTTTTGTCCAAAAAAAAGGATTAATTGAATGTTGAGGTGTGAATTAGAGTAAAAAGGAATTGTTAAAGGGATATTTCACTCAAAAAATGAAAGTTTTGTCCAAAAAAAAGGATTAATTGAATGTTGAGGTGTGAATTAGAGTAAAAAAGAATTGTTAAAGGGATATTTCACTCACAAAATGAATGTTTTGTCAAAAAAAAAGGATTAATTGAATGTTGAGGTGTGAATTAGAGTAAAAAGGAATTGTTAAAGGGATATTTCACTCAAAAAATGAACTGACCCACTTTCCACTGACCTTAACTGGGTCCTCCGGGGCCCTATAATGATTTTTCGGTTGAATATGATGAAATTGGCAGTTTTCCTGGTCACTTCAGAGGTGTTTTGATATTATGTGATTGATTAATTCTCTCTCAGACCTAAGATGAAAGTTGTTGTGACAGTGAGTGAACACCCAAAATGAAATTTTACCTTCATATTGTCTCATTTTTTCAAAAGGCACATTGTTAATACCTACATGGCAACAAAAAACAATATATTAGGCTACTTTGCTAAACAGCAAATTGTTTTGCGTAAGTGAGGGTGAATGGATTAGATGTGAAATGTCATAATGGGCGTTTATTTGTGAAGTACAAGTGTATGAAACTATAACCAAAAGTGATTATACATCAAGTTTTTATATGCAAAAGTTGTCTCCTGTAGTCCTTTAAAGGGATATTTCACTCAAAAATGAATGTTTTTAAGGATTAATTGAATGTTGAGGTGTGAATTAGAGTAAAAAGGAATTGTTAAAGGGATATTTCACTCAAAAATGAATGTTTTGTCCAAAAAAAAGGATTAATTGAATGTTGAGGTGTGAATTAGAGTAAAAGGAATTGTTAAAGGGATATTTCACTCAAAAATGAATGTTTTGTCCAAAAAAAAAAGGATTAATTGAATGTTGATGTGTGAATTAGAGTAAAAGGAATTGTTAAAGGGATATTTCACTCAAAAAATGAAAGTTTTGTCCAAAAAAAAAGGATTAATTGAAGGTTGAGGTGTGAATTAGAGTAAAAGGAATTGTTAAAGGGATATTTCACTCAAAAAATGAAAGTTTTGTCCAAAAAAAAAGGATTAATTGAATGTTGATGTGTGAATTAGAGTAAAAAGGAATTGTTAAAGGGATATTTCACTCAAAAAATGAAAGTTTTGTCCCAAAAAAAGGATTAATTGAATGTTGAGGTGTGAATTAGAGTAAAAAGGAATTGTTAAAGGGATATTTCACTCAAAAAATGAAAGTTTTGTCCCAAAAAAAAGGATTAATTGAATGTTGAGGTGTGAATTAGAGTAAAAAGGAATTGTTAAAGGGATATTTCACTCAAAAAATGAAAGTTTTGTCCAAAAAAAAGGATTAAGTGAATGTTGAGGTGTGAATTAGAGTAAAAAGGAATTGTTAAAGGGATATTTCACTCAAAAAAATGAAAGTTTTGTCCAAAAAAAAGGATTAATTGAATGTTGAGGTGTGAATTAGAGTAAAAAGAATTGTTAAAGGGATATTTCACTCAAAAAATGAATGTTTTGTCCAAAAAAAAGGATTAATTGAATGTTGAGGTGTGAATTAGAGTAAAAAGAATTGTTAAAGGGATATTTCACTCAAAAAATGAATGTTTTGTCCAAAAAAAAGGATTAATTGAATGTTGAGGTGTGAATTAGAGTAAAAAGGAATTGTTAAAGGGATATTTCACTCAAAAAATGAATGTTTTGTCCAAAAAAAAGGATTAATTGAATGTTGAGGTGTGAATTAGAGTAAAAAGGAATTGTTAAAGGGATATTTCACTCAAAAAATGAATGTTTTGTCCAAAAAAAAAAGGATTAAGTGAATGTTGAGGTGTGAATTAGAGTAAAAAGAATTGTTAAAGGGATATTTCACTCAAAAAATGAATGTTTTGTCCACAAAAAAAAAGGATTAAGTGAATGTTGAGGTGTGAATTAGAGTAAAAAGAATTGTTAAAGGGATATTTCACTCAAAAAATGAAAGTTTTGTCCCAAAAAAAAGGATTAATTGAATGTTGAGGTGTGAATTAGAGTAAAAAGGAATTGTTAAAGGGATATTTGACTCAAAAAATGAATGTTTTGTCCAAAAAAAAGGATTAATTGAATGTTGAGGTGTGAATTAGAGTAAAAAGAATTGTTAAAGGGATATTTGACTCAAAAAATGAAAGTTTTGTCCCAAAAAAAAGGATTAATTGAAGGTTGAGGTGTGAATTAGAGTAAAAGGAATTGTTAAAGCGATATTTCACTCAAAAAATGAAAGTTTTGTCCCAAAAAAAAGGATTAAGTGAATGTTGAGGTGTGAATTAGAGTAAAAGGAATTGTTAAAGGGATATTTGACTCAAAAAATGAATGTTTTGTCCAAAAAAAAAAAGGATTAATTGAATGTTGAGGTGTGAATTAGAGTAAAAAGAATTGTTAAAGGGATATTTCACTCAAAAAATGAAAGTTTTGTCCAAAAAAAAGGATTAAGTGAATGTTGAGGTGTGAATTAGAGTAAAAGGAATTGTTAAAGGGATATTTCACTCAAAAAATGAATTTTTTTGTCCAAAAAAAAGGATTAATTGAATGTTGAGGTGTGAATTAGAGTAAAAAGGAATTGTTAAAGGGATATTTCACTCAAAAAATGAAAGTTTTGTCCAAAAAAAAAAAAGGATTAATTGAATGTTGAGGTGTGAATTAGAGTAAAAAGAATTGTTAAAGGGATATTTCACTCACAAAATGAAAGTTTTGTCCAAAAAAAAGGATTAAGTGAATGTTGAGGTGTGAATTAGAGTAAAAAGGAATTGTTAAAGGGATATTTCACTCAAAAAATGAAAGTTTTGTCCAAAAAAAAAAAGGATTAATTGAATGTTGAGGTGTGAATTAGAGTAAAAAGAATTGTTAAAGGGATATTTCACTCAAAAAATGAAAGTTTTGTCCAAAAAAAAGGATTAATTGAATGTTGAGGTGTGAATTAGAGTAAAAAGGAATTGTTAAAGGGATATTTCACTTGAAAAATGAATTTTTTTTGTCCAAAAAAAGGATTAATTGAATGTTGAGGTGTGAATTAGAGTAAAAAGAATTGTTAAAGGGATATTTCACTCAAAAAATGATTTTTTTTGTCCAAAAAAAAGGATTAATTGAATGTTGAGGTGTGAATTAGAGTAAAAAGAATTGTTAAAGGGATATTTCACTCAAAAAATGAAAGTTTTGTCCAAAAAAAAGGATTAATTGAATGTTGAGGTGTGCATTAGAGTAAAAAGAATTGTTAAAGGGATATTTCACTCAAAAAATGAATTTTTTTGTCCAAAAAAAAGGATTAATTGAATGTTGAGGTGTGAATTAGAGTAAAAAGAATTGTTAAAGGGATATTTCACTCAAAAAATGATTTTTTTTGTCCAAAAAAAAGGATTAATTGAATGTTGAGGTGTGAATTAGAGTAAAAAGAATTGTTAAAGGGATATTTCACTCAAAAAATGATTTTTTTTTTGTCCAAAAAAAAAGGATTAATTGAATGTTGAGGTGTGAATTAGAGTAAAAAGAATTGTTAAAGGGATATTTCACTCAAAAAATGAAAGTTTTGTCCAAAAAAAAGGATTAATTGAATGTTGAGGTGTGCATTAGAGTAAAAAGAATTGTTAAAGGGATATTTCACTCAAAAAATGAATTTTTTTGTCCAAAAAAAAGGATTAATTGAATGTTGAGGTGTGAATTAGAGTAAAAAGAATTGTTAAAGGGATATTTCACTCAAAAAATGTTTTTTTTTGTCCAAAAAAAAGGATTAATTGAATGTTGAGGTGTGAATTAGAGTAAAAAGAATTGTTAAAGGGATATTTCACTCAAAAAATGAAAGTTTTGTCCAAAAAAAAAGGATTAATTGAATGTTGAGGTGTGAATTAGAGTAAAAAGAATTGTTAAAGGGATATTTCACTCAAAAAATGAAAGTTTTGTCGTCACTCACCCTCAATTCTGTATGAGTTTCTTTCTTTTTTTATCACAATAGAAGATATTTTGAACAATGTTGGTGATCAAACAGTTGATGGGCCTCATTGACTTCCATAGTATATTTTTTTCCTACTATGGAAGTCAATGGGTGCAACTGTCTGGTTATCAACATTTTTGGGTGAAATATCCCTTTAACAATTCCTTTTACTCTAATTATCACATCAACATTCAATTAATCCATTTTTTGTTTAATCATGATACACATTGGGACCTGGATATAGTCTTAGAGGAGGACTCGTGGAGGTTTCAGACCTGTAATTAGTTTTTAATGCAGGTCAAATCTAACTCAAAGATCCCAGGCGGGAACTTAGATCAACAGGAAGGTTAAAAAGGTCCTCAAGTTCATCTGTTTTTCATAACACTTCCAATCTTTTGGCTTTCTTTTACATTAAATTACATTAACTCACACTTATTGAATCACACCGACCCCTGGTGGATAAAACTGTATCTGCATTGCGTAGCATTCTTCGGGTTTTGGAAGGAGCAAGTGTGCTGAATTTCATAATAATGCTGTTCCTAGGCTACCTATATTAAAATAATCAAACAAATATAAAATATATAATCAGTTTTATCCCAAACCTGTATGACTTTTGTTCTGTGGAGCACAAAATAATATGTAAGACAGAACGAGTCTCAGTCACCATTCGCTTTCATTGATTGCTCTTTATTGTGAATGGTGACTGAGGCTGTCAGTTCCTAACACTATACATCTCTATAACATCTCTATAACACTATACTCTACTATAACATCTCATTTTATGTTCCGCGGAAGAAAAAAAAGTCATACAGGTTGGCAACAACAAAGATTTATTTCTGTTATTTTATTTTATTTATTAATTGTAAACTATCCGCACCCATCCACTAGGTGGTACAAACGTATTTGCAGCGAATATAATTTTACCACAGAAGAAGCCAAGGACGAAGCGGCCTAGCCTAAACATTGCATTTCGCTAAATTTGTTTTCAACATATTGATTATAAAATATCAAAATATTTTTTTTTTTTTACATGTTCAACAAAGCAGTTTTGTTTTGGGTGAATTAAACGCGTTTAAGATCGCTAACTCTTACAGTAGGTGCGTCGCAAATTTGAAATTTATTACGTAGTCGTGATTGAAATGTGTGATAAATCTGGTTCTGCACTGTATTAATCCCGTATAACTTAACCAATATCATATTATACGAATAACACCCTATTTAAAACAACATTGTGTCTTATATTAGTTTGCAGAGATGTCTGATTTACTGACAGTGTACGACGATGACCAGGCCAACACCTTCATTGACTGCATGGTAAATCTGTCTTATTTTGACCCGAGTGCACAAAAACAAGATGATATTAATGTTTATATTGTTTATTATAACTTTATATTAACGCACTGATGTGACTTTTATTATAGATAAGTAATACTGATAACTTTCATTCCTCAGATCTGCGATAAGAGAATAAGGGGCGAAACCCATTACAAGATCCACGTGACCACAGTACAACATTTGAAGGTAAGAAGAGAAAATTTAATGTCTGAAGGAATACCAATTTTTGAGCTCCAAATAAGAATATTAGAATGTTTTCTAAAGAATCATGTGACACTTTAAAGGCCCCAAAAATGAAATTTCAGTCATTAATTCCTCATCCTCATGTCGTTCTAAGATCTTCGTTCATCTTCAGAACACAAATTAAGATATTTTTGATGAAATCCAATGGTTCAGTGAGTCTCCATTGACACTTTCAATGTCCAGAAAGATACTAAAACGTATTTAAAACAGTTCATGTGAGTACAGTGCTTCAACCTTAATATTATAAAGCAATGAGAATACTTTTTCTGCAACAAAATAACGACTTTTCAACAAGATCTAGTGATGGCCGATTTCAAAACACTCGAAGCTTTACGAATCTTTCGTTTCGAATCAGCGGTCCGGAGCGGCAAAGTCACATGATTTCAGTAAACGAGGCTTCGTCACGTCATAAGTGATTCTCAATTTCAATAGATAATGTGACTTTTGATATGTGAACCACTGATTCGAAACAAAAGATTCGTAAAGCTTTGAAGCAGTGTTTTGAAATCGGCCATCTCTAGATATTGTTGAAAAGGTCGGATTACCGTACTCATGAACTGTTTTATATATGTTTTAAGGTACAGTGGTTCAACCTTAATATTATAAAGCGACGAGAATACATTTTGTGCAACAAAAGGGTAGTCGTGGCCTAGTGGTGAGGGAGTTGGGCTTGTAATCTGAAGGTTGCTGGTTCGATTCCCACGCTGGCAGGAATTGAAAGTGGGGATTGTGAATGAACAGTACTCTCTCCACCTTTGATACCATGACTAAAGTGCCCTTGAGCAAGACACCTAACCCCTAATTGCTCCCCTTGTAAGTCGCTTTGGATAAAAGCGTCTGCTAAATGATGAAAAAATGAAAAATGAAAAAAGAAATAACGACTTTTCAACAATCGGATGCTCCGATTTCAAAACACTCGAAGCTTTGCGAATCTTTTGTTTCGAATCAGTGATTCGAGGCTTCGTTACGCCATAAGTGTTTCTCAATTTCAATAGATCACGTGATTTTTGTAGTTTGATAGGGAAATCACTGATTCGAAACAAAAGATTCGTAAAGCTTTGAAGCAGTGTTTTGAAATCGGCCATCACTAGATATTGTTATAAAGTTTTAAGGTTTTAAATATTAAGGTTGAACTACCGTACTCATGAACTGTTTTATATATGTTTTAAGGTACAGTGGCTCAACCTTAATATTATAAAACGACGAGAATACGTTTTTACTCTGTTAATGATTTTGCTGTCAATAGAGACTCACTGAACCATGAAATTTCATCAAAAATATCTTAATTTGTGTTCTGAAGATGAACGAAGGTCTTACTGGTGAAGAACGACATGAGGGAGAGGAATGAATGACTGAATGTTCATTTCTGAAGACTTGAGTGATGTATTTTTGAATATATATAGGCTATAGAGCAGTTTAGCATTTATGTGTTAATAAATTTGAGTAGTTTTCGACAATAATATTTGATTGTGTCATTTTTGTTTTCTTCACTTTTCTGCTTCATTCAACTTTAGGTCTTCTAAGGAATATAGATCAACCAGCGAACAACATCCTGTTCATTTCCTTTGTCTTGGACACAGTTTACCCTTGTTTACGGGTTATATCTGCATTGCTTTACCAGTCCCAAACACTACGTATTCTTCTTTTAAAGCAGTTTAGGATGAGTTGTGTGGACACTTTGGAGTCTGTTCAATGACATCTTTGTCTTTACTGTAAGAGACAGTATGAACACAAAGAGGTCAAAGACCTCATTGCTACTTCAGAGGACCAAAAAATGATTCAAGTCCTCTTTCTTGGTCCACTTCTGCTTCTTTTAAAGAGGACTCAAGTGTGAGAACACCTCGAGACACTGAGACACCAGATGCCAGTTACATAACATTTTGAGGACCAAATACATTTAACCATTTTATAGGATCTTTTTGCTTTTAACAACCGTTTCAATCACTTGATTCTTCAGTCTCCTGAGCTGCTTGAACAACATATATGTTCTTGTACACTTC
Source organism: Zacco platypus (assembly GCA_038088235.1). Classification (NCBI taxonomy): domain Eukaryota; kingdom Metazoa; phylum Chordata; class Actinopteri; order Cypriniformes; family Xenocyprididae; genus Zacco; species Zacco platypus. The sequence continues at coordinate 28,179,713 of CM076071.1, forward strand.
TGACTCGGCACTATAATGTGTTGCGTTGTTTTTGTAGTCTGAGGGCGTCCTCACACTACTCCAAATACTTGACATCGGCACAAAAATGTGCTGTAGTTTGTCAGACGACAGCCTGTGCGGTTGTTGGTGGTGCAACAAGATGATGTGCTTTTCAGGACTGCCAAAGGATCATCGGATGCGTGTTGCATTCTAAAATGGCAAGAGTTGTCGAAATCTGCGAGTTCCAGTGTGTTTGGCTGGCCACAATGCTTCCAGGAGTCGGACTGCACAGGTTGCAGCAGGAGCCGTTCACAAAGAAGAACTTGTCGCTTTAATTTTCCAACGTTTGTGACATTCGTCATGACATTCAATCTTTGAAAGGTTTTGTTTCAGGCAAGTTGTAGCAAGTAAACAAGCATAAATATATTGTATTTATGCATGGGAAGTAGTCAGTACTTCCTACTTTTGCTCAAATAGACCACAAACTCTTCCCGCATAATTTCCATTTGTGCGGAGACTGCTGTGACATAACTTCCACATGCTGTCGTGGTTGTCTGTCATTGTTGGTTCTGAACAGAAAAGGCTGGACTGTAGGTAATCAAAAAGTATTTCTGTTATGTCACATAGGAATTTGATCGTTTTTTAAAAAGAATATCATCGGTGCTAAATTCAAGAACAGATTCTAGTCTTTGAATGACTTGTATTAAGTACATTCTCACTGGACTGTTCAGAACTCTTACGCTTTCACACTTTTGTGGCACATTACTTTTCTAAAAGTCCTCATCTCATCTCATGAACGAGTGAAACCCAACCTCGTGGATTGCTTCTGGAATATTTCGATTCCTTTTATGATGTTCATACTTTTGGTTCTTCAACCTTGAACTTTTCAGTGATGCAGTCCCATAGAGCTCCTCATGTCAAGTGCCTAAATCAAGACCCCAGTGATGAAAGAAGGTCTGCCCCTTTTTGGGGTTGGACCATCTGTCTCTACACTCTTTGTTGCTTGTCATTATTAACTTCTGTTTACTTTATTTCAGTATTGCAAGTAACTCCTATGAAGTGCACATGAGTAAAACATATAATCACCTGTCCCTCTTTTTCCTCCACTGTTTATCTCTTCAAAGAAAGAGGAGGCCCTTGCTGCTCAGGGTAAGTAGTAAAAATCACAACTTTGTGATACAAAACATTCGTTTATAGTTTCCCTATTGTGTTGAGTGAAAAAAGAAATCAAGTTTTGTTCAGAGTAAGTTGGATTCAGTGTAAAACTTAATTATTACTAAGGATATGTTCACACTTGGCAAGTTTGGTTTGATTAAAATGAACTCTGGTGCGATTGCTCTGTTAGAGTGGTTCATTTGAATAAGTGTGAACGCTGCCATCTAAACCCTGGTGTGGACCAAACAAGCAGAGACCCACATTTTCAGGTGCAGTTTAACTAAAACATGAACGTGACATGGACCAAAGACGTCTAAAAGAACCAAAAACTGGATGTAATTTCACAATATGTGACTCTAAAAAGGGCAAAATGTGCAAGAATACCGTGTTTTTCACATCTTAGGAGCTATGTGTCCCATTACAGTTTGGTACAGGTATCAGAACCACGTGACAGTGGAATTCTTTGTGCTGTTTTGACTCCTTTTACACATTTTCTAATTCTATTTAATATCATTTTTTTTTTGGTCTGGACCAAGAGATCTGTACTACAAGTGTGAACACACCCTTAGTGTCCTAGAATTTAAATGATTTGTAATTGTCTTTGAGATTAAATTGACATTTTAATGTGCTTAGAAGCACAATTCTGTATTCTATCAGGAAATTCAACAGAAATCTCAAGGAATCTGTAAGTATTCAAAGTGTCAGGTATCATTCCATAGGTTCAGTAGGGTTTCCATTGAGAAAGATGTCCTTCTGCGATCAAAATGTATGGACAGCTGTCAAACACGAAGGATTCACCACTGATGATAGGAATCATCACACAAACTGAACTGACCCCCCCCCCCAGCCCCTAGAAGACCTAGCTGATATTGCTTTTTTGGCAGTCAGTCGTGGATTTGAAGATGGAGCAGAAATCATGTTGGAATCACATTGACCTGAGATGGTTTTTATGGATACAGAAAAAACATGGAATTTTCAAGAAACAGAAATAGCATTTTTTTTTTTTATTTATTTTCAGGAATGTTGGTGAGTTTTTCGGCTTCATGTGTAAGGTTGGGATGAAACGGAAATTGCAATGTACACTCACCTAAAGGATTATTAGGAACACCTGTTCAATTTCTCATTAATGCAATTATCTTATCAACCAATCACATGGCAGTTGCTTCAATGCATTTAGGGGTGTGGTCCTGGTCAAGACAATCTCCTGAACTCCAAACTGAATGTTAGAATGGGAAAGAAAGGTGATTTAAGCAATTTTGAGCGTGGCATGGTTGTTTGTGCCAGACGGGCCGGTCTGAGTATTTCACAATCTGCTCAGTTACTGGGATTTTCACGCACAACCATTTCTAGGGTTTACAAAGAATGGTGTGAAAAGGGAAAAACATCCAGTATGCGGCAGTCCTGTGGGTGAAAATGCCTTGATGCTAGAGGTCAGAGGAGAATGGGCCGTCTGATTCAAGCTGATAGAAGAGCAACTTTGACTGAAATAACCACTCGTTACAACCGAGGTCTGCAGCAAAGCCTTTGTGAAGCCACAACACGCACAACCTTGAGGCGGATGGGCTACAACAGCAGAAGACCCCACCGGGTACCACTCATCGCCACTACAAATAGGAAAAAGAGGCTACAGTTTGCACAAGCTCACCAAAATTGGACAGTTGAAGACTGGAAAAATGTTGCCTGGTCTGATGAGTCTCGATTTCTGTTGAGACACTCAGATGGTAGAGTCAGAATTTGGCGTAAACAGAATGAGAGCATGGATCCATCATGCCTTGTTACCACTGTGCAGGCTGGTGGTGGTGGTGTAATGGTGTGGGGGTTGTTTTCTTGGCACACTTTAGGCCACTTAGTGCCAATTGGGTATCGTTTAAATGCCACGGCCTACCTGAGCATTGTTTCTGACCATGTCCATCCCTTCATGACCACCATGTACCCATCCTCTGATGGCTACTTCCAGCAGGATAATGCACCATGTCACAAAGCTGGAATCATTTCGAATTGGTTTCTTGAACTTGACAATGAGTTCACTGGACTAAAATGGCCCCAAAAGTCACCAGATCTCAACCCAATAGAGCATCTTTGGGATGTGGTGGAACGGGAGCTTCGTGCCCTGGATGTGCATCCCACAAATCTCCATCAACTGTAAGATGCTATCTTATCAATATGGGCCAACATTTCTAAAGAATGCTTTCAGCACCTTGTTGAATCAATGCCACGTAGAATTAAGGCAGTTCTGAAGGGGGTCAAACACAGTATTAGTGTGGTGTTCCTAATAATCCTTTAGGTGACTGTATATCTGAGTGAAACGGCTTCTCGAATGAGAGGAAAAATGTAGGGCGGAACTTGATTTTGTCTATCAGGAATTGATTGGACTGTTTTCGTTTGCTAATAGCAAACGTTTCTTGCGAGTGACGGGTTGCTGGAGGGGAAGGATTGAAACTCGTCTGGCTGTTGCACAACCTCATCAGCCAGCCTTCTCTTCTCTGACGGTGTACATTGTTGTGATGTCATTGTGAGGAGACATGTTTTTGCTTTTAAAGATTACAAGCGCACGTTTTAAAAAATGATGTGCACAGATAAATCAATTTTAATAAACGCTGACATTAGTACATCTGAACAATGAATTCATGGTTCACCTCATTGTTCATGCCGTGCCCCAAAAGACATTATACACACTGTCACAATTTTCAGTGTGCTTGGCAGATTTTCTGACTTTTTGATTTCCATTTCATAGTGTTTCGTTTTATATTGGTCATTTAACAAAGGAGGCATTGAGGACTAGACAAGCAAGTATGTCATACATATTGTGTGTATGAACCGTATCACAGGTGCATAAGTATAAATTTCTACAGCATTTTTTCAGGTTCAGATACTATTTTGCAGTAGCGATGTGAGAACGCTAGTACAACCGGTGTACTAGCTCATCACCTGTTTCTCGCACTGTGCAAAGATGCTTTTCAGCGTGACATCTCTGTGAAGTTACTGGACTTTGATGTTGAAGGATTTTGCCAAAAGCTTCTTATATTCTAGAGACGTTGAGATGCCCATATGGATCCTTGAGACAATTTGATAATGCTTGAGTATTACTCAACAATTTGAGACCAGAGGTTGTCCTTCACCTAGTGATGTCTTTTATGATTGCTGAACATTTGACGGCCTCACCTGGATTTTCATGGAAATGGGATGATTCAGCAGTAATATTTGGTAATGTCCATTATATTCCGGTAAGAAGGATGACACAAGAACAGTTTCGTCGGAAAGGAGGCACACGAAAACGAACTTTGCCTTTTGATAGTAGGTTAAATGGAAATATAACATGTTGAAGCAAACCTCAACATTTTGGAGGAATCTTCGTCAGCAAATTTGTGGGAATGCTCCTCAATACTTAATGCCATGTGGTTGTACCAAAAAACCATTACTGTAATTTGGCCTGTTTAAACGGGTAGAAACTGCTTATAAAAAACAATGCATGACAATGCACTTTTTGGAACAGGGTGGCATATTTCAGAAGAAAAAAATACAATGCATCTTTGAGTGAATGTTTTTGTATATTTGTAACCTTTTGAAATGAACATGTTTCATGAGCTTATTCTGCCCTTATAGGAAAGATTCCGATACAACCTCCACTGCCGGAATGGACAGACATCATCGAATATTTGCAATATCTTAAGCTTGATGAGCCCATTATTGGTAAGATGACTTTATCACCCCAACTGGTTAAGATACCAGTGAAATAATGATGAGGCGATAGTCTTAAAGCGCTAGTTATCCCCAAAATAAAAGTTTAGTCATTATTTATTCACCTCATATCTTTCCGAACTTGTATGATTCGAAATGTAGAATATAGCACACAAACGATATTTTAGAAAATGTTTTAAGTGTTTTTGTCCATGCAATGGAAGTCAGTGGAGTTCAAAATAACACTGGAATTTTGTCCTCTTTTACTTTCATTGTATAGTGAAAACCAAACACTGAGACATTATTCAAAATATCCTATGTTCCGTAGAAGAAAACATTATCTGAAATGATATGAGATGAGAAAAATGTTTATTTTGGAGTGAAACTGCATTATTTCACATAGCCTAGTCGTTCAGTTGAATAAACTACTAACTCTTCCTTCTTTCTTTGTTCAGGTCTCAGCTCCCTGAGACAGATCGAAGATCATGTCACTGACGATGGCAAAACCGTGTTAAAGTACAGGTGCCGAATGTGTGCCGTTGATATGGACCTTTTTAGTATGGTGGCCCATATCGTTGGACGCAAGCACCGACAAAAATACCTGGTATGGTGGCATTGTTCCTCATTTTACTTACACCCTTATATTGTTCAGAGGAAAATAAAGTGGTTACATTAGATCTATCTTATCAGGAACTGAAAAGGCCAGACTTGGTGACATGGCATGACAACGCACAGAAACAACCAGGTCTCGTTGCCAGAGCCAAAGCTGCAGTAGTCGAAAAGCAGGAGGGATGGGGAACGCCAGTGGTACTATCATCTTTGTTGCTTATAAAATTGATTTATTTTGAATAGTCTAGAAATATGAATTAATATTCGGCTGTAATTTCATTTCAGGCACTTCAAAAAAGAGATTTTACACATTACCAAGGTGAAAATTTGACAGCAGCTGCTTTTTTCATTGTACAGAATTTCATTTTGTGTAAAATTTTAAACAAAACTTTGTACCTTGTAGGAAGAGATTTACAATCCAATGTTCATGAGCAACCCTACTATGGACGAGACTCTAGTAGGAAGTCACCTTTGGATAAAGATATTCGTAAACAGCCATACTTGGAAGAACAAGGAAGGCCATATTATACTGGCGAAAAGTATGACCAATATGAGAGACCTAATCCAGATGATGCAGTCCGCCAGCAATCCTATCCTGAAGGAAGCCGACATCAAAAACAATACGAAGACGCTGACATTCGAGGAAGAGTCTTACGAGGAGAAAATTATCCTGAAAGAGACATGCATACTAGGCCCTATGCAGACCAGAGTGGAAGGAGACTTCGAGAAGACTATGAAGAAGTTGTTGGCCAAGGACAGTTCTCAAGAGGTGATAGACTTGTGTCTATAGATGTCCAAGAGAACGTTTATAATGAAGGCCTGCCGAGAAACCGATTTAATGACAAAGACCTCCGAGTCCAACGCCCCGGAGAATTCGAATATCAGGCAGAGCAAATGGAAGGTAGGCGATACTCAACTTATGAAGAGAAAAAACCTGGCATGAATCAAATGCCAATGCATGGAAGAAGCTTTCATGATGAGGAGAGGAGAGGGACTGTCAGAGAAATGCACAGAGGGACTTGGGACAAAGCTAATGAGATGGAAGGTTACCCCCACATGCTTGATCCAAGAGATCCAAGAGCATATTCACAAGACGCGGTTCCAGCTAAAAAGAAAAAGAAGAGCAGATTCTCTGATGCAACCGCTGAGGAAATAGCACTCGCACATATGAGGTGGCTTGTTGATCATTTCATAGTCACGTTCAGACTTTGTTGTGCATTATTAAATTTGAAGCAATTATTAGTCTTTTTAAACCAATTTGCATTTTTTTTTTTCTTATTTCAGACATTCAAATAAATCCACCCAAAAAGAGAAGGCAAGAGGAGCACAGTTCAGAGGAAAGCAGTCACCTCCGGTAAAACTGCAATGCTACTAGCCCCTCGGGTTTACACTCAAAAACAAGTACATTGAGTATAAAATGTTACATTTTAAGATTGATTAACTTGTTCAAAATGTGTAGTATAGGTATTTTGATGAAACACTTGATTCATTAAGTGCGTTTACATGCAGTTTAAGTTCGATTTCAGTTAGACTAAAGCAGAGGTGTCAAACTCATTTTAGGTTTAGGGCTGGATGGGGAACAAATTAACCATGTGTGGGCCAAATTACCTTTTTTTTAATTTAATTTAATTTATTTTTTTTAAACCTTAGTACGCTGACATTTAGCCTACATAAATAGTAATCATACAAACTACAAATTAATTGGCAAGAAAAATAGAAAAACACACTGTTCTGTGAAGTGTTCACAGTGATTATTATGATTTTTCATGGCTGATTCCGATATTTTTACAAGCAGTTTTAATAGCAGTTGCTGATATTTTTTCTTCCTTGTATAACAAATTTATTTGTTGTTTATTTGCTTTATACCAGACAAACTGGCCTTAAACAATTCCATTCATTTAACCCTATACCCCCATTTCAGTATTTATATTTTTCTTACTATATTTCGGAAACGGTGAACTTCCTGTGCCTGGTACAGTTTTTGCTCTGCTGGCGCATCCGTTTTCTTCTTTGCGCCCATCTTCAGGTTGCCATGTCTGGCCTGTGTTAACATCCTTATTACAGACTTCGTAATCATAATATTCCCACACCGCTGACATTTTGGGAAATGATCGCAAAGCAGTTTATGTGCAAGTACGGTATAGAGAACGGCCAAAATAAAACTCTTCTGATTTATGGCCTATTTTCTATTATTGTTCAAATCATCCCCCAGGTTGGATCGGACCCCGTCGTGGGCCGTATGTTTCACACACAAGGACTAAAGCAATAATTAAGTCCATTTTGGTGAAGCCAGATTGATGGTGTGGTAATATTTACTGTTATTCAGTGAATTTTCATGGACGAATTCCAGTGGTTTCAATAGGAAGTCATGTGATTTGAGAATTTTAAAGTGTGAAAGAGTTCCCCGGGTTCGTGGAAATTTGCTTCGTTGACCAACAGAAAGATGCTTGGTTTGAAAGTGACTTCTGAGTGAAGTTCTGTGCTTCACTGTTGATAGACAATGGATCTTTTTTGTTAGTGAAATTTCACTATTTTGCACCTTAACGGAAGTAGATTTGTGATTTTTAGCTTGTCTTGTGTACTCCTTAATCAGACTACAATTGGCTTCGACTGTCTTTGCATGCAAAGATATATAAGATTTCAAATATTCAATCTCGCATACTTGGACAGATGTAGACTGAAGCTTGACTAAGCAAAAAAATGCTGTAGCTCAATTATAACGGTGTATGTAAATGAACTTGTTGTTTAGAATTCTCATTGGGTTTTTTTTGTTTGTTTTCCTCTCTTTACAGTCATTCAATAACCAATTTATGGATCCTGGAAGTACATCTCATCTTGATCCAAAACATGAAAACGTTCTGGACATACTTGTGAGTGCAGAATATTTTGACACGCATGAAAAAAAAAATAATTTACTTGATAGACTGTAGTTTTTATTTAAACATATTCTTTTTAAATTACAGAGTGACATCCAGATCGAAAATATGGATGACGCCAGATTTCTTAAAGAAAAGCTGTGCACAGTTTTGAAAGAGTTCCAAGCAAAAAAAACTGGGGTAAGCACACTGTTGTCTTTTAGGGATTATTCTCATTTAATTCAGTATCATTAACTATCTATTTGTTGTCTTTCATCTAAAGGGCCCATCTTCACAATCTGGCAGCGATCACAGAGGGGTAAAGCAGACAGACCAACGCAGAGATGCACATAATGACCCAAGGGATGATCCAGATGGCATGTATTCAGAAAACAGAGGTTTCCAAGAGATCAGACGATATGAAAACGATCCCAGAAGTTTCCAAGAATCCGGACAATATGGAGAAGACCCCAGAGATTTTCGAGAGGTCCGACAAAGCGAGGATGACCCCAGAGGTCTTAGAGAGAACAGACGCTATGAAGATGATTACAAGGAGTCAAACCAGTTTGACGGTTATCCCAGTGGTCTTCAAGAAGCAAGGCCATACACTGAAGATCCAAGAGGATTTCAAAAAACAAGGTTTCAAGACAACCCTCAAGGTCTTCCAGAGAGGAGACGGTATGATGATCCCAGAGAAAAGGAACAACATTACGACGAATATTCGAGATCTTCCAGAGAAGAAGCTCCGAGAAGAACTCAAGAAACGAGATATTACGAAGGAGATTACAGAGGCTTTGGAAATTCGGATTCTGAAAGAAGACGTTCATTTGAGCATTTTGAGGACCGAGGCCCTGCAGGTGCTGGGAGAGGTTTTCAAGGTAAACTAACACCCAGTTATCATTTTCAAGTATATGTAGGGCAAACTAGTTTTCCTGAGGAGCAGATGACGGTATTTACAATTTTAGCTATTGTAATTTGTCCTCTATAGTGTCTTCATTCGTCATGACCTCCTGATTATCTTGTTTTCAGAGAGCTTTGGCAAGCCTCCTGGTAACTTCCCACCGGCTTCTCTGCAAGAAGAAGCAAGGATGTATATTGGGAGAGCACAGCAGAGGTCCCATCAGAATGACCGACAGCCTAGCGATGAACTCTACGACCCGTTCCATCCATCATCCTCACCACCTCCAGAAGCGAGCTCCTCCACCAGTCTTGACAAAATTGCTTCAACTCTTCTGGAGCTTGTGGCTCGTAGATAAAGTTAAGATGATGAGTCGGATACTTCATGATGTGACGTGGTTTAACCTTAATAGCCTACATTGTTTGATCTTCTAGTAAATGGAATACTGTTTTCTGCAATTTCTCACTACTTTTCGGTTTGTCATGTTAAGATTTGTAGCCTACTTTCTATTGTCTTTTCAATTTGCTTTGTGTATTGTGAAATTGAAATTGTTTTTTTTTTGTCCAAATGGTTTAAGATGTTGATAATAAATAAACCATTCAACCCAATCTAGAATCTTTTATCGATATTTTCATTTTTTATTATATCGTATACAACGAATGTTAATTTAACAGCAGTTTTAGTGGCCTAATTTCAAACACCTAGTGCTGAAGCACCAAACTATTGTAAATTTAAAGTAATTTTTGTGTCTTTAAACATCACAGAATACATTTTTGTGTGAACGGCTAAATACAAAACTGGATTTAGTTATAATACAGACTTACAACGAAGATAGAATAGTACATGGGTTTCTTTCCATGTTTTATGTGTGTATGTATAAATTTAATTATATATATATAAACTTTTTCAGACTAATGATATGGAGAGGAAGCTGTTTTTCTTTTGATTCCACAGAGAAAAATGTCGATAGTTAAATGGAGAGCAGCTATATCAATTCTATTCAAAACAAACGCATACATGGCATTCGCAGACCAGCTCAACCTCTGGCTGAACTGAAGCACATTCACATTCAATGGCGCCACTGGCGAGTACGTCACAGCAAACGTAGCACTTCTTCCGGTTTAAAAAAAAGTTGTCAAGTCGTCGGCCATCTTGGTTGCTGTAACAGCCTGAAATAAATTAAATATTACGACGAACCGGAATACACTACGATTTCATCGCCTAAAGTGAGTATAAAAATTAAACAATTTGCTGCGTTTCTGTTCGTTCGCTGTCTACTGCTTAGTTTCGATTAAGCGGGTGTCGTTTTGAGCTCGTGGTCCAATAAAAGTTTTCATCCAATGGACGATTGTTTTGGAGGATGAACATAGGCGCCATTTCCCTCCTCGCTCTCTGAAGCGCTTATTGGTGGCTAGTGGAAGGGAATGGAGGCGGTCAGGAAACTGTTGAACAGCGGTCGCCATTTTGGCTCTCAGCTGTAAATGACTTCTATTGGCTCACCGGTTCATTTTGAGCCTAAATGGTGGCAGTTTCTTAACTACCAGAACCCCTAGAAACCTTGATTGGTGGAATCTAGTCCGAGGTTTGATTGGTCTGAAGGACAGATCCAAACGTAGTCTTTATTGGTTAGACTGTCTTTACACCGCTTTACAAATATTTTAGGAAAACTCGCTCAAAGCCTTCCAAAACCACCATTATTTCGCCTCTCTTAATTTGACGAGAAACACAGTCAATGCGGCCTGCTAACGTAGCGAGCACTGTCTCCTACATTTATGCCGCTCTTTTTTTTAGTCCTCGTCTCTCTATACAATCTTATCGACTGTAGATGTTTGGAGATTTAAATCAGCCTCACAATAAAAATGTTATAGGACATTATGGGTTTCATCCCGTGTTAAACACACACACACATACTGATTGTTTGTGTGGTTTCGGTTAGCATGTCTCCCGGTAGCCTGCAAACGCTTTGTCTTCTTGGTTAATGAAAAATGCATCTGTTATTTGTAGCTATGTACTGTATATCACTATTACTGTCAAAGGTGGAATAAATATCATTTTCTGTGCCTGATTTATTCGTGATGGAATTTATTCCGAGTATTTTCATTTTGCCGAATGTGTCGCTGGTGTCATCCAACACACTGCAGACTTTAACACGCTTCTAATGGTTCCTCTACTAAATGAGAATAGAAAACTAAATGAATACGAACGCCATCATTTTGATATCTAGCAAGGGCTGTAATTTAAGACGTAATTGAAATGTTTTTACTGTCCCAGGTTAAATGGAGGTCAATTCGTGGTACATGAACTCACTATTTACATTACAAGTGATTCATAAGTGAGCCTTTCAAGCAAAATCATTGCTTATTGACCTTGATTTTACAAGAGTCATAATGGCATTCATAGCAACTGTTGCCATAATCTTTCAGCTCTGTTGCTGTAAATAATTTACCTGTCTTCTAGATGTATTTCAACAACAGTAATGTATAGGAAGGATGGTGCTGCTTTCGTTTATACAGTGTAAAGTTTAGCCCACATTCATCTCACATCATTAAAAAGAGGCAAGAGTTTGCCCTTGTTGAATGTTTCCGTAAAGTGTTGGTGAATTGGAGGTTGTGTGTAGGCTGGTTTGCATGTGGGGACATGAAGTTTCTGGAAATAAGAGACCAGTCAGAATCAAGTGATGCTTTACAGTACAAAAGGTGCGGTCACGTTAGTGAAACTTCACGGGCAGAGAAGGTCCGGTGTCAAAAAAAGTAGCGCTGTATGACGAACTTTGAAAACGAGCAGCGTTCTGTTGGTCAAAGTGGTGAATGATCAATATTTGAAGATCTTTTTCTCTCATGTGAAATTCCAGATCCTGTGGATTCATATTGAAATGCACAAAAAATTGCTAAAATGACGTAAATGTGACCGCCGTCTTCTTCTTCACCAGTAGTCTTGTTCTTGTAGGAATAACCATAATAAAAAGACAAATAAGTGATTTTAATGGCATAATAGTTGCATAATTTGTGCTGTATGCTTACACATTCACTACCATTTAACACGACCCTTCAGGTCAACTTTATATGATTTATGATGCGACTAACGTCGAGTTTAGGTTGTATGCGCTGCACTCAAATGAGACTGCAAGTCTGACCTGAGTGACTTTCCACTTTAAATCATGCGGCTACAGCATGCGGCATCCTCTTTGAGACCGCACTGGGCCAATCGCTGCTCACGGGCTCATTTGCATCATCGCAAGCCCGGCCACTCCGCTCCTCCGAGGGGCGGGCTTTGGAGACATTTAGTTTGACATTGTAAATAAGCAAGGGACAGTTGTTTGTGAAGTCAGTTGTTCAGTCCAGCTCCGTCCAGCTACAGTAGAGAAGACGGTCTGCAAGGGGACGCATTTTCCAAGGCTCACGAACCGAGGCGATCGTCGGCTCTCCCCGCGTCCTTTCTACAACTTTCTGCTGCTTTTGTCTGGTGGTTTTTTTCTCTCTCGTTCTTTTCGTTCCCTGACCCCTATCCTGCTGCTCAAGGTAACTTAAAACAGGAAGTTGAGTGTCTGTGAAAGGGGGCGGAGTGGAGAGGGTCAGCAGGGAGGAGGGGAATGACTCTGCCTAAAGACGGCTGGCTCGGCCAATAGTGGCAGAGACCGACTCGGGCTCATTTGAAGAATCCATCGAGGGGGTGGGATCTTCGAGATAGGCGGGCCGAGAGTATCGTTTAGCAAGCTAGATTGATTACACTCGAGTGTTAAAGGGAAAGCAGTCAGGAGATTTTTGTCCCGACTTGTTCTGTTGCTCTCCGTTGCTCTCACACTTCTGTTTCTTTTTATCCTTCCTTTTTTCTCCACTTCTCGGCTGTTTTTCCGGTCACTCGCAGAGCCAGGGGTCAGCTGAAAGACAAACAGTAGGGTTGCCAGGCAGAGGCCAACTCCAGGCTTCAGGGGACTCGGACAGGGGAGGAATGGGAGGGGGTTGTGTGTTTAGGAAAGGGAGGAGGAGGGGGGTGGCTGAAGAAGATGGGCTAGTTGAAGGGGGAGGGGTCGGAACGGGGGGGACGGTAGGTGATCGCGCTCCCCTCGGCTCGGGGCTTTGAACACAGCTTCAGATCGCCTATCCCACACAGCCTTTTGTCTCCTCTGGGACAGAGCCTGTGGAATAAAGACACTTGCGGAGACTTTTGAGATGTCCTCGTCCTCTGGCACAGCATATGAAGGGCATGGGGTAAGTATGACTTGCGACTGCAATCAGACAGTAAAGCTCTCTCTCTCTCTCTCTCTCTCTCTCGCTGCAGTAATGGGATGCTTCCTCTGTCCTCCGCTGCGCTTTTCTCCTCCTCCTTTCGTCCTCTACTTTTCCCCTTGCTTGAAATCTGAGTGTACTTCTTTGTGTTTTCTCTCCTGTTCATTTTTAAGTCCTTAACCTGGCTAATAATGTTTGACGTGATGTAAACAATAACTAGCTGGAAATTTTAACTTTCCAGCGTTGAACTGTACAGCGTTCTTTTTGACCTCTAAGTACATCTTGTTCAGGTTTACTTCGGACTTCTTGAAGGTCCCGTGCTGTCGAGAATCTCCGCTACATCTGTGTTGTTTAGAGATACAGCTAGAGATGATGGTCCTTGAAAGGTGAGTCCCGGTTCACCTTTCAAGGCCCGGTTTCGTGGCTTGTTTACACTCTCTTGACAGTGAGAAAGAGCAGAGAACCTTATGGATGTGGTCTCTACGTGACCAACACGGATTGGGGTTTGTGGGGGGACTCTTTGCACCCTTAGTTCATTATTGTCCTCACACGATTCCTTGTTACAGAATCCGGTCGGATTAAAGTCTCTCTTCCGCTTGTGCACTAGAAAGTTTCCATTGGTGATGGTATTATGGTCCTTTTGGGGAAAGGAGTTACTAAAAATAACTCTAGGTAAAGCCTTGACTGCTGTGTCTCAGCGTGATGTTTTCGGTTAAGATTTGATCATTTTAGCTCCTTACTGCACAAGATTGCATAAATGTTCAAGGGTAAAATGTCACACCTGACTAACGTTTTTGCAAATTCCCTCTCGTTCGCAGAGCTTTGCACTTTAGGTTGGTTTGAAATGTCAGTGCAGAACCTTTAAAGTTTACAGTTGGGTTTCTGGTTCTGGCGGCATCGCACCTTGCCGTTGCTAACGGGTCCATCGGCGGATGAAGGTCACTGGAATGTGAGAGCGGCTCCCGCATTCGATCCGTCAGCAGGGAGAGTGTGAGACCAAGAGGACAGTGCATCCCTCAGGGACGCACAGACAAGAGGGGGCCATTCACCATCACGCTTCTCTAGGGACGGCATCATTACACACACTAGGGTCGCCAAGTTGCTGCAGTGAAAGTTGAAAAACCAGTCTCCGTTCTCTTTCTTTCTGTGCTGTAGTATGTCCCTTGCTCTTTCTCCCTCCCCCTATACTGTTTTTTTCCCTTTTGCTTACTGCTAAATGACCTTGAGAGTTTAGGGACGGCTTCCTGGAGTTGACGCGAGGCCAAACCAAGGGCAACTTTGGCATGATTGATCCGTGAGATCAGAGTGGTGTTATTGTCCAGCCCCTATGTTTTTGGCTCCAAACAAGAACAGCTATTTGTCGGTTAATTTGTAATTCATTGCTGGGTGCCTGGGTGCATTTTGTTGTGTCCGAGTCGATGATTAACCAGGAACCGCAGCAGGCTTTGTGAGTTTTTTTATATATATATATATATATATATATATATATATATATATATATATACACCAGCTGGGCTTTTTGAGTGAATGTTTGTGTAGATAATAAGTCCAGAATGTAGCTTCAGAAATGTGACCTTTCTGTATGAAAGATTAATCATAGAAAACATCTTGTCTGAGTGCTGTAATTTTAGGTAATGAGGCTGGTTTAGTTTCAGAGACTAAAAAAAGTAATGCGTAGTAAAAAGAGTTGTCATGTAAATGTTATAAGTAGGTTTTTAAGTTTTTGCAGTTGAGCTAAGCACAAGGTGGAATGTGTTATAAAAAAAAAAGTGTTGTCAATAAATTATACATACGCAGTTATAAGCAGGTTTTTATGTAGGCCTATACATGACACAATATGTAATCGATTATTTGAAGGATTAAATCCACATCACATCAATCGCAGTCCGTTAACACATGCTGGGAAATGCCGCTAGGCAACGTTTAACGGGTGTTTTCAAAAACGTTTCACCGGGAATTATCATACATTTTTGTTATAATAGCGTGAATTGGTTGTCAGACACCGTTTTTCGTTCCTACTGTATGTTGCTACCATTTGTTACTTTTAAAAGACATTGATCCTGCCATTAAAAAAGCCAGAGATGCTGGTATGGCAATAAGAACAAATGAACAAATACATGCTGGGCGAAACCCAGTCGCTGTCAAAATATCAGTCTGACTGAAATCAGACCTTAAAGTTCATTTAAAGCTCTTTCTCTTAGCATTACTTTCTTCACCTGTTCATGAGGAGTTTTTTTGCCCTCTGGAATGCTCCAATATCAGATAAGATTGAATTTCTTCTATTTGGAATGCATTTAGTTTTGGTTTTCCTAAACTATCTAGGGGAGGCATGCTGGAGATGAGGAATGTGAACAAAAATGAGATAAAGTGTAAGCGTTTCTGGGGTTAAGTTTGATGTGGGCTTGTCAAACAAAAAAGCGGACTTTAAAATAAAATCTATTGTTTTGTTGCTTTTTAAGTCCTGGCTGTCAAAATTAGGCTCATTCTAGAGGTGAGCTGAAGGTAGCTTAGATCTCAAGTCAACACAACCCCGGCATTGTCTTGTCAGCGTAGCTGATTTGAATCTCTCCAGGACGAGGAAGAGATTTTTCTAAATTTTATCTTCCGTTTACGATGCAGCCCAAACTGTGGCCTTCACTTATGACTCCTTGGAGGCCTCAGGCCACACTTTCTCTAATCATTAAATATCTTCCGCACAACCAGCTTAACTCATCTTCTCATTTGTAATATCTCAGGTCTATCTCTGATCCTTGATCACATTGAAATGTTTGAGCGTTCCTTTGCTGCAATCCTTCTGCACGACGAAAGCCTGGCTGGCTGTGATGTTCTTGCTGATTCAGCCTCTACTAGCGGCATTGACTTTCTGAGACACAGAGTACCAGCGGTCATTGCCGTCGAGGCAACCGAACAGGTCAGGAGAAATCTAACACCACCGTTGCGTTCTGACTTGCTGAAGGACGATCGTGACTAAGAGTTGCACGTGCACTCGGCTTAACCTAGCCTTTTGTTTCCGCCTACAAGTCTGAAGTTAGTATGAGTTATATTGTGAAGTAGTTTCGTTACGGGACAATTTTATCTATTTATTTTTTACTTATTTATTATAAATTAAATTTATTATAAATTCACATTTTGTCAAGGTTATACAAGTAATTGTAAAAAAAAAAAAAAATCTTGAAATGAGAACCTTACTAAATGTTCTTATTAGACCCAATTTGTTTTAATATTTTATTTTTTAACTATTGCTTCACTGTTTCCAGCCTGTTAATATTTTAAAAGCTCTAAGGTCTAACATTTAAATTTCTTTTTTTATGGACCGTTATTTGTCACTGGTCCCCAAGTCATTGGTAGTAGCCCCTACTTTTTACTATTGTTTTGCTTTAACACAACACAAAACATTCTAACCTCAAAAGAATAAGCTTTTTACCCACAATGCTAAGTCAGAGGTCTTGCTCTTCCCATCATAGGTTGTGTGTCTCAATCTGGTTAAAAGTCAAAAATAGCTCCCACTCAAGCAGCTGGTCTAGGCGAGCTTTGATTTAACCTATTTATGTCTCCTTTAATGGAGTGTTATCTCATTTAATTTGCCTCACAATTTCCCAGGTCCGTGACAGTAATTGCCGCTGTTATCGCCTGCTAATTAGCCAGCTAGTTTTGTTAATGGTCTTACTTGAGATGTTAAATTATAATTTCTTATCAGGCCAGCTCTGGCACATCGACACTCGCAGATGTACAGCAGGAGACCATCACGAGATCGACACCTGATGCGGTTGCTTCCCGGCCGCTGATGGTTTTTCTTGTTCTAAGCATGCTTAATAAATTTGATTGACAGTCGATGGCTTCAGTCAAGCCTGAAATGAGCCCAGAGCTTATTGACAGTGGAATCACATGACTCATTGATTTGTGTTGCGCTTGTCTAATGCCACTGATCATGACTGTTTTGAAGGCAAATAAAGACTGTGACACTAAACATGATTTTTTGCTATCGTGGGGCGATCGTAACCATCCTAATGCTTCAATATACGTGAGAGGAATGAGATAAAAGCAGGTCACTTCTTATCGCCAGTGATCACGCACGTTTCACTGTGTTGCTCCTCCGTTTGACCTACATAGTGAGGCTGCTCTGCAGTCCGACTGCTCCCCCTCCATTAAGCCCTTGGCAGTTTGTCTTGTTATTGGATTATGGCTGAACTGCACGAGTCCGAGTACTTTTTTACTGCCTCGCTCCTGCTCCTGTGGCACCCCACCCTGCTATTTCAGGCCCTGTGTTTTCTTCCAGAGAAAGAGAGCGATGCTTTGTAGCGTCCGTGGCAGCGCAAGCTCAGGCAGGCTGCCTGCAGAATTCCTCACATGCCATAGTAACCTGCCAGCTTTGCTCCTCTTGCGTTTTTGGTTTGTTTTTGGATTTGCGTCAGTGCCGAGCAGTACTGTCAGATCGGCACATTTGGTCCGGCTCCAAAGCTCTTCGGGCATCCAGATGTGCACTCCGGGGCTTCAGGTCACTGGCACGTGGGAGGACTTTGTTCTCCAGGTTTTTCACATATGGATTCCTGACTTGGTTTACACACGGCTGGGCTGGGTCGCCCCATCGTCGATTGCACCAGGCATTTTACTGTAGTGACGCACGGGCTATCGCACAAAAGTATTCTGACTTCTTCAACTCCAGCTAAACAGAGTATAATGTGGTTTATTATCTCAAAGCTCAAGAAGATTACGTCAATTATGAGGCTTGTATGTGAACATTAACCCTGACTTCTTGTTTTCTCTCTCCCTCTTCATATCATAGCAGATCTGGAGATGTCGGCAGACTCATTTGGAGCGGGCAGCAGCGATGCCCAGCAGAGCCTACAGACCTTTTGGCCCAGAGTGATGGAAGAGATCAGGAATCTTACTGTGGTATGGGTTTCTCCTCGCTTTTTTTTTAATCTCCTTTATTCTTACTCAGATATTCCACAAAAAAGTCTTATTGGAAAATTGCAGCCAGCTATATAGTACCTCAGCAAGAGTCTACCACTGTTCGTTAATAGGAATTATTAATGTTTTTGTGAGTTCTCCTCTAATGCACTCTCGCACTGTTTCAGAAGGATTTCCGTGTGCAAGAGCTTCCTCTTGCTCGCATCAAGAAAATTATGAAACTGGATGAGGATGTGAAGGTAAGAGCAGGCGAGCTGAATCAACACAATCTAAGCTGATGGCAGCACACTTCCTGTCTTTGATTCTTGAGAAAGCAGCAGCCCAGCATTTGTCTGCTGTACATCAGTTGGCCAGTGGTGTCAATAAGTAGTGGAGTTTGCTATTGCTCCTAATTAGAGTTTGAGGTTTGTTCAAACTCTTAGCTGTAAGTATTGATGTTCTGCATGTTTTACAGACATGAATGATACATCAAATCATCTAGCTTGAGGAGAAGTATGTTGTGTCTTAAGAGATCTGACTTGCCTGCCAAAATAAGACAGCCACAAAAAATCCCAGAGACTTTGAGGGAGAGCTCTGAGCCTTTTCTTTGAGATAGTTGCAGTAATAAATATGATTGAATTTTTGTTTCTGGTTGAATTCTTTGACAGAAACAGTTAGCGCTTCTCTGATGTGAACACAATACCTTGAACGGCATACCGAGTTCAATTACCCAAATTTAATTCTAAAACTTTATTTAATTTCATTTTTTTAGCTAATTGAAATCTTTAATTACGGAAAAAAAATTTCGGTGCATCTTTTTGCCTAGTACACTTAGAATGACCCAGCAGTCACCAAGAAACCATCAGAAAGACACTAGCAACCATATCAATATCAATATGCTAGCGACTGCTTAACAATGCCCTGGCAACCTTCCACATCAACCTAGCAACGGGTTTTTTCATCACTTACAAATTAAGTAATCCAAATATGATCAATTTCATTATACAAATCTCCATTAATGGACAGTATGTTTATAAATTTTGGGTTTCATATTGATTTCAGGCTTCAAATAAAAATTGATTGTTTTTGTGGTCTTCTCCAAAAGCAAAGTTAATATTTTTAGTGGCTTCAGTTGCAGTGCTTCCCAATTTGAACCACTACAAAGTCAGAAATATCCTATTTTCAGAGCACTTCATTGTGGGAAGTGAAATTATTTGATCCAACTGAGTCATCTGGCCATTTACTTTGAATCAGCCTGATAGTGGTTATTGTGTAAACACTGAATAGACATTTTCCAAGAACTAAAAAGAAAGAACTTGTCTTATAACAACCTCAGTTCCATGTATCGCCAATATTTACTTTTCTGGCCAGACACTTTTAACAAAGCAAAACGCATTTAAACAAACCTTCAAGTATGGATAAGAACATGACATCAGTATCACCAAAAGAGCAAGGTCATTTCAAGAGTGGTGTGAGCCGAGTATTAAGTAGCGGGAAAAAAACCCTGATGCCCTTTTAGTGCAGCTTCATAGAGTGAGAGACATAAGAACGATCAGACATAAAGGTTAGTGTATTTGCTTGATAGCTTAACCCTTGATGTTTGTTATGAGCTGGTTTAACCCTAAAGTAGACCGACATCTGCATTTCTATGTGCTCAGTTGTTCAGTACAAAGATATTGTGACTGAGGGATGTTGGAGAGGCCACAGGACATGATCTTCCCACTCAGCCTTAGCCGCGTGGGAAGCAGGCATCAGGTCAGGGTGGTGTCCAGACGCTTAAAATAACCTGCAGCTTAGAGTGGGAAGAGAGAAAAGCCAAGGCAATTAAGAGCTCAGGAGCAGTGACATGGGCAAGACCCTGGGTCAGCTCTTGACGCAGCCTTTTAGGACACTGTGTGTCCACTTTGTCTAACAGCAGGCCGAAACATTGAGGGCATAGTGTCTGCAAAGTATTGTATGTGTCGTCCTTTTATCTCCCCTTTATTGATATGCTTTGGTAACCTTCTGTAGATGATCAGTGCTGAGGCACCGGTCCTGTTTGCCAAAGCGGCACAGATCTTCATCACAGAGCTCACTCTCAGAGCCTGGATCCACACTGAGGACAACAAACGGCGCACACTACAGGTCAGTCATGTCCATTCCCTGTCTGTTCCTGTTTTTTTTTGGAAATGATAGAGAGAAGATTGTGGGTGGGATCAGGAAATGACCCTGAGCTTGCTTCGCACAGGTCACCTCTGCAAAAGTGCCACTTCCGTATTTCAGACCACTAATCGCTAAGCCATGTTTCCAATAGCCGTTATGAATAGCAGCTCAATTTCACTTTTAAGAGAACTTGTTATGCTGGTTTATATTTTCAACTTTCTTTAGTGTGTATTTTTGCGGTTTAAGCAGAAGTTTGTTACAAAGCACAAAGTCACTCCAAAGGGAGTCATTTTCTTTTATCAATGCGCACCGTTTCTGAAATCCCTGAAACTCGCAAACAAGGCCTGATTGAGTTGCATTACTAGTGTGTTGTCGCCATGTCCAAGAGACGCTGTTTTCTAACACCCTGTATCTAACCGGGTTATGGTAAGTGGCGTAACATTTACGAAACATCCTTGAAGCGGTTGACCAATCACAACACACTGATTCAGCCAATCAGAGCACATTGTGCTTTTCAGAAGGAGGGACTTCATAGAGGCAGGAACTAAACAGGGCTGGTTCCCAAATGCATCGTATGTCTAAATTGATTGGAGAGACCATTGGTGGCAATTGTTCTACGATCATCTTAGGCTTACTGACAGACTGGGTTGAGAGGTGCTGCAACAATGTAAAATATGTGAAAAATAATGCGTTTTTTTGTACATTCAAGCATGAAAACCTATTCTAGTCGTGCCAAAAACAAAATCAAGTGTAAAAGGGCACAAAAGGTCCTATTTAAGACTAACTCGGGTTATTTCCTGATCCCACCCACCATTTCCCCCCTATTGTTTCCTGTCTCCTTCTTCTCCATCTCTGTCCAAAAAAAATAAATAAATAAATATATATATATATATATATATATATATATATATATATTTATATATATTTATTTTATTATATATATATATACAGTACTGTGCAAAAGTTTTAGGCAGGTGTGAAAAAATGCTGTAAAGTAAGAATGCTTTCAAAAATAAACTTGGTAATAGATTATATTTATCAATTAACAAAATGCAAAGTGAGTGAACAGAAGAAAAATCTAAATCAAATCCATATTTGGTGTGACCACCCTTTACCTTCAAAACAGCATCAATTCTTCAAGGTAAACTTGCACAAAGTCAGGGATTTTGTAGGCATATAGTTAGGTGTATGATTAAACAATTATACCAAACAGGTGCTAATGATCATCAATTCAATATGTAGGTTGAAACACAATCATTAACTGAAACAGAAACAGCTGTGTAGGAGGAATAAAACTGGGTGAGGAACAGCCAAACTCAGCTAACAAGGTGAGGTTGCTGAAGACAGTTTACTGTCAAAAGTCATACACCATGGCAAGACTGAGCACAGCAACAAGACACAAGGTAGTTATACTGCATCAGCAAGGTCTCTCCCAGGCAGAAATTTCAAGGCAGACAGGGGTTTCCAGATGTGCTGTCCAAGCTCTTTTGAAGAAGCACAAAGAAACAGGCAACGTTGAGGACCGTAGACGCAGTGGTCGGCCAAGGAAACTTACTGCAGCAGATGAAAGACACATCATGCTTACTTCCCTTCGCAATCGGAAGATGTCGAGCAGTGCCATTAGCTCAGAATTGGCAGAAAACAGTGGGACCCTGGTACACCCATCTACTGTCCGGAGAAGTCTGGTCAGAAGTGGCCTTCATGGAAGACTTGCGGCCAAAAAGCCATACCTCCGACGTGGAAACAAGGCCAAGCGACTCAACTATGCACGAAAACACAGGAACTGGGGTGCAGAAAAATGGCAGCAGGTGCTCTGGACTGATGAGTCAAAATTTGAAATATTTGGCTGTAGCAGAAGGCAGTTTGTTCGCCGAAGGGCTGGAGAGCGGTACACGAATGAGTGTCTGCACGCAACAGTGAAGCATGGTGGAGGTTCCTTGCAAGTTTGGGGCTGCATTTCTGCAAATGGAGTTGGGGATTTGGTCAGAATTAATGGTATCCTCAATGCTGAGAAGTACAGGCAGATACTTATCCATCATGCAATACCATCAGGGAGGCATCTGATTGGCCCCAAATTTATTCTGCAGCATGACAACGACCCCAAACATACAGCGAAAGTCATTAAGAACTATCTTCAGTGTAAAGAAGAACAAGGAGTCCTGGAAGTGATGGTATGGCCCCCACAGAGCCCTGATCTCAACATCATCGAGTCTGTCTGGGATTACATGAAGAGAGAGAAGCAACTGAGGCTGCCTAAATCCACAGAGGAACTGTGGTTAGTTCTCCAAGATGTTTGGGCCAACCTACCTGCCGAGTTCCTTCAAAAACTGTGTGCAAGTGTACCTAGAAGAATTGATGCTGTTTTGAAGGCAAAGGGTGGTCACACCAAATATTGATTTGATGTAGATTTTTCTTCTGTTCACTCACTTTGCATTTTGTTAATTGATAAATATAAACTATTAACATGTCTATTTTTGAAAGCATTCTTACTTTACAGCATTTTTTCACACCTGCCTAAAACTTTTGCACAGTACTGTATATATATATATATATATATATATATATTTTATATATATATATATATATATAAATAATATAATTTTGTCGTATTTTCAGTGCATCTGATGGTAAAGAGTCAATCACTTTTCTGATGTTTAGTACTTTCAAATGGAGTTAAATGTCAATACTTTCAGTCATTAGAATCCATGAATAAATATATGAATTGTAATGTTAAGGTTCGCTCACATTTATCGTTGTTCAGCAAAATTTCAATGGCGAAAACCAGTCATTTCAATAGTATTCTGTGCGATCAGGAGTTTCGTCTGAGGGCAAAACAGTTCCCCACTCAGATTTTGCTTGTTCCAGTTGGTCATGCAAATTTGCTGTGTTCACCAACAGAAAGCTGCTTGGCTTGATTTGTGTGTGAGCTGTGCTTCATAGATCGCTACGCTATTGACAGTGGACCTTTTTTTTGCCTGTGAAATCTTGCTGAAATTTTGCTAATGTGACCGCACCTTTAGCCATCGTTCCTAGTGTTTTCTTTGCGTGAATAGGTCTAAAACGGTCCAGAAATTAAAAATGAAAGGTTCCCCCTAATGCTACATGTGCTAGAGTCGTGACACAGCTTGTCTGTTTATGGGAAGAGCACCCCACACGAGCACCCCAGGGCTTATCTCTGTTCCACTGTAGAGTCGAGTCTAAAAGTACATCTCCCATGACCCACTTCCTTTTTTTTTTTTTTTTTTTACTGATTTTGCCTCTCTTGGATTTCAAATGGTGTCCTGAACCCTTGTTTGAGTTGATGGTAGTGGTAGTAGATAGTAGTAATAGTAGTAGTAGTAATAACAATAATAATAATAATAATGTCTTAATATCTACAAAATATTTTTTCAAATGTGAAAGAAAAAGATTCAAGTTGGCTATTAAATAGAATGTTACACAGCAAGTAAACATGGCATAATTTCCATGGAAACTGTTGAGTAAAGTTAATAGTCTGCAATACAGCAGCCCATGTCAACATAGCCTTTTTCCGACGTAGTGTACCGTACGTTGACACTGAACAAAGCTGTTATGACTGTTAGACCGTCTCTTTAATATGTAGATTGTATTAGCGCTCAGCCTGTGAGCTTGCCCACAGTTCCATTATGAAGGCATCACGCCAATCTGTGTCGCCACGACAACAGTTGTCAATGGAACAACTGCATGGATGTGACCCTTCACCAGCAGATATTAATCATGGTGCTAAAAATAGCTGCTGATCTGGGGGGTGACAATGGGTGGTCTTTGCAGCCAATATCCTGTGGAAAATACCACTAGTAGACTGTCAGTGGGCTGAGATGGTGTCACTGTTCACAAGAACGCTTGATGTAGCCAGTGAATATATTATATTATATTATATTATATACAAATCTGTGAGCACATCATCCTTTTTGTGAGTGCCTCCATTCCTGTGAGCATGTGATTGTAGTCTTTCGTTTTGACTTTTATTTTCTGTTTTTCAGAGGAATGACATTGCCATGGCCATCACTAAGTTTGACCAGTTTGACTTCCTCATTGATATCGTCCCCCGGGATGACCTCAAGCCTCCAAAACGTCAGGTGCGGAAAAGCGAAGACCTTCAAGCTGTCACAATTGATCAATTTTTTTTTTCTTCTTCGGCATCTATGAAGAGAAGAAGGTGTTGTGTTTGGCAGCCTGGGGGCGCTGTAAACATCCTTGACTGGAAGCTGGGTGTAAGGTTTGAGAAGGCTTTCAGTCGGATGTTTGCAGCGCTCTGCTTCCCCTATCTCTACACAACCAGACGTCATATTTATTCATTTCTTCTATGTTTATTTTATGAGTGTAGCCATATCACCATGCGCCTGTCTCCAAAAACAACCACCAGTCACTCGGACCAAACGAAAAAACTCGGACCAAACATTTTCGTTCGTTCAGTTGAAATAACTCACTACGTGAAATTTATGAAAAGTATATTAACGTTCTCTTAGACTCCCCCTGTAGTCAATCTTTGACACCAAAATGACATATCAAAAAAAAATTCCTGTGAAAAAAATTTCTTCATGCCTTAAAATTGCTTGAATGTAACCCTACAACCTTGTTATGAATATGCTGATTAGTCCCACCCCCACTCACACGGTGTCCAAACCAAACGTGATGCGATAATATTCTAGCGTCAAGAAGTTTGTTTGTCCACACCTAACGTGACACGACTACAGTACGCCACAAAATTAATCAAAAACCACAGCCAATGAGAAGAGCGTGAGGGCGGGCTCTCTTGGGAAGTCACAATGAAATGGACGAGTACATAAATTCATAAATATTACACCATTTAAACAAGTACATACTGAATGACTGAAACAATATTTGTCATAGAATACACTTGTTTGTTCACAATGAGTTGACAGTTTGAGTGTTCTTGTGACCATTTATTTATTTTCACGATCTGAGGTGAATTATCCATGGTTACTTTCAGTACAGATACAAAGCTTAGAACACAAAATGATATTCAAACGGTCATTAGACACTTTTAAGAATAAATAAAGCACATAAACAGTACTTGAGATTCTCATTGCTATACTTTGTGTTGTTTTTCCAGCCGTGACGTCGCAGAAAAATAGAAACCGTAGAATTGTCGCGTGTCGTAGTCGTGGCTAGTTAGGACGAAAATTCTGTTTAACATGGAAAAGATACCTTTAATCACATGTCACAGAGTCGTGTCACTCGCACGAGCTCAGAGATCCACTCTGTCAACTTACTGAGGTAAACGCTGCACAATGGTATCGCTTTTTACAACATCAGGCACATAACGGTAATTAATATTGACTTGACTACGTTATCGAACATCTAATAATGTGTTGCTAAAGTTAAACTATGCTCCCCATCTTCATCTCAGACTCGGGCAGCTGCCTTTTGAGAAAGGCATATAGTATAAAACACCCGCTATATTACTAAAACTACCCGATTTTTCATATCAACAGAAAAATAAACTGGAATAACCTGGCTTCTTTCGAGAATCCCTTGCATGGTCAGTTTAGGATATGCTAAAGCCCGCCGGCATGTTGTCGTGATTGGTTACAATGAAGGTAGTTTGTGACATCACACACACCAGTGATGTCTTTAGATCAGTGCAGTTTTAAAGAGAAAATACTCAGTAATGGTGCAGACTTATGAATTTGTGCATAGTTTGTCTTAAAGCATATTAAAAACAGCACATAGACATATAAACGACATTAAAAACTTGATTTTATGTGTGTGTGTATATATATATATATATATATATATATATATATATATATATATAAACATCATGGATTTATACTGGTCAAAATGTGTTCGATTCCTGGATTCTCTAATAATTTGGTTGTCTTATCATCATCATCATCAAACAAATGTTTTGCAAATAAAGACAACAAAAACCGAATCACGTAGAAGTACCACAGTGAGAGGACACAAGTGACAGTCAGCACATGTAGAAGGAAGGAATTTATCCAATGATCCAAGCCCTCCTAGCTCAGCGAAACCAGTCTTTGTTAGACCTGAGGGCCACAAAGGTCCTGCTGTGTTTTTGTGTGTGTGACCAGGTGTGTAAACATCCTACACTCTCAGCTGTGACATCACCGAGCTGGGAGAGGGATGTTTACTCTCTTTGTCACAAATAGATCTTCAGGAATGCATGGGGAGAAAATATAAAGATACTTAGTGCGAACGTTTGGGTATTCCTACTGTTTGCGTGTCAGAATAGCACAGCTGATTACCTGCCATTATGCTGCGGTTGAGTGTGGGAGTTCATGCCACAGACTGCAGCTAAAGGTCTCGTTTCTGTCCAGCTAGAAGATTGCATTACTCGCTCTTGCTTTGCCTATAAGTTATTTATCTTCCTCCTGCCTCTAGTGTTACAGAGCTAAAATAATTTATGGAGATGTAACCGGCAGATAGGCCTTATGAGCTCTTGATTTCATGTGTGTGTTTATGGGATTTGTGAATGCGCTCTTGCATTCATGGCAATCCTACTGAAGTGTTCTGCAATATAAGGTATATATTTCTCTATAATTGTGCCTGTGTGTAGGAGGAAGTGCGTCAGTCTGTCGCCCCGACTGAGCCGGTCCAATATTACTTCACTCTGGCGCAGCAGCCCAGCGCAGTGCAGGTCCAAGGTCAGCAGCAAGGCCAGCAGGTGGCCGCTCCCACCGCCACCACACTACAGCCCGGGCAGATTATCATCGCTCAACCCCAGCAGGGCCAGGTAATCCCCACTCGCTTGCCACAAACCCAAGGACGTAGTGTGTACATGGCTTCTAGCGTCAAAACAATGAGCTTTGAGACTAAAGGCCCGTTCACATCAAGAACGATAACTATAAAGATAAATATAACAATAACTCTTAACAGAGTCATAACCAATGGACGCGAACACTCTGTTTACTTATGTAGTTTAAGTAAGTGTGTGTGCATGTATGTTGTCTGCTGGTTTAAAGGTGCTTTTTGTTTTGTTTTTGTCTGTACTAAAGCAATAAAATATCATAAAAAGTTCAAATACTTGTTTCTCCGAAAACACTGATACTGCCAGTTCTACTTGGAATGTGCATTCCGGGTTGGAATGTCTGTTTATGTTGTTCTGTGTGATCCCGCCCACTGCTAATTTCACCCAATAGTATTTCGTAGTTGGCAGATGGCAGAAAACTCGGCTTATTGTAGTCATGGAAGCCAACGAACTAAGTGGGTCAGAGATCACAGATTCTACCCGAGCTAAAAAAGCCTCTGCAACAAAAACTTTGCAAATTTATTCATTTGCTGATCAACTTAAAGGGATAGTTCACCCCAAAATGAAAATTATCCCATAAGTTACTCACGCTTAAGCCATCTTAGGTGTATATGACTATCTTCTTTCAGCCAAACACAATCAGAGTTATATTAAAAATTATCCTGGCTCTTCCAAGCTTTATAATGGGAGTGAATAGTACCATTTTTTATTTTTTTGAAGCCCAAAAAAGCGCATCCATCCATCATAAAAGTAATCCATATGGCTCCAGGCGGTTAATAAAGGCCTTCTGACGTGAAAGCATGTGCTAAAACTTTGTAGACTATAATAGCCGGCTTCCGGTAATGACCATACGACCGTATACTTGAGTTTGTTCCCCTGCCATATTTGTTTGAACTGCGAGAGGCGTCTACTCTCACCTGAGCTTACGCTATGCCTACGCTGGAAGTCGACTCTCTTGTGCGTTTCGTTCTGATTGGTTGTCAATGTTTTTATTGTAATCAGTGTTTTTGTTGTTTTTATTGCACTATCCCTTTAAGACTACATGCGAAAGGCATACAATATATCAAGTATGTGAAAAGAATAGTACCTCCGAATTCACAGTACTCATAAAACAATAGGCAAAAAAACACCTGGATAAATTACTGTTCCTGGTGAGATTCTGAAGTGCGCATATGATGGAAACTTTACTATTCCGAGAGGCCATGGCGGTGAAGTGGCACAACCGACGCTGGTAGATCACATGACAATGACAACATGGAGAATATAGTATGTTCGGATTTTATTCATTGTATATAGAACATACCTTTTTTGTAATCACAAAGTACTTATTCGAAAGAAGTGCTTAGAGAGTATGCTTTTTCGGAAACAGTCTTTCAATAAAATTTTGCATATGTACGCATTTAAAATACATTGAGTCATCTTGCTTGAGTATCTCGCTGGCTATGGTGCAACTCAAGCCTTTTGAGTATTAAATGATATTATTTAATAGTCAACATTTAATTTTTTTGACTATTCACAAAGAAACGGACTAATCTTTCGCTATGTCCCTCACAAATTTCCTGTTTCAAAAGGAAATATTTCAATGCAGTAAAGTGAACTGTGGTGAACGTCGTTTGCCCTTGTAATTACCTTGGTGAATATTATACTATGGTCTGGTGGACAAAAGCTTGAAACTTTATCATACCTACACTCTCGCACAACACTTGAGCCCCGATTACTTTGATCGGCTCATTACAGGATCATTTGCAACATGATTGGTGAAGGTTGAAAGCCCTGAGGTGTCATTCACACGTTGCTATCAGGTGAACGGTAGAGAGTCCAGTCAGTCTCTCGAGATATCAGCAGCCCTCTCCACGCCTCTCCTGTTTTGTTGTTTTTATTTGATTCACTTTTTTTGTTCATTTTTACTGGTTTAATTACACCGGTGTGAGGGTGCTCTCTCCCACTTTCTCGCTCTTTTTGACTGTGGTGGGCCGATCAGTGCTGCTTCAGCAAGCTGCAGTTTGCTGACCTGTCAGATTTGGGCAAAGTTGTGCTGCAGTCACCTCAGAGAGCACTTGGGACAAATATATACAGTGGGATTCAAAAATGACTGAAAATGAGATTCAAAATGTAACCTGGAAATAATCCTTTAGACCTTTAGAAAAGGTCTACCATCACAATGTAAATTAAAAAAAAATACTTTTCTAATTTCTAGGTCCCTATTTAAATAAGGAAATTTGTGTCATTTCAAATATATGTATTCAATTTTTTTGCTCAAATTATTATGCTGATGATAGAATTTATGAAAAAAGACGCAAAGGAGAAAGAGGAATTTTCAATTGTGGTGTCAAACTTTGGACTCTGCATACGTTACCGTTTTTTGAAAGAAATTAATACTTTTGTTCATCAAGGATGCATTAAATTGATCAAAAGTGACAGCAAAGACATTTAATATTAAAAAAAGATTTCTACTTCAAATAAATGTTGTTCTTTTAACTTTATAGTCACCAAATAATCCTAAAAAACATGTTTTCTGAAGGATCATGTGACACTGAAGACAGGAGTAATGAGGCTGAAAATTCAGCTTTACGTCACAGGAATAAATTTCATTTTTAAATATATTCAAATAGAAAGCTGTTATTTTAAACTGTAATAATATTTCACAATATTACTGTTCTTACTGTGTTTTTGATTGACTGTTTCAAATAAATGCAGCCATGGTGAGCATAAGTGATGACTTTGAAAAACAGTGTAAAAATCTTACTGGCTCCAAGTGTTTGAACCGAGGTATATCTAGACAGGAAAGGAGGAAAGATGATAAAATAACAGACAGTGGTGTAGAGAATTTATGCAACATATGTTTATTGAAAAATATACTGTGACCTCTTCGTTCAAGCTCACTTCTGTTTACCGTTTAAGCAAAATTGATTATTAGTGGGGTTTATCTTCATACCTGAGGACAGAGAGTCAGTTGAGCTTCATCTCACCGTCTGTTCACTGCTTTGTGCCGCTACATGCAGTCATTTCCCAAATACAAAACTTCCATAAACTATCAATGTTTTCAAATTTTACACCAGAGCTGTCACTCATCTGCTGTAGCCGACGGCTTCATCTTCGCTCTGTTTTAGTTAATGCCTATTCACACCAAATCTGAAACCATAGAATAAAATTTTCACTGCGAGTTTTCACAGTTAAGTTATTTACACTAAATCCAATGCATAAATTAAATTTAATATGTCAAAATATATTATTTATTTATTTTAAAATCGCAACGTTTCATTTCAGGCTTGGTGTGAATTCAGTTATTTTTATTTCATTAAAAAAGCCTTATGCATGTTTTGATGTCATCCCAAAAATGAAATAAAGTCAATATGACTTTAAAGTCCGTTCATACTACATGTGACGCATCACGCTTTCATTTCTTTACACTATTTGTGGCTTTTCAGTGCATTGCCTTTTTTTGTTGCTTTTGTATGTGATGTTTGAGTGTGCGCTTTGCATGTGCTTGCTTGTGTTAAGTTCACTCTCTTTCTGGCATTATTTCCTCCTCTTCCTCAGGTATTGCAGGGAACCACCATGCAGCAGCTGCAGCAGGTGCAGGTTGCTCAATCACAGGCGACCCCTATCACGGTAAACACCTCAAAATGGCTCCTATTCATCGCCCAAAAGTCTCTTTGGAGCACAAAGGAACTTTTTTAGGGCTTTATGTCTTGCCAATTGAAGAACTGCATTTCAAAGAACAATACGATAGTAAAAATATCTCCGTTTGGGTACTATGTGGAGTAAACGGAAGCAGATGTATGGTAATACAGTGCTACTGTCTAATGGTTGGTTTATAGTTTATATCATATAATAGAGAAAACTGGAAGACTATTTCTCCACTGGTTTCCTTGGGATTTTCCTATGGGGTTTTATAATAAGGTTTTCAATTTATAAAACTTTCAGTTTATTTGTTTAGTAAAACAAAGTGTGTGGTTAACATAAGTTGACAAAACCTGAACGTTTGTTGTACAATGTAAACTGCACACACGCACCCCAAACGTTCAAATCTAGTTACTGACTAGAAACATATGGAAGATTGTTTCCGCCACTGAATAAAAAATAAAATGTATAATTGTTATAATCGACTTTTTTCCTCAGAATTGACCCTTAACAAAGACCCGCCCCCTTTAGTTACTTTTGCTATGTATGACATGCCATGCGCTCTCCCGCCACACATCATGTTCTCACGCAGTAAAAAATACATCGTGGAGCAAAGAGGACACTGACAACATATGAAACAGTTTCATATTTAATATATCGTAATTTTTGAAAGAAGTTTAAACAATAAATAGCGTATAGAGTCTCTTTAATGTGTGTAGCTCCTCATGAAGCGATCATCTCTTCATACTAGTTCATTTATAGCATCAAATAAACATGAATGAACATCAGAAGGAATGTTGTTTCAAGCGCGGAAAGACGTGAGGACACACAATTTATCAAGTTCAAGTTCACCAACGTTAATCTACTAACTCCCCTGACTGCTTTGACTGACAAAATGGCGGATTCGGGGTTGTGATTGGTCAGATCGCCTGTCAATCAAACTTGAAGGGTCAATTGTGTGATATAAAATCGCAATTGCGAGATATTAACCCGCAGTTCTTTATAACTTTATAACTCGCCATTGTGAGTTTCTATCTCAATTTTGAGAAAAAAGTTAGTTGTGAGATAAGTGGCAATAAACTTATTTATTTTTAATTTAGCGCCGGAAACAAGCTTCCATATAAACATGCCGCTTCAAAAAATTGGACATTTCGAAATTGGTTTAATTTATGTTGTAGTGTTTATTGATTTGAGCTTCACTCTTACGGTTACTGAAAGTGAGACTTCCAAAAGAGCCTTATACTTATATGTTGAACGGTAGTGTATCTGATATAATAGTTTAGCTAAGTGGATAATTGAAGGCTAAAGTCGCCATGCGAACCACAGAGAGAAGCAGATGTTATGCAAACGGCCAAATCTGCAATTCATATGCCCTCTATTTGATGCTACATGAGGTCAGTGCACGTCTCGGGCCAGATAAAGTTGTGCTGCTTAGTAAATTACTCTCGCCT
This sequence comes from Zacco platypus, assembly GCA_038088235.1. Classification (NCBI taxonomy): domain Eukaryota; kingdom Metazoa; phylum Chordata; class Actinopteri; order Cypriniformes; family Xenocyprididae; genus Zacco; species Zacco platypus. The sequence continues at coordinate 28,211,977 of CM076071.1, forward strand.
ATCGGGTGTCAGTTCCTGAAGAGGAGAGATCATCTGTCACACCTCCTCGGTTTCTCCGCTCGACGGGTCAGTCTTGCGTCTCTCCCCTTTCCTCAACACGTCTTCAATTTCACTTTCTTTTGGAGGCCTTCCCAGCCCACAGGGCAGTGTTAGGTGTGAGCTGTAATGCTAATGCTCGCTCGTCTGTTCCAGCATACTTGTAAGGTGCACGGCAGGATGAAACGCAACTTGTATGTACGTTTCAAGGCGCAGTCCCACCCTCACGGCTTTCATCTTTCCTCTTTCAGAGCGCTCCTGTGACCATGCAGGTGGGCGAGGGCCAGCAGGTGCAGATCGTGCAGGCAGCTGCACAGGGACAGGCTCAGGCGCAGGCAGCACAGCCGGCCGGACAGACCATGCAGGTCATGCAGCAGATCATCACCAACACAGGAGAGATCCAGCAGATTCCAGTAAGAACTGAGGAGAAAAGACGTACAGCTTTTTATTTTGTCATTTAGAGTTGTTGTTTTGTTTTTTTAAAGGATTATAGGGATTGTAGCATAGCAGTTCTGAATACAGACCAGATCAATCACACACCATTAGTTGAAGAAAATGACGTGTGCTCATCAGTGCCCCCTTGTGGTGTCCTGCAGGTGCAGCTCAACACCGGCCAGCTGCAGTATATTCGCTTGGCTCAGCCCGTCTCAGGAACACAGGTTGTTCAAGGACAAATACAGACGCTTGCAACAAACACTCAGCAGGTAAAGCATGAAAGCACATACAGACCTTAAACAGGGGTAAAGATATCAACTCTACCAATGGACACAAGGAAGGAGCGTTCACAAAGCTTTTTAAAAACGTAATAGTCTCTCATTCACTAATAATTGCGTACACTGTTTATATGAACTTCTCACGAAAAAAATTCACAACATAGGCACATGAATTTGTTCTTAAACTCCTAATGTTGATGAATTCAGAGTATTCTAAATGAGCGACCGCATATCCGAGGTAAGTCATTTACATAAACGCACCCAAAGCATGTCCATATAAGGGCATTCCGCACGTCCTTTTCTTAGCCAAGATGACACTCCCTAAAGTAGCGTTCTCGCGGTATATATACATGTATATGTGTGTGTTTAAAGTGTAATCTTAACATGTTTATAAGGCCCTGGTATGATGTTTTTGCTCCTTTTTTGTAAATTTTAGACTGAAAACATTAATCAAACACAGATTTCATGCACAAATTCGTGCTTAGTGAATGAGACGCATTGTTTTTGTTGTTTGGTGCCTGATGGCACAGAAGTTTCACACTTCACCTCTAAGCAGTCATGTGTTTCACATCATATATATTTCCTTCATTTGATGGGTGAAATTGAAGTGACGGGTGTAAATCTCGTTCTTTAGATTTCACAGACGGAGGTACAACAGGGTCAGCAACAGTTCAACCAGTTTACTGATGGGCAGGTAATGATGTTTTTATATATATATATATATATATATATATATATATATATATATATATGCATTTATTTGATCAAAATACAGTTAATTGTGAAATATTATTACAATTTAAAATAACTGGTTTCTATTTGAATATTTTTAAAAATGTAATTTATTCCTGTTGAATTTTCAGCATCATTCCTCCAAAAATCATGCTGATTCGCTGCTCAAGAAACATTTCTGATTATTATCAATCCTGAAAAGTTTTTGTTCTGCTTAATATTTTTGTTTAAACTGAGACATTTTTTCCAGGATTGATTTGAAAGTTCAAAAGAACAGCATTTATTTGAAATGTAAATCTTGTGTAACATTATAAATGCCTTTACTTTTACTTTTGATGAATTTAATGCATATATTCTTAGCATTAAAATACATTTATAAATTGCAATAAATTCATTTTTGAGTATTATTATAATATAGGATGCAATATATATATTTTTTTCTGATATTATAATATACTTCCAGTATATAATACTACCAAATTATAATCAAATTTTTCTAATATTTCCATATATTATTCAGTCTATGTTCTATTTATAATATATGCGTTTATTTTGCTTAGTTCAGTAACATGCGTCCCTCTCTTTCTTCCCGTGACTCTACAGCAGCTGTATCAGATCCAGCAGGTGACGATGCCGGCAGGACAGGAGTTGACCCAGCCCATGTTCATCCAGTCCACCGGCCAGACGGCCGACGGGCAGGTCACCACGCAGGTCAGCGCGGACTGAGGCCCTTCGTCCCGACTCCCCCGACCACCACCGAGCCGCCACACACCGACATCCTTCCACTTTCCCTTCATCTCATGCCATATTCCGATCAAGTTCTCCGTTTAATTCAGCAATGGAATAATAAACTTTAGATTTAAGCGTCATAATTTACCGTCCAAATGACATGTTTCGCTGTTTTGTTAAAGTGTGGGTCTCTTTAATACAGTACCGAGTAACGGAAGGATCAATGTGTAGTGGCAGAGATTTGCTTCCTGCCGTATTAATTTCAACTATATGTCTTCTGCAATATGGCAAAGTACGAACCCACTGTCTTCCTTTCAGTATAGGTAGAATATGTCCTTGTTTAATGTGGATGTGGGTAGAGATTATGCTTTCAGGTGTGTTCAGTGATAGTGACATTAGAGTGAAGCTTGTGAAACTGCAGCTGGAGGACACTTCTCAGCTGTGGGGCATGTACAGTGGTCTTTCGTGAAAAATATCAACCTTTTTTGTTTGTTTGTTTTTTAAGCCCTCATTCATTTTGACAGATCATGCCATCTCACGATGTGTAGAGTTTGAAACTTGATGATAAAAAAGCCATAATCTACACATTCTGTATCGCTGTAGTTTAATTCTAGTAGATGTTATTAGTTCAGTTGTAGTATCTTGTATAGTTTTGAAATTTGATAACATTGTATTTGTTAAAGGGCTTCTTATTGTTGGGTTTTCTACATGTGAATGGTCCTCCTCGTGTGAGTGTGTGTGTGTGTGTGTGTGTGTGTGTGTGTGCAGGTAATTGATGTGCTTTCCTTGCGTGTCTTTCTGGACCAGATTTAAACAGACTTCTTCTCCCACTTGCAGTTGAACTTCACTGTTACCTACTTGTAAAAACAACAGCTTAATTAAATAAACTTTTATATAAACAGTTTTAATACCAACTCTTTTTTTTTTCTTCTTTCTTTTAATTGCCCTTTTTTTTCATATAATTGTTGGTCGTGTTGTTTGTTTTGCATGTAGTTATGACTGCCAGCATGAAATGCAATACCTAGGTAAATATTTTATTTTTTATTATTATTATTTTTCTCTTCTTATTTTTTATTTTGTAAACAGACCTTGGTTTGTGAGAAAATAAAAACTCCCAAAAAAGATGGAAATTGTGATTTTTTTTATTTATTTATTTTTTTTAAATTTTTTTTTCCCACAATATATCACAGTTTTGTTCCCTCCTACACACAGTGTGGTTGTATAAGATGCAGGTTTGACTTTGGCCTGTGTCATGTCCCAGTTGCCATCTAAATAAAGTCCCTTAACTTTAAAAAAACAAAAAATGCTTTATTATGTTGTTAACTTGGAGTACATTTATTTTTAACAATGGGTACATTAGATTTGCCTCTGTGTTTGACGTCACAGTTGAACTTTCTGTTCCTGAGCTCTCTGATGCAGAGCAGCAGTGTTTATTTCCACCACACGGTGGCGACATTTCAACCTGACGAGCCCTCCATCACAATCATTTGTGATTAGAGCTCTGATTCATTCCCGCAATTCGAATCTATCAAACGGTTCACTTGAAAGATTCTGTAGAGCCCAGAAGAAGCCATAGGCACTATTTGTGTTTTAATAATGAAGGTTTTTACTGTAAACAAGTACATTAGAATTCATACTTTGCAGTTCACATCAAACAATACATTATAATAATTCTACGACTTAGAAACGAAATATATTCTCAGATGCTCGTACTATCACCTCATCTTCTGAGGAAAAAAAAATCGGTCAACTGTAAAACCACTTCGAATTTAATTCGGATCGGATTTGCTAATCTAAACGATTCGTCGAATCGGACACGGTGCTTCCGTTTGTCACATCGTATCGTGAAAACATCACACAAACAAACCTTACAATTTCCATCATGGAAAAATGAAACGGTTGAGTCACGGGTCTGTCAATGAGCGCCAAGCTTTGAGAGGTCAGGCTGCATTCCTCATCCGGCCTAATCTTGAAAGGAAGGCGTGATTAGGGAAAAAGAAGTGGAAAAAATCAGGATGTGCAGTCATCCCATATTTTCAGCAATATAAACATCCTAAAGCTTTTAGAATTTGAGTACATATGTAGTTATACAACCGTTTTAAGATAGGCCGTAATACAGAACGCTTAAATGGAAACGGCGGGTTGTGGTTTTGTCATTCTTTCATTTTATAAAAAAAAATAATAATAACCTCTCGGTTTTCCAAAAGTCTGTAGTGCACAAACAAGCCTACACTTCCTGTAAGTGTGAGGGTTTCACTTGTGGACAGGCCTAATCGTCTTATGCGGTGAACAATTACTGCATTAATGGGTGAGGATTGGTTCTTAATAATTTGAGATACGAGGCCCGCTGAATATCTGTTCCTAATCCTGGTATGACTTGGATTTATTAACTCTGTTTGTCTTGGCTGTTGAGTTTCTTCAGGTCAAGGAATCATCCAAAAGATTAGCAGAGACTGGTCATGAGAGACCATGAGAGATTTGTTAATCTGACACCACTCTCAAAATCATGTACAATAACTCATCTGATGTAAGACATTGCAATGAGTATTACATGTTTTTTTATTGTAACCTTATGCCAGCCTATTGTCATCGGGAAAACACTTCTAGCTGTTTGCTTGGCACGGCCATAGTGTTGATAGTTCAGACAGCTCATCATACAGATCGGGCTTCAGCTTTGGACATGGTTCTGAATTCCATCACATGACCTTCGGTTGCTGACTGATTCATCACTGCTGGACCCTGTAGAGTCGATTCTTTTTCAGTTCACTTTATTGCTTTTCACAAATCGTGTTGGCATTTTTAAAGGCATATTGAGATGCATACATACGCAGAAGTGATTAGAGGAGATGTGAACCATCCACGGGGTGTTTTATATAATCTAGGCTATATGTAAGTGATAAATTACTGATTTTAAAAATGAAATCTGAAACTGAAATCAGTTGTTTTAAGTGCTACAAGTAAATTTAAACAAAAAAATTATAGTGTACAGGAAAAAAACTTGATTTTGCTTTTTAGATATTCTAAAGATCTAAAAAAAAACATTAAAAATGAACAATTATTAGTATTTTTAAATAAAAATTAACTTTTAGTGAGCGTTATGATGGCAAATGTATCGATCTAAATGTAGAAAGAAGGATATGAGCATAAAAAATTTGTGCATTGTGATAAAATCCGAAAATCAGCCAATAATAATACCCATATATATATATATATATATATATAATACCCATATATCCGAAAATCAGCCAATAATAATACCCATATATATATATGGGTATTATTATTGACTGATTTTCGGATTTTATCACAATGCACAAATTTTTCGTAAAATTTTTTTTTCTCCATTACGTTTTTTTTTTTACACTTTTAAAAACTTTATTCGTCAATGACCATATATATATATATATTATTGGCTGATTTTCGGATTTTATCACAATGCACAAATTTTTCATAAAAATTTTTTTTCTCCATTACATTTTTATATATATATATATATATATGGTCATTGACGAATAAAGTTTTCAAAAGTGTAAAAAAAAAAAACATAATGCAGATGTAATTAATTTTGAAGTTTGATTAAGTGTTAACAATGAGATTATGTGGTTTTTATAATCCTTTTTATGATGGACAAAATTTGTCACCAATTCGGTTTAATCAAAATTTCAATTTAACAGAATGACAATTGGTTGTACCGAATGACGATATTTTCCAACAATGCTAACAGGCTGATATCTAGCAAGCGAGCTAGCTAGCTAGCAAAAGCACAATCAAACGTTTTATATTTAGTACAAGTTTTAAAATATTACATCATTTTATAGCGGTTGTACCGAATGACCTGATGTTACGGGACATGCGTATGAGCAGAAACATGAACATTTGAAATAGTTAAAAGAGAGTTAGTTACTTTGCTTCATGACCATGTGATCTTTTACAGGTGTCTGAATGATGTCACATCCTGTCACATGATATTGACAACATGACTTGATCAAAAATGGTTCCTTTATATTGGTTACTCTGAATAATGTCAATGAAATTCATTTTTCTCGTAACAAAGCAACGACTTCTACACGTATTTTTAATACCATTTTGCACTATGTTGATATATAATGTAATGAAATCATGCCAGAATAAAAAATATATATATTTATTACATTTTAAGATATTTTAATCACAAATGAATTGGCTGTATTGGCCTTTGGACGGTTAAACCAAATGACCTTTTGACTCTTCAAAATCTTTAAAAATAACTTTATACATAGCAAAATATAATTAAAATCATTTGGATTAAATAAAAGAGATCTAGTTGTACTAGCTTACATATTTTGGATGTCATATCTTTGTGACCCGTCACATCATTGACCCACACACACACACACACACACACACACACACACACACACACACACACACACACACACACACACACACATACACATATATATATATATATATATATATATATATATGTATGTATGTTGTTGCAGCTCCACTCTTCCTAGTCTGTCAGTAACGCTCTGTTTAGTTCCATCTATATGAAGCCCCTCCTTCCGAAAAGTATATTGAGCTCTGATTGGCCGGCTGGATTAGTGTGTTGTGACTGGTCAACTGCTTCAAGAAATGTTTGGGAAATGTCACGCCCCTCACCATAACTGAGTGACATCACACTACTAACCCAACTAAGCCCCGCCCCTTTATATTGCATATGCCTTGAGTGGGAATTTTTTAAAGGAGAAGAAAACTCAAGACTACAATGGATTCGAGGCGACTTTGTAACATTTTTCATGCTCAAACAGTAACATCACACACTAAAGAAAGCTGAAAACGTAAACCAGCATAATACGTCCTCTTTAAAGTAAAAAGCTGTTGGATTAAGCAGTTGGACTCTGAACCGGAATCTCAGTAGTGCTGAATTATCTCGAGGATAATCCTGTGTTTTCCCTCCGTTCGGTTCTGAAATCTGTGAATGACTGACCCATTTGTTTTGAGACAAAGCTTTAGCAATCTGGCTCTTTACAGGTTGCACCCGTGTCTGAAAAGTTACTGATCTGTGTCTGCAGAATCAAAATTTGCGCACCGGCCCGAATCCGGCACGGTTCGGACGGGGCTGCAGTGCGGCTGTGGTGTGGGTTTATGGGCCGGTGCTCCAGCCGTGGTGTCTGGAGGACTGAGGTTGCACAAAGTGGCACAAGAGGGCACAAACCGGAGAGCGAAGTCTTCTTCTAGTTACTTTCTGTACTGCACATGCGATCAATGTTTTAAAGGATGGGTGTTTTAGACTTAAGGATGTTATCTTTGGTAGGTTAAGGAGTTTATAGACACAAAAGGTCTTGTATTTGGCTGAGGAAAAGGTGTTTCAGCCCTCACAGGTCTTTCAAAAGGTCTCTTTCATTCAAGGTACTGGAAACACACCAGCTTGTCCCGCTCCGCAGAAGATACAACCGTGCTACTGTTCCAGCCTCTGGCCCGCGCTACAGCCGTGACATCATTTTGGAAAACGAAGGACTGGATTTGAAAGTTAGTGTAGGAGAGGCAGTTTTGAGTTTAGCCACAGTCTGACCCATAGAGTTTAATTTAAGTTCTGTGAAAGGTATTTGTCTAGTCATAGTCCAAATGATCCACATAGTTCTGTAAAGGTGCTTGTTACATTTTTCTGTAACCTTTTTCATGTCACACAGTAAAAACCCCAGAGTTAAATCAACTCTGCTCAGATGACATTTGGTCCCTCTCTAAATAGTGTTAAAGTAACACTGAAGCAGAGTTAAAGTTAATGAGATAATTAAGCAATTAATTAAGCGATGATTGAACATTAATGATGAACACCTGCTGTTAACAAGCAGAATCACTGAAGAAAAGAGAAACACAAGAACAACAACTGACTTCAGCCACAGTCTTAGATGAAATCAACTGACGATAAAAGACATTCAATCTCTGAAGAGTGTTATTTTAACACTAGTTCAGTGTTACTTTAACACTATTTAGAGAGGGACCAAATGTTATCTGAGCAGAGTTGATTTAACTCTGGGGTTTTTACTGTGCATTAGCTGAATTAAGTTAGCTATTCCGAAGGGCTGACATCTCCTCTATTCGTCTGTTGGTCCTGTCTTGAATTCGTTGTTCTTGTTTAGTCAGGGGTTGCAGTAGATGTGTCGCTTGTTTTCCACATATTTGCATAAATTCTTCTCTTCTTACTCTTATCTTTTGTCTAGTGTTGTTTTAAAGTAGATTAGTTCTTTTGTTTGTGAGTTTTGGCTGTTCTTGGTTCATGTCATTTTTTTTTTATTTAATTATTAATGGATTTAAGGTCTTGTCTTGAACTTCATGTGATTATTTTTTGGATTCCTGTTCATAAACTGCATTGGGGTTCACTAGTGGTGCGAGAAATTAGGCTTTTCCGAACTTCAAATTGATAGAAGCATTTGAACCTTTAGTTACTGTTGCTATGTTCGACAAGCCGTGCGCTTTCACGCCACACATCATGTTCTCACGCAGTGAAAAATACATCATGGAGCAAAGAGGACACTATGAAACGGTTTCATATTTAAAATATTGTGATTTTTTAAAGAAGTTTAATCAATAAATAGCGTCTAGTGTGTCTTTAATGTGTGGTGACAGATCGCTGTAGCTCCTCGTGAACCGATCATCTCTTCATACTAGTTCATTTATAGCATCAAATAAACATGAATGAACATCAGAAGGAATGTTGTTTCAGACGTGAGGACACACAATCTTTCAAGTTCAAGTTCATCAACGTTAATCTACTAACTGCTCTGACTGCTTTGACTGACAAAATGGCGGATTCAGGGTTATGATTGGTCAGATCGCCCGTCAATCAAACTGCCGGCGAAGGGTCAATTGCCTCACAAAATGATTTTGTAAAACTTTACAATAAGGTTTAATTTGTTAACATTAGTTAACTTGAACTAAGAATTTACAGCATTTATTAACATTAGTTAATGCTAATCTCAACATTTACTAATACATCTTTAAGATCAAAAGTTGTGTCTGTTAAATGCTGAGGTTAAAAGAAAGAAGGTTAAACACTGTAAAAATGTTTTGATCATTGTTTGTTTAAGTTAACTAATGAAATCTTACTGTAACGTGTCACCATGATTTTGAAACTCTCGAATCTCTGCAAAAGGTAAAAGTCATGTAGATGCAATTGATTTGAAATGTAAAAAAAAATAGTTTTTTACAACACCTATTTTACAAGGATATCGTGTGATTTTAAAAATGAACTGAAATTATTTGGATTTGGACTGAAAGACTATGGCCATGTTCAGACTGCCAGCAAAAATCAGATTTTTTTACGCATCCAGATGGGTTTTTGAAAGTTTGGACTTCAAAAGAAGAAAAAATCTGATTGAAACCACTTCTGGAAGTGGTTTATAATGTGATTCCAATCAGATTTTTACAGATGCGTCTCAGTCTGGCTGCTCAAATCGGATTTCAAACTGTCTTTTGCGTCACTCTTAACGCGACTCACAACCATAACGTCAAAACTGTTGACAGAAATGCCGGGCGTATTCACACGGCGTTCTGAATTGAGACAAAATCTGATTTGCCTGCAGTCTGAACATTGCCATAATTCACAACTCACCTTAATTAACATCTAGAACTAACTTCGTTGACTGAGCGCCATTGGTCAACGTAATCTGAAAAAAGAAACAATTTAATAAGCCAAACAATATTTTTGGTGTGGGAAACATTGCTGAGCAGTCGTGTTCTTCAGAGCGGAGCGGAAGTGAGGGCCTGAGGTCTGAACAGTCCTGCTGATGTGTGTGTATTTTTAAATTCTCCTAATGTCCCTCAGTGGGCGTTCAGTCTTGGATAACACAGTGCTTTTTGGGACATGAGTGAATGTGTCCTGTGAGTGTGTGTATTAAAGTGTAAAGAGCTCTAAGTTTTCCCACATCGCCCCACAACATTTGTTGTCTGTTTGCACCCATGCGCAAACGGAAGACGAGAAGGTGTTTATGTCTTTCAGTGGATTTGTCTCAGCTGTGACATTTGGCCCTCAAAGAACCGGCTGTGTTCTCCTCTGAGTCCGGTGACCTTGCCCAGCTGCCGTGTGTCATCAGAATTCGGGGCTGGTGGTTTGGGATGCGTATGTATCCGTCTGTTTTCATGTTAATTGCTGTTGTTAGGAGGGGACTCTGTTTGTTTATGTGTAGGTGGACCCGGAATGATTGAGTCTCTCCTGTGAAACGTTTGAAGTTAATCCTGTGGGTCACCTGCACTTACATAAGGACTAAACGGATTATAATTTAAGAAATTATATGTGATTAAGTAAAAACGAGCTTGGGCTTGTCATGTCACATTCAGATCTCATACTGGCTTCTTTAAAGGGTTAGTTCACCCGAAAATGAAATTTCTGTCATTAATTACTCACCCGTATGCAGTGGTGTATAAAATACTTGAAAGCCATACTTGAGTAAAAGTATAGATATCTTACCAGAAAATGACTTTGGTAGAAGTAAAAGTCACTGTTGAGAAAGTATGTGATATTTTTTTGTACTTAAGTATGAAAAGTATTTTTTTTTTCATGTTAAACATACTTCAGTAGTGAAAGTAAAAGTACAAGTAAATGCAAAATACAAAAGGAGCAGAATTTCTATACACAGTTTGAGCAGCAAGATAACTCTATTTCTTACATTTTATTTGCTTTGAATTTTAAAAATGGCAAAAAGTTTATTGTAAGTTTTAAATATAAAAAATGCTAATATATTAATTATACCTTGATCATTCATGTTAATTAATAGTGCATTATAATGAATGCAAGAGGCAACATTAAAATGTAAATGTTGAAATTAACAATGAACAACACTTGTATTAATCTTTAATGTTACAAATGGTATTGTAAAGTGCTTCTATCTCTATGAGGCTTCAGTGATAGTTTTTATTTCACCTCTAGAGGTCGCTCTCGTGCCGCACTCTTTCTCAGCCTCTCCAGCAACGGACACAACCCGGCAACACAAACTTTCTCGACACCCTACGTCAAGCAGATCGTGGCAAAATCGGGTGAAAATCGTTTAGTCTGAACTCAGCATCCATGTGACTCCAGTTTAACCTGAATTTTATGAAACGACACCAGTGCTTTGAAACACCATTAACTACTTCATTTACAAAATATTAACCTCCGACGCACGTTTACATGGGTGTGTTGAAGCGAGACCATACGTTGTTACATGAATGAGTGATGTGTTGTGTAAAAAATTTCCATACATCTTCATTCTGTTCAAAAGTTTTCACCCCCCCCCCCCCATTTCATATTTCATATACCGTGATATTTTTTTTTAAGGTCTTGTCTTAAACTTCATGTGATTATTTTTTGGATTCCTGTTCATAAACCGCATTGGGGTTCACTTGTGGTGCGAGAAATTAGGCTTTTCCGAACTTCAAATCGATAGAACCATTTGAACCTTTAGTTACTGTTGCTATGTTCGACAAGCCGTGCGCTCTCACGCCACACATCATGTTCTCACGCAGTGCAAAATACATCATGGAGCAAAGAGGACACTATGAAACAGTTTCATATTTAAAATATTGTGATTTTTTTAAAGAAGTTTAATCAATAAATAGCGTCTAGTGTGTCTTTAATGTGTCGTGACAGATCGCTGTAGCTCCTCGTGAACCGATCATCTCTTCATACTAGTTCATTTACAGCATCAAATAAACATGAATGAACATCAGAAGGAATGTTGTTTCAAGCGCGGAAAGACGTGAGTACACACAATTTTTCAAGTTCACCAACGTTAATCTACTAACTCCCCTGACTGCTTTGACAGACAAAATGGCGGATTCGGGGTTGTGATTGGTCAGATCGCCTGTCAATCAAACTGTTTGCAAAGGGTCAATTGTTCTCGGTGTGAAAACATGGATCTCAGAATCATTCAGTCACGGGTTCAAATATGCAAAAGTTGCTAGAAAACTGATACATATTCGGCAAAGACATGAAGGTGAGTAATTAATGACAGAATTTTCATTTTCGTGTGAACTAACTCTTTAAGAATCTCCACCGACGGTTTAAGTTGCCAGTAAGCGCCGGTGTTTTTGATCATATTCGCAAAACTTTTATTGGCCCTCAGAATATTTTGTTGTATGACTACTTAAAGAGTTAAAAGAAACAACAGAGCCTTTGCTTTTAAACAACAACATAAAATGCTCACTTCTATCCACTCCTGCGGTACACAGATTCTTGTTTTTGGATACTGAGATGTTGAACTATTTCGGAAGATCACCTACTGCATAACAGTGAACATATGAAGTTGTCAGTGGCAGGGAAGTGTGGAAAGAGTTAATCAGAAAGGGCTTTAAAATGATCAAGGATGAACATAACGGCACTCTTGATATTCTTTTCATTGCTTTTATTTATTTATGATAATATGATTGCATTTACATTAATGCACTTTTATCAGAAAAAAACTTACATTGCATTCAAAGTGTGCATGTTATCAAATCATGCATTTTCCGCAATGCTCTACTGTTTGTATGTTGAAGCGCTCAGACTATCTTTTCTCATCTGATGTTGAAAGCATCATCTTCTGAGAAATTCCTGAGCCCTAAGTATCACAGTAAACGTCTACTCAGCTTTTTTCCAGACAAAATGGATGGATAAGTTAAACAAAATAATGTAGTTTATCCTCGCTCATTTGCGCACAACATATTCATCCCACAGCTTTAAAAACAAGCGTTTAATGAGTGTGCATCGAGCTTGAGATCAAAACAAGGGTTTCGCTGCAAAAGAATGTTGCAAAGTTGCACAAGAGTGCATGCAGGGAATAAAAGGCTTAAGAGGGAAAGGACTAATGCATTCCACGGTTGCTCTAAAGCATTGCATATAGCAGCATCCGAAGCCATTAGGACGGTCCGCATAAAATCACATAAACTAAATGCAAGGTATCGATTGTTGATGTCCCTCTTCTCCGCTCCATCATCAACCATCAACACCACATAACTTAAGCATCAATTCTCAAACTCTTGTGCATTTGAGACTATTCTCATTTGAGTCCTTATGGGTAGGTGACACATGCAGACAATATTGGCATTTAGTGAGTCACATGTCCAGAGCTTAGAATACTGTACAGCACATCCCCAGCACCTGTTCAAGAGGGTTAATCTTGGCCTTGACATCAACAAGATGGCCTTTTGATTGATTCTTTTGATATGACTGAGTGCATGTTTACACAGAAGCACATTGATCCGGTTTGGAGTTGCATAAATGTTTGATGACTCCACCGAATTATGCCACAGCTTCGGGGAGATTTATATCTTCTGTTATTTTTTTTTTTTTAAGGGTGAAATTAGTTAGGGAAAACTGACAGCTAAATTTGGTGGCTGTGCCATCCCTCCCTCTCCCTCTCACTTTCATCATCAGCGCGCTCCGCGCAGCACGTGCCGGTTACGCACTCTCTCGGTCCACACCGCCGCGCGTCTTGGACTCTATGATTTGGGACTTTTGGGACAATCTTGAAATGACCGAACTACAGGCACGACTTTGAATTCATCTCACACGGACCCTCCCTAAAGAACCGACATAAGCGTCGCGCGTCGGAGGGGGAAAACCGGGCATGCCGTTCACTTCTAAACGTTTCTGCTGTGCGCTTAGACAGGATTTGCCAGGAGTTATGGGATGCGTTCGGGCTTTTTTGTCCCTCAGGCTCTGTTCCAAAACTTTTGAGTGATTAATGCGCAGGTTAGAGTCTCACCATGAAGTGCTCATTGTCCAGTTATGATTTAAGATGGAATATTGATATGAATGTGGACGCGTCTTTGTGAGTAGTGATAGCGGTATAACATGCAGACTCGCTCTGTGAGGCTGTTTCACCTGAACAAGCCACTTTTGTTCACTTGAAGGTTGTTCTTTTAAAGGGATGAAATATTTCAGTAATTGTGTTACGCGTCCTAATATTTTTCTGATTACAATAATCACTTTTGTTGGGATAACATATTCGATAGAGTAAGTTTTGCTGTGTATTACAGTTTGGTTTGTTCAATATTTTTTTTAAAACACTTTATCGGTTATCGGTTGTTTAACATCGAGTTTACCGATAAATTCAAGAAAAAAAAAAGCGTCCAACCACGACATTACCGGGAACAGGAAACAAAAGTGTCCACAGGTAAATTAATATTTTTTTTATATATTGTTATTTCCATAAGTTTAAAAAAAAAAAAAAGAGAGAATAGTTCTAAGTGCGATGTATCGTTTGCGAAGAATTTAGAATTTACTAAACTGGTTATTTAAGAAACATTATTATTGTTATTAAATTCACAGTATGGAATATTATTAATAATGCATTCTCAGTAATAAACATTTTTATTATTGTAGTATGGTAAATATTTAGCTATCATTGTGTTAGGAAACGTAATACAAATTATCGGTCGTAAAAACAAACTGTATCGGTATATGGTGCACTAGTTTGCTTGTGTAAACACAGTGATGTTGGGTAGCCCTTCAAATAACGGAGGCATTAGGATGCTGGCGCCCCCTGCACCCAACGATGACAGGCGGGTCGAGTTTGTGGCTCTCACGGCTGTCCACACTGAAAGAAGCGAGCCGTCCACCCCAGAGCGAGGACACCCGTCACACCGCACCGGCTTACTGGGCACGCCACTGCCGGTCCCACCGGGCCCGAGGGCGAGCCCTTCGGCCTCCAGCAAACGCTACAGAAAGTTACAGAACTGCCTGTACAACGTGCTCGAGAGACCCAGAGGATGGGCATTCATCTATCACGCCTTCATGTAAGTCAAAACTGTTTGCATCCACTTTTTGGTCTTAAGCAAAGCAAGAAGCATGTTGATAAATGACCATTAATGACTCCGGTGTAATTTGCTCACACAAACAGCCCACCTGCCACGCGCTCACCTGGTGCCAGCGACGGTCGGTCTCTAATTCTGAACAAGCTGAGTCGGGATCTTTTCCTATTAGGTGACCCTTCCAATAGACCGTATCATTTCAACATCAGCCAAGATTGATTTTCATCTCTCACAATTGGATTAAATTCCCATGCTGCGTTCTTTCGGCAAATCAAGTTTGCTTGAATGGGAGAGCGCGGTTTGACATTTACAGATGCGTTGTATGTGGCTTTAACTTGGTTGAAACTGTAAAATGTCTTGAGATGCTCTAATACAGCACATTATTAGATGTTTTATTCATTGTCGCTGATTGTGTTGCCAACTAAAAAGCAAGTGCTCAACCCGTACTGCTTTTGACATTTGTGTATTCAGAGTTAGTTATTAGCCCACTTCTCTTTGGTTGAGGGTCCCGGCTGGTCAAATAACCCACTATATCATCGTATTGGACTGGTCAGAAGCTGTTGGCAGGATGTTTATGGAAGTCTGTGACTATGACTGTAATTTTAGCCTGTTGCAAAAAGGACAGCTGCGTGATGTCTTTTAAATTAGTGTTGAACAGCGTGTATATGTTGACATTCAGATGAGTTCTTTTTAAGAAGGCCTTTTTGACCACGACGGTACATTGTTTTTTATCCTCTCAATGATTATTAAATTAAAGCTGAGAGGTAGCTTTATTCTCTAACAGTTTGAGAGCAGAGGGGAGCTTATCAGAGTCTCTCATGCCTCCGCCTGTCATTCATCTCCCTCACTCGAAAGCACAACACAGGCCAAATCACAATTAATTCACAACTGGAAATTCCAAAATAACTTGTAATCCTACAGCTTCAGGGAAAACAATTCGAGCTTGAGTATACAGTGCTACTTGAAAGTTTGTGAACCCCTTGCAGAATCTGTGAAAATGTGAATAATTTGAACAAAATAGGAGGGATCATTCAAAATGCATGTTATTTTTTATTTAGTACTGTCCTGAGTGAGATATCGAAAGTTTGTGGACCATTGGTTTTGTGATGGTTGTTCACGAGTCCCCTCTGAATAGTTTAACTGATCTCTGTTCTTCAGAAAAATCCCTCCTGTCCCGAAAATTCATCAGCTTTCTAGCAACTTTTTAATATTGTATTTATTATATTTAAAATTGTATTTAAACCCTTTCCAGCAGTGACTGAATGATTTTGAGATCCATCTTTTCACACTGAGGACAATTGACCCTTCGCAAACAGTTTGATTGACAGGCGATCTGACCAATCATAACCCCGAATCCGCCATTTTGTCCGACAAAGCAGTCAGGGGAGTTAGTAGATTAACGTTGGTGAACTTGAACTTGATAAATTGTGTGTCCTCACGTCTTTACACGCTTGAAACAACATTCCTTCTGATGTTCATTCATGTTTATTTGATGCTATAAATGAACTAGTATGAAGAGATGAGGAGCTACAGCGATCTGTCATTAAAGAGACACTACACGCTATTTATTGTTTAAACTTCTTTAAAAAATTATGATATTTTAAATATGAAACCATTTCGTATCAAAAGTAACCTGCTCTGTCTTTTCTGTCGACACATTGTGTGTTCCGTGATGTATTTTTCACTTTGTGAGAACATGATGTGTGGCGTAAGAGCATAGCAACAGTAACTAAAGGGGGCGGGTCTTTGTGAAGGGTCAATTGAGGGATTCAAAACCAACCTTTAAAAAAGGTTCAAACAATCACTGATGCTCCAGAAGGAAACAGAATGCATTAATTATCTTCTGTTGCTTCCGAAGGGCAGTACTAAATGAAAAAAATTGATTTTAAACAAAATAAGAAAAATTTCCGTACATCTTCATCCTGTTCAAAAGTTTTCACCCCCGTTTCATATTTAATATACCGTGATTTTTGAAAGAAGTTTAATCAATAAATAGCGTGTAGCGTCTCTTTAATGTGTGGTGACAGATCGCTGTAGCTCCTCGTGAACCGATCATCTCTTCATACTAGTTCATTTATAGCATAAGATAAACATGAATGAACATCAGAAGGAATGTTGTTTCAAGAGCAGAAAGACGTGAGGACACACAATTTATCAAGTTCAAGTTCACCAACGTTAATCTACTAACTCCCCTGACTGCTTTGACGGACAAAATGGCAGATTCTGGGTTATGATTGGTCAGATTGCCTGTCAATCAAACTTTTTGCGAAGGGTCAATTGTCCTCGGTGTGAAAACATGGATCTCAGAATCATTCAGTCACGGGTTCAAATATGCAAAAGCTGCTAGAAAACTGATACATGTTCGGGACCTGAAGTATTTTTCTGAAGAACAGAGCTCAGTTTAACTGTTCAGAAGAAACTCTTGAAGAACCATCACAAGACAAACAAACAGTCATAGATCATCCATGTAACCACAGGATTAAGAACCAATGGTTCACAAACCATGGGGTCATTTATATAAATTCAGCATTTTTTTTGTCTTGTGGACTTACTCAGGACAGTACTAAATAAAACTAACATGCATTTTGTATGATCCCTCTTATTTTGTTAAAATTATTCACATTTTCACAGATTCTGCAAGTGGTTCACATACTTTCAAGTACCACTGTATATACATACATATATATATATATATAGATATATATATATATATATAGACTTCAAAGGTATAGTTCACCCAAAAATGAAAATTCTGTCATTCACTCACAGAAGAAGATATTTTGAAGAATGTTGATATTCAGTTGACAGTAGCCATTGACTTCCATAGTATAGAAGAAAATATTATGGAAGTCAATGGGGTTCATCAACGGTTTGGTTACTGACATTCTCCAAAATATCTTCTGTGTTCAGCACAAGAAAGAAATTAATACAGGTTTGGAACAACGTGATGGTGAGTAAACGGTGACAGAATTTTCATTTCTGCGTAAACTAACCCTTTATAGACATCATAATTTGCTACTTTTTTTCATGTTTAACAATTAAAACATGACGTATTTCCAAGTGAAACAGGATATTCAGTGAGAAAAAACTGCATAGGGTGGGATTTGATTTTATCCACCGTGATTAGCATGTGGAAAGTGGGATATCAGAAGCAGACAGAATGTGATTTTCCTAAAACAATGCTTAAAGGATAAACAGTGAGGTCAGCAGAAAAGGAAACTTATTTCAAAAGAAGAACAAGTTATTACAGTACAATTTGAGATTAAAAAAATATTTGCAATGTCACACTGTGAGACCAGGGGTGCAGTTCTTGAAAAATGTTCTTGAATATTTGCTCAAGATCATCTTTTTCTTCAGAATCAAATGAAAGGCTTCGATGTTGTATGATTGTGTATAATCCTGCTCATGAGGCTGATTTGTCTAATACCACAAATTCACTACTTTACACTAGTAAGTTTTAGCACACATTTATCCATCTATTAACCCCTTTTTTCTTTTTTTTCTTGTATCTTGTAGTAGTACTATGTAAATATGTAGTAGTAAAATCTCGTAGCAGTAATATGTCTTATATTTAACTAGTGTTCTTTGAAACAGCCCTCAAAATATCCTAACTTCAAAAAGTTGTTTATTATGATTAAGTACAATCTTTTCAAGAATTTGAAGCTTTTTTCTTGAGAAACAAGTATTTTTCTGAGCACAAAATATGCATAAGTTTGTATTTAAGTTCTAAAATAAGAAGAAATAGGAGTTAAGAATGATTTTAATATGGTCAATTCTGATTTCATGTTGATTTTCGTGTTTTGGTTTGAAAGTTCAAAGGTCACTAAAGTTCCCCTACTGAGTCTAGGCTCAACAACTGCTTCTGTAAGCTTTACGTCAAGTACCTTTATGCATATTCATTTCATAACCTTTAAATGTGTTGAGTCTCTGTTTTGGTCAACCTGATAGAAGACCCTTTCTCCATGAAGAGAAGCTGTTGGTCTGGCGTGTTTCACCCCAGCGTAGTTTAAACAAGTATAGCCGTCTCTTAGCCACTGCCACCATTTGTTTACACCATCTATGCTTAGCACTCTCTCCCTCTCTCTCTCTCTCTCGCTCTCACCCAATGTAATGTTGCTGCTTGAGCATGAAAAAGGACTGCGAAGTTACAAAGCACAAAGTCCTTCCAGCAGGAGTTCTTCTCTATATCCCTGTCTGTTTCTGAACTCCCTGAAACGAGGTAGTCTTGAGTTTTCAATATTTCAATATTCCTCATTTAAATAATTCCCACCCAAGACTTATGCAAAATAAAGGGGCGGGGCTTATAGTTAGAAGTATGTTTAAACTCACGGTTATGGGAAGGCGGAGTCACACTTCCTAAAAACACTCAAAGCAGTTGAGCACATTGGTCCAGCCGACCAATCAGAGCACATTGTGCTTTTCAGAAGGAGGAGCTTCATAGAGATAGGAACTAAACAGAGCGTTACTGACAGACTGGGAAAAGAGGAGCTGCAACAATGTGAAAAATTAGATTTAAGCTTGAAAAACTATTCTAGTACAGCCTAAAAGTAAAATTAAGACTTGGAATAATAGGTCTTCTTAAATATACAGTATTTACAGTAAGGTAAATTGGACATTTTTGCCTGTTCATAATGGTGGTCAGGAATTACAATTATTTTTGTTTTTCTTCAGGTTTATACATGAAATAATGCTTTTAATGTTGGGTGTTTACTTTCTATAAGGTGTCAATTTACAATATTTCTGTTTTACTCTGTTTATAAATGAAAATATTTAGTAGCTTTTATATTTCAAGGGGACAGTTGGGGGTCAATGGAAACAAAAATATTGCAAAAAAACGTCTTTATACTATGATCTATCCTGACACACACACACACAACTCACTTTAAGTTTTGCCATAGTTACTGCGTTTGCTTTTAGGACAGATTAGTTGACAAACAATTGATCATTGTGTGAATTTATAGGTGTAGGAAAAGATTGCAGCGCTCAGAGGTCATCTGCATATAAGATCTTGAAACCGAATGCTTTGGAGTGACACGGTAAAAACGTAGATGTGCATTCTTATAATAATAATTGGCTCGCTTTCCAATGCACGAAATACAGTGAGGAGCTATTAACAGTACCTGACGGGTCAAGGTTACGACTCTCATGTTTCAGACACCTAGTGTCTAATTCTCTGAGCAGTTTCTGTTAGAGCCTGGGCATGTGGATGATGTAAATTATGCCAATGTATAGAATTTAACTCGTATACAGTATGCCATCCGAGAACAGACATGACATGGGCATCAAGATGATAGATGTTTGTCAGACCAGATGTGATCAACAAAATTTTAAATGTGTTTTAGACAAATCTGAGTGATTATACAGTCAATATGTAACCGGTCCTGCGCTCCGAGCGGGATTCAAACCAGTGTCTCCGGTATGGGAGGCAGATGCACTAATAAGGATGCTAAAGACCGCAGCCTCTAGCGTCAGTCGCTAGCACGCCTCTTAAGGCCAGGGGAGTGAGTTTTACACCCACAGCTCTTACTTGCCTCCATTAAACTTACCCTCCTAAACCTCACTCTCACCCGGGTCACGGCACCAAATGTAACCGGTTCTAGTTAACCCACAACAAGTGGGAATCAAACAGGCGTCTCCGCCATGGGAGCTGGCCGCGCTAACAAGGACGATAAGCAAGGACAGCCTCTAGCATCAGTCGCTAGCACGCCTCTTAAGGCCAGGGGAGTGAGTTTTACACCCACAGCTCTTACTTGCCTCCATTAAACTTACCCTCCTAAACCTCACTCCCACCCGGGTCACGGCACCAAATGTAACCGGTTCTAGTTAACCCACTACAAGTGGGATTCAAACAGGCGTCTCCGCCATGGGAGCTGGCCGCGCTAACAAGGACGATAAGCAAGGACAGCCTCTAGCGTCAGTCGCTAGCACGCCTCTTAAGGCCAGGGGAGTGAGTTTTTACATCACAGCTCTTACTTGCCTCCATTAAACTTACCCTCCTAAACCTCACTCCCACCCGGGTCACGGCACCAAATGTAACCGGTTCTAGTTAACCCACTCCGAGTGGGATTCAAACAGGCGTCTCCACCATGGGAGCTGGCCGCGCTAACAAGGACGATAAGGACAGCCCCTAGCATCAGTCGCTAGCCTCTTGAGGCCCGGGGAGTGAGGTAAACACAGACAACTCTTAATAGCTGACCTCTGTTACATATAGAGTCCTATGGCAAATTCATGTTAATTGTTGGTCAGTCTGAGTGCCTTAAATGTCTGAATTATCCTGTAAATATTTCCCTGTGTTAACCTGAAACTTGAACTGAGCCACGCCGCATGGCTCAGGGAAATGAAGTAGCACATTGATCATTAAATTGAGACTGCAATTAAGTAACGGGTCTAATGTCTTGATCGCCTAATTAGCTCTGGTCTGTGATGGTGGAGGCAATGTGTTTCTCTCACGGTACCTTGTTTTTGGCACAAGTGTTGTGAAGAGCTGCTCAAAGAAGCTTTTTTGTTTTGTTCTAAGTCTCTCCCTAAAGCACCGCAGTTAGATTTTTAAACATGCCTTCTAAATTAAACGCTAGCTAATGACATGAGATGGTCAAGATTTCGACTGAAGCCAAGAACGATTGGGATGTGATGATTAGATTAGCTTTCTAACTGACGTTTATCTTGGGAGTGTCTTTTATCTTAAAGTGGCCATTATGGAAAGTTAATGTGTGAATAAAAATAAACAAGATATTATATTACAGTATATTATATTATATTGTCGCTGTCGGGCGGAAACCTTGTGTCTCCAAATTTTTATTTTTTTCATTAATCATTACTAATGGTCACCCTTTACGTCTGTCTGTGGGTTTTGCAAATATTTAACCAATGAAGAGCAAGTAAGAGCTTGTGACTAAACCTCATAACTCCATTGGATCTTCAAGCTGTCAATCAAATCTCATAACTCCACCCACCTCAATAGTGAATGAAGTGCTGCACACATTTTGGAGTGTCTCTGCTTGTTGGGTAAATAAAGAACTGTTTGTTTGAATGATGTTCAGGCTGATGTTTTATGTATTTGAGGAGCGGAGAAGAGTGTCTTAGTCTAGGATTTTGGCCAAATGACAGAAAATACTCAACGGCCACATAGTCACAATAAATTTTATAACCTGTAAGTTGATGAAAACGTAATGCGATGCACTTACTGCCTCAGACGATGCCGTTCTAATGTTGGACAAAATGTGAATGTCCGACACTCGCTGGTCAAAAACCTTGTAACTCCATTTGAGCTTGATTTTGGTGAAATGTTAATAATAATGACACATGCAAGTGTCTGATCATATATAAAGCCACAATATCAACATATTTTTTAATTTCCTGAAAAATAGCGGTTTTGGACATTCAAGTTTTCTGCCGACAGAGACGTATATTATATTATATTACATTATAATAATGAATTAATAAGAATAGTACTACAGTGCATTGGTTGTTGTTTTGTTATTGTTTGTTTTTTTCTACTTGAACCATTAATTTTACACAGAAAGTTGACGGTTCGCCATGCGACACAATGAGGAGTGTAGCTTCAAATATAATATTTGATGTATTTAAAGCTCAAAATATCTTTCAAAGACAGGACTTGGATTAAGCCGCAGGAGTAGGCCTTAGTTAAATTACATCTGAGTAGCTTTTTAAAACATGCCTAAGTAAAAAATCATTACTGGTGTGCATCTTGAGACACAACAATGCCACTGACATATTTTAAGATATGCTTTCAGTGAAAAGTCTCAATTTTTACCACAAAGATTTACCTATAAATCTTTCCTCAGGGAATACTGAGGGACAAAAATGTGTTGTTCTGTCCGCTCAGTTTCGTGAAAATGGAGCCATTACACACAAATCAGACAGAGAGGACACATGCTGCTGTTGCTGAAACAAATTCCTCTGTTGTGACACTGAGCTATGGCTAGGACACGAGAGGAACCTTTAACACTCTTAGTTCTACACAAATGGCTGGTAGCCGCTAAAATGTTTATGCATGGGACAGGCTTCTTTTTTTATCACTCTCGCACTCGTCCCAAATTAAGATGTCTTGTCAGAGGGTAAACTTACAAGCTATCAGAGTGTCAGAGATGGAGGTCAGAGGTGAACGTACATAACGTACATGGGCGGATGCCTGGGATGCAGCTGGGGTTTTAGCAGGCCGAAGCTGACCTTTGGTTGCATCCGTTTTCCATAGCACCACATATAGAAAATCACATGCTGTTTTCAAAACACAAGGGCTCTCGCAAAGTTTCTCGGACTGTAAATTGGGGCAGCGGTGCCAGGAGTTGTTAAACAGTCTTGAACTGAAGAGGTTACAGATCTTCATACCTCCAACAGCCTGTCACACTTCAACCTCGCCCTAGAAACGAGGCAATCATTGAGCTCTCATTTTGTTCGATGGATTCCCAATTTACATCGATTGTCTTGGTTTTGCTTTGTATTTTTCATGTGGATTAACAGCTTTGCAGTTGAATATGATAAAGATGCAATGGGTGTTTTGGTAGAAAAATGGACGTAACGAAAAGTGAAGGAAAATGTGAAGCTGAGAGAACCAGAGGGAAAAGTGAACAGGCCTGCATTTTTGTCTCCTTTAGGATTCAGTATGTTTTGCAGTTTTACCTATTCTTTAACTTTAAGTAGTCAGCCAGAAATAACAGCTTGTCCAGAACTGGCGCTCGGCCCCTCAAAGTGCTGTACGCTTGAGTTTGAGTAAATAAATATATAATAAAAATTGCGCTCCCTCGGCACAAACGCATAGCCTCGCACAGTGGAATTGCGTGTGTAAGAAATGCTTTTGTGCTCGTAGTGCTGTTATGCTGTTCAATAATGCATTTTTGTGCTTTTAAAGAAATTACGCAGCAATCATAACGGGGATAAGACCCTCCTCTCCCGGGAAGGGCGTTGATTTTTTTTCCAATGGTGGCCGTGACCTTGTCACGTCGAGCTGCTGACCAGAGGGGCCACCAAGATTTTTGGGATACGCAGCGTTAAGGATGCCAGATTTGTAGTAAAAGGCCATAGACAAACTGCAGATAGTTTGTTTTCTGTTCACCTCTGGATGAGAAGGCAATGATTTAATTCCAGGCTTTTAAACATAAAGATGCCAGACACTTTTCCAGAGAGCAGGGTGGATATGATAAAGTGTGCTGAGGAATACCTTGCATTGCATTTTTAGTTTTGAGTTTGAGTTTTTTGTGTGTTTTTCTTAGTGAGATTGTTTTATTTTTCTGTTTTAAATATATTTTTAGTTTTGTTTTTGATTCATTTTTGCTTTGGCATGGACAATATCTATTCATGTCTACAGGATCTCAGTATTGACCTGCCGAACCCAACTTTGATCTTTTATTTTCTGTAAATAGATTTCTATCTATAGTGTCTTATTTCCCTCACCATGCCTTTTTACAGTTTCTACACTGTAAAAAAATGCTGGGTTGAATATGGACAAACCCAGCAATTGGGTTGTTTTAACCCAGTGGTTGGGTTAAATGTTTACCCAACGTGCTGGGTAGTTTTATTTAACCAAAATCACTGTATGGCTGGCTTAAAATGACCCCAAAATCACACATATAATTAGTAGAGGCAACAATAATAATCAAAAGGTGAACATTTATTAATAAGCTATTTAATAAATAGTTATTATTCATGGATGTTCATTTATTAAACATATTAATATATGTTAATTTCCAACATATTTTGGGCTCATTTTAAGCTAGAAATTCAGTCATTTTTAAACAATAGTTGAGTTAAATACAACTACCCAGCAGGTCACTGGGTTAGTCCATTTTCAGCCCAACTTGTGTTGTTTTCAACCCAGCGTTTTTTAGACATGTGTCCTGATTCCAGAAAATAAATATCAGTCATCTTTCAGACTTTTACAGCATGGGCTTATGAGAGCATATACGCTTAAATCCTCATTATTTATAGATGAAGGATTGAGATGGATTCAACTTTCACCGTACAGTTCCTCAGATGAACTACAGTCTGCCTAAGATGGAAGTTCGGCTATTGGAATGAATGCTAGTGTTTCTTCAGGACCCATATTTTATATTGTTAAATCGTGTGGTGATCCATCACAGTACCAGAATTGTTTATTGAATATAACTTTCTGCTCAGCATATTCATTTAACCTGCTCATGACTGCAGTGTTGCTTGTTTCCCATTAGCCAGCTTTATTGGTTAGCGTCAGTGGAGTGTAAATTCTGCCCCATTAAAAATACCCAATATTTATTTATCACTCTCCATTCCATAATATGCTTCAGCAGTGTATTATCTCTTTTTCTCACACCACCTTTAATTTACGCTCAAGCTACGGCACTCCCTCTCATGCCCATACCACTCCATCTCAGTGCATATCCATTCATTTGACTAGCGGTAATAAGGTGAATTAGGTGGAAGAAGAGGAAATGCCTTGTCTTTCTGCCAAGTGCTAGTCGAGGGCACATTTATGATTGATTATGAAGTACTTGTGAGAGGCCTTGGCCTCACTTAAGTCTCAACAGTTGGGATAGTCCAATCCTTCCAGGATGAAACATAGACGTGTCTGTTATGTTTAGAATCAAATTTCCAGTTTTGTGTTTTTGCTGTGAGTTCTGTGTTTTTAGTTCACACACACAATGACTTTTTTGTTTGTTTGTTTTTGTTTTGTCATGCTTTGTTGAAATGTTTTGATTTTGTTTAGTTTTATTTTTTGTTTTGTAGAATTTTTATTGTTTCGATTCGTTTCATTTTTTTTTTGTCAGGCTTTTTTGAATTGTTTTGATTTTTTTTGTTTGATTTTTGTCACATTTTGAATTGTTTTGTTTTTGATTAGTTTAATTTTTGTTTTGTTTCATTTAATTGTTTTTGGTTTCTTTCAGTTAGTTTCGTTTAAAAAAATTTGTTTTGTCATGTTTTGTTTCATTTAATTGTTTTGGGTTTTTTTCAGTTAGTTTTGTTGAAGTTTTTTGTTTTGGTTTGTTTCAATTAAGTGCCTTTTATTTTTTGTTTTGTCATGTTTTGTTAAATTGTTTTGATTTTATTTTTGATCAGTTAAATTTTTGGTTTGTCATGTTTTGTTTTATTAAATTGCTTGTTTTTGGTTTGTTTCTGTTAGTTTTGTTTAATTTTTTGCTTTTGTCAAGTTTCATCTAGTTAAATTGTTTTTGTTTTTGGTTAGTTTAAATTAAGTGCATTTGATTTTTTGTTTGTTTGTTTTGTTGAATTGGTTGTTTTGCTTTGATTTCTTTCAGTTAGTTTTGTTTCATTTTTAATGTATAATTTGAAAAGAGTTGCAATTTAATTTTTAATTAGTTTTGTCATGTTTTTTTTTGTTTTTGTTTTTTCTAAAGTTTTATCTTTGTTTCATTTCATCTTATTACAAAAAAAACTTTTACTTTTGTTTCATTTCATCTTCTTACAAAACATTTGACTCCAAGGCTCTTTACGACGGTGTAGTTATTTTCTCCGTCAAGCACCGAAGGCTGTTGCTCAGCAGATTGAGTTAAATGAGGTGTGTGCAGGGAATGCTCTCTTTATCTGCATTAGTTCACACTGTTTATTAAGGCTTTGAGTGACTTCATTATATCTCATCCTCAGAGGAACTAAATCCAGAGGAGGCTGGAGATTACTGCTCCTGTGAAAGATGTGCTTATTTCTCAGTTTTATTTTTTTCCAGCAAAAATGAGATTATCATCACACTAATTAGATTTTATTAGAACGGAGGAGGTGATTATGTAGGAATCACTCTCACAGCCTTTAGATGTTTGGGTGGTGGGCCACTGTAGTCCAGGACACACTCAGGAAATGTGAGAGGAAGTTTTCCATTTCCACTCAAAACCAGACGTGGGGAGTTTTGATTGTGAATTATTTGACCAGTGAAGGTTGCATCCCTCCCCCAGTCAATCCTCACATCTTTAGGAATGCTTGCATGATGGGAAGCTGGCACTAAACCGATGTACCCTGCCACATTCTGTACATGGCGACGTATCTAGTTGGCACTACCGGCTCTGCTCAGGTTTCTGATAAATTTATACCAGGGGAAGGATATTCATTGCTAATGTAATCTATGTGTGTGGAGAGAGAGAGAGAGAGAGAGAGAGAGAGAGAGAGAGTGAGGTTGTGTATCCATGCTGTGTCAGCTGACATCACCCAACGTTTAAGAGTGATTGACTAACTGACCAAAATAATGATCTCATACAAGTAAGATTGTATTAGTTAACGCAATAGTTAACATGAAATAACAATTAATTATATTTATAATAAAAACATAATAATGATGTTAGTTTATACATAAAATACCATTCAAAAGTTGGTTTTTTTATGTCTCTTATACTCACCAAGGCTGCATTTATTTTAGGTTACACTTTATTTCCCTTTAGACATTCTACTAACTATAAGTAACTTTGCAACTTATTCTACGAACTTGAACCTAACAGTCTATTAATAGAGAGATAGTTTACGTAAGTTACTCATAGTTAACAGAATGTCAAAAGTGGACTATGGAAATAATCCGTAGCCAAATATAAAAATAAATAGCAGCAAAAACAGTAATATTGTGCAATATTATTACAAATCAAAACAACTGTTTTGTTTGTTTGCTTTTGTTTTGTCATGTTTTGTTGAATTGTTTTGACTTTGTTTCGTTTCATTGTTTGTTTTGTCATGTTTTGTTGAATTGTTTTGACTGTTTCGTTTCATTGTTTGTTTTGTCATGTTTTGTTGAATTGTTTTGACTTTGTTTCGTTTCATTGTTTGTTTTGTCATGTTTTGTTGAATTGTTTTGACTTTGTTTCGTTTCATTGTTTGTTTTGTCATGTTTTGTTGAATTGTTTTGACTTTGTTTCGTTTCATTGTTTGTTTTGTCATGTTTTGTTGAATTGTTTTGACTTTGTTTCGTTTCATTGTTTGTTTTGTCATGTTTTGTTGAATTGTTTTGACTTTGTTTCGTTTCATTGTTTGTTTTGTCATGTTTTGTTGAATTGTTTTGACTTTGTTTCATTTCATTGTTTGTTTTGTCATGTTTTGTTGAATTGTTTTGATTGTTTCGTTTCATTGTTTGTTTTTTCATGCTTTGTTGAATTGTTTTGGTTTTGTTTCATGTTATTGTTTTGTATATGTTTTGGTTAATTTAATGGTTTGCTTGTTTCTTTTAGTTAGTTTAGTTTTTGAAGAAAACAGTGATATTGAGCAATATCTTTTTTAATATATTTTAAAATGTAATTTATTCCTGTGCTGCAAAGCTGAATTTTCAGGATCATTACTCCAGTCTTCAGTGTCACATCCTTCGATTTCTGTCCTCCATCAAACGCAAGACTTCACATTGCTTTTCTCCATGCAATGAAAGTTTTTAAAAAATACATATTTCATTTAGTTAATCACACAAATCTAGTCTCCACCACAGCTCTCAAATCTCATTCATGTGTTCGCCTGTTCAAATACAGGATGTAACATCAGCGCTGAAAACCGTCACTGGTTTTAATGTGCATATTCAAACAAATAAAGATGAAAATCAGTTAAACAGGCGCGAGAGCCGTTGCAGTAAAAGGTATCGTGATGCGGTGCTTCGTCCTTGTGACAGAGCGCCGGAGAAGAAGTCCTGATGCTGTGTATTCATTTCTCCTTTCGGGGCAGAAATGTTTCCCGTGGGACGACCTGTCTCTCCCAGGATGTGGCGCAGCGGGTTTTAAGTTTCCAGGATAATGACGAACAGGAGCTTGGACTGTTCTTCGGCTGATAGTCTAGTGTTCGCACTGTGCAAATGCTGACTCAGGGTTAAGATTGTGTGCGTTCTGTTCTTTGTTAGTGTTCGTTTTCCCAATGAATCACAGTGATTAATTACCATGTTAATCTGGCAAGTGAATAAATGCCAGTCAAATCACTGCTTTCGCAAAGTCGGCCTTGCTTAACAGATTTCCTGGAGCGAGTAAATAGTAAAGCAACCATGTGTGAAAACTCTCAAAACTCTTTATTTGTGCAACCTTCATCATGTTCATCAAGTGAGGAATGCAGTTGATTTAATGACGTATTTCAGTATCCATCTGATCCTGTGAGTCACATCCCCTCCCGTAGAGATCAGACGGTGGCGTTTAAAAGCAGTGAGAGACGGGAAGGCCCAAAAGTGCACAGTGTGTAACGTGATCCACACCAGTGTTGATACCCCCCCCCCTCCTCTCTCTAATCTGCTGTAATCTCTGTTTATGTAATGTTATTTTTGCCAGGCTAGACTCGGAGTCTGACGTTTTTTGGTGCAGGCCTTTGTCCGAGGCTTATTTTAAGTGGACGTCTTACTGCACTCAGGCGGTTTCTACAAACAGAGACATGAAAGTGTGAAGTGGCAACATATTCAGAGCTAGAGTTCATCACCAGAGATTGAAGCATGATAGGGATGCTTCGAATACTTCAGCCTTTAGAGCATTGTCTTTTGTAAGTATAGCCGAGGGACATTTCTAGCATTCATAAACACCAGTGAGTGTCAGTCGCTTGAAGTTTTCATTGTTGAGAGGTTTATGTTGTTGTTGAGTTTGAAATAAGTTTAGCTACTCCTCTTTTACACTGGCGACATGAATTATTCATGTGATTTTCTGCCATCCAAACCAAAAGTTAATAACCGTCACAAGGGTTTAAGGTTCAGCCCCTTGTGGTTGATGTTGTAACTACACCATTGGGTATTAAAATTATCTTTTTCGAGTGACCACTCATAGTAGCAATGTATCTGAAATAAAAATTGTCACGTGACGTGAAGCTTCCAGGAACGCACGAAGACAAGGACTGAACAGAATCTCTTTTAATGAGAAAACCAGGAATACAAGGCACAGCAAACACATCTACACATCGACGAACACGGACCAAGAGTGAGGGAAACACAGGGTATAAATACAAACACTAATGACAGGGACACAGGTGAAAGACAACTAATGACGACGAACAGCTGATGACAGTGAACTAATAAGACAAAGAAGGGAAACTGGGTCACACGAGGATCACATGACAGGGCAGACAGACTGACAGGTAAACATGAAACATACAGAGTCCTTACAAAAATAAGGTAGTCAAGACCACCTAATCCGAGACCAAGACCAGTGTGTGTCGAGACCAAGACTTTTAAAGGTCGAAACCAAGACTAGACTAGCACTTCTCAAATTCATCCACATTTACTGTCTTATTTTTAATCAATAATTACAATTAGATTAATAAAACAGAGCTGTTATCAATCAATTGAAATCACTAACAACAAAATTCATCTTTATAGTTCCACCTGAATTGGTTCATTTACAAGTGCATTAAGATTAATGTTTTAAAAATAAAATTTTGTTTATTGAACATTTGTAAAAAATCAATATCATATTTGTGAAAACAGCCATCTTTCTTGTGATATTGCTTAATTATATCATATGTTATAATATAGATATCTTATACAAGTACTTTTTTGCAATCACATCTTGAATTTTGTGGGCATTTGTATTAATTTTGGTGATATTTTTGACACAATCCCTTGTTGATTTCTGACCCGGCACAACAGTAACAAAATATATGAAATTAGAAATAAGTTATTGATTGCATTTGAAGCAGGAAGTTTTACGTCCAACCAAATTAATGATGTTAACAAAGAAATCAAACAATGCTACCGCAATTTAGTGATATCCCTACAGTTGTGGTCTTGACCGGTCTTGAAATAAGATCCCGAGTCCAGACAAGACCAAGACCTTCAAAAAATCGAGACCAAGACCGTTCTGGAGTACTACAACACTATTTAAAGGGCCCTTATTATGCTTAGGTTCATAATTTTGTTCAGGAGGTCCACTAGAATATGTTTACGTGATGTAACTTTCATTTTAGTTTCAGTTTCTTTAAAACCTGACTTCTGAAAAGAGCAGATCGCTCCGCTCTGATTGGTCATCAGTCTGTTGTGATTGGTCTACTGCTTAGAGTGCGTGTCAGAAATGTAACGCTCTTTACCATAACCGCCGCTTTGGACTGTAAACACCATCGAACTACCATTGGGCAGTTTGATTGACAGGCGATCTGACCAATCATAACCCTGAATCTGCCATTTTGTCCGACAAAGCAGTCAGGGGAGTTAGTAGATTAACGTTGGTGAACTTGATAAATTGTGTGTACTCACGTCTTTACACGCTTGAAACAACATTCCTTCTGATGTTCATTCATGTTTATTTGATGCTATAAATGAACTAGTATGAAGAGATGATCGGTTCACGAGGAGCTACAGCGATCTGTCACCACACATTAAACACACACTATACGCTATTTATTGTTTAAACTTCTTTAAAAAATTACAATATTTCAAATATGAAACTGTTTTATATCAAAAGTCTTGTCTGTCGACACATTGTCAGTATCCTGTTTGCTCCGCGATGTGTTTTTCACATGATGTGTGGCGTGAGAGGGCGTGGCTTGTCGGACATAGCAACAGTAACTAAAGGGGGCGTGTCTTTGCAAAGGGTCTGTTTATGTCTATGCCTCACAGTCTTGTTTTCATCCATGCTAAATTCAATCTAGTCTGGCTATTGTCCATGAAAAAGATGTAGTGCATTGATCACACTTCGACCTTTTGGAGTTACTCAGTGTTCAAAATCAGCATACAAAATCACTGCTGGACAAAACAATGTTTAATTGTTTATAATGAGATATTGGCCTAGTGAAAACTTCCTTATGTGGCAATCCTTCAGATTTGTTCTTCTATAACAATATAGTGTCACATACTGAACTTGCTGAATCCTGTGGTGTCGCTATATAACGGACTGCTATGCTAAGTAATTAATTTGCATATAATGGTTAGAAATGGAGATTTTAGTACACAGGGAACCCCTGCGAACGCAGCTCACATCCCACTCCCACCCTCTTGCCGGTTGCCGGTCGGCAGCTGATGTCTCTTGTAAGTCCCCTTAAGTGTTGTTAAGGCTCTTTAATTTATAATGGCAGGTTCTATAAACATGTCGGGAAAGCTCACCATAGCAACAGTACTAAAACAAATTCATAATATAGAGAGGTATTTATAAGGGCTAGCGTCCTGGCGACTCTCACAGAGTGGCTTGGGGTTCATGCATTTGTTGTGAATGAACAGAGTGAACTAATAACCACAAACTTTGTTGCTAGTACCAGCATCCATTAAAAAAATCCTAAAAATGCTTTTAGTGAAAACGTTTTTATTGAATTACTGAATACTGACAGTCTGCCCCCATTAACCTCCAACTTTTTGGTCATATTGACCATCTTTGCACTCATTATCTATGAGGAGCACGCTCACATTAGTCAGCATTCATCATCTCTCCTAATTCAAGCAAAATAATATCAAAATTAACTTGCTAATACGAGGTACTAAGTGTTTCCGGGTTCAGTGTATTAAATGCATTGCATTATCATTATGATTATTAGTGTTTTTTTAGGTCTATAAAATAATACGGATGGAGTTTTTGTTTTGGAATATTGCTCATGTATTTTCCCTGTGCTGGTTATGGATACTGCTGCAGTCAGTATACTGTATACTTGGATACGTAACAATGACATAACATTTTTACAAGTTATTTATAAGGCCTGACATGTCCAAGTATGTGTGTGTACAGTACGTGTGTGTGTTTATCTGTGTATGTGTGATACTGTGCACATGTGCGTGTCTTTCTTTGTGAATCTACAAAAGCTTCCGAGCGCTCTGCTGGCCTGGATGGTCTTGTTTTGGCTCTGTTTCCATTAAGATGTCAAATGATGAATGAAAAGAATTCACAGATGATCTTAGTGTGTCTTCTTGTGTTTCTCTCGTGGCTCAGTAGTTTTACTTAGACGGTCTGAAATACAGATGATTCAGGGAAGCATTATCACTTTCTCCATATCCTTGCTTTATTTAACTTAACTCATATACTCGTATACTTTTACAAAACAGGAAGTTAAAATGCGTGATTTCTTTTTCTTCTTCTTCTTAACCGATTGAGAAATTCTGAACCTGAAGCAGAAAAAAAGAAAAATAGAAACTATTGTCTCTAGTAAAACTAATATGTATGTACAGTCGTGACCAAAATTGATAAAGGGAATATTTGTTTTTAATGACCCAGTGATCAAAATTTGAGGAAATATTTGATACTTTTAAATGCGAGGGAAAAACAAACATTAAACTTGATTCATCTGACAAAATTATTTGGCAAAAAAGGCAAACTACAGCTACAGGTTTTATTTTACTATGCAAAAATATATGTATAAAAAAGCAAAAAGCAACATAATAACATAATCAGTTATTAATATTCCGTTGATTCTCTCTTGTTCATCATTTCAAACTTATGTCGCACAATTTGCCATGTTTCATTGCGTCTTCACAAATAAAACTATTGACTCCAAGCGCAACTAGCAATATGCTTACACAATCTTTAACATATTTTTAATAGGCTTAATATTTGTATAAAGGGTGAAGATGTCAGTTTTGTCAAGTATGCATGCATTCATTCATTTGTTCATTAATTCATTCACTAAACAAAATAAATTCTTGTGAGGACAACTAAAATATTTTTTGTTCTTACAAATTACCAGTTAGCAATGCAAACGTTTATTTATTCATTCAGTTTAACGTTTCATTCTTACATATGGTTTTACATGGCCCTTAACGTCGCATAAACTTTTCAATCTTTGCAACCAGCAAAACACTCATCCTTTGACACTAACGCATCATTTATTCATGCTGAAATGCATGCTGGGAGTTTGCAAACCCTTGAAAAATCAGCGGTATTCGCCTATATAAACTACCGTTCACAACATCTGTGCGTTTTTTAAAATGTTTTTGAAAAGTCTCATAAAGGCTATATTTATTTGATCAAAATACAGTTAAAATAGCATTATTGTGAAATATCATAACAATTTGAAATAAATGTAATAATGTATAAAAATGTAATTTATTCCTGTTGAATTTTCAGCATCATTTCTCCAGTCTTCAGGGTCACATGATCCTTCAGAATCATTCTAATATGATGATTTGCTGCTCAAGAATATTATTATGGGACCCGTGATATATTTGTGAGTCTTTGATGAATAGAATGTTCGAATGAACAGCATTTATTTCTTTTCTAACAATTGAAAAGTATTTATTGTCAATTTTAATGCCAATATTAATATTAATATTAATGTTTTTAAAAATGTTTCCCACCACAAACTTTTCAACAGTGTAGTTTGTTCAAACATCTCTGTGAGGGAACATGTTTGGCCTAACGTGTTTGCGGTCCAAACTGTAACTGTTATGCAGGTTAAGTCTCATCAGTGCTCTGTACTGTGTTTTGCGTCAGTTTCAGCCGCGTTGACAAGGTGCTGCACCCTCGATTACACTCTCGCGTGCCACAGCAGTCTTTAGATGAACCAGAAGCTCCATGTTTGAAGTCTTGGTCAAAGATGGTAGCCCGCTGATCTTGTAAATAGTACTGTGGATGATAAGCGTAATGGTGAGATAGCATTCGGCGTGCTCTATAAACGTCTCTCCGTTGCTGCCAGATGCTCCCATCACTTGTCTGTTAATAAGGCTGTCTTCAAAAGAAAGTTCTCACCAGAGGGTCAGAGGGGCAGATCTGTGGCGTCTCAGCTGAACACAGACATTGACTTCCCTCTTATGATCAAGCTTGTGCGACTTTGATCAGATAAATCGTTTTATATGATTCAGGGGTGATTATTTCTAGGATTTTTTTTAGGATTTGGACATTCTACTAACTATGAGTAATTTTACATGTCAACTAAGCCTCTGTCCTGTTGGTGGATCTGGTTCGGGAATTG
This sequence comes from Zacco platypus, assembly GCA_038088235.1. Taxonomy (NCBI): domain Eukaryota; kingdom Metazoa; phylum Chordata; class Actinopteri; order Cypriniformes; family Xenocyprididae; genus Zacco; species Zacco platypus. The sequence continues at coordinate 28,246,695 of CM076071.1, forward strand.
GCAGCCCGACTCTTTGAGTTGATTAATAAAGCATTGATGATTTTATTTCATCACTTCTGGGTGCTCTCTGTTGCAGAACCTTACAGTGCTAAAGTCATGGGAGTTTATAGTGCCACGCAGGGACCGGTCCATCTAATTTTTTCTCGCAAGTTAAGCCGATTGAAGAGTATGGGGTGATGCGAATTATTCCAGCCCACCCACACTTTTAGAGGCACACCCATCATCCACTCTCTGCATCAGCCACTGAATAAAAGTGTTAATTTCAAAACAAAAAAAAACGAAAAGAAAAGAAACCCCTAAACCTTTGAATGTTAATGTACTTTCATCAGCCACTTTGAAAGTAATACACCAAGTATCTCTGGAATATTTGCTATAGTCTTTACCTTACAAACATAATAAAATAATCAACATTAAATAACCAATGATCCTCTTTACATATTGAATACGAATGCAATCACATAAAGTCCTGACTAAAAAAAATGAGTCTTAAGATAAGATTTTAAAACAAAAAGACTTTCGCACGTCACGTGTAAGAAAATTCCATAAATAGGGAGCTGTATGACTAAAGCCTCGGGACCCCATAAGTTGTGCAAGTTCGAAGGAGGAAAAGAGTGAAAAAAAAGTCTTTAAAAGATTAGTTCACTTTCAAATGAAAATTAGCTCAAGCTTTACTCACTCTCAAGCCATCCTAGGTGTTTATGACTTTTTTCTTTCTGATGAACACAATCAGAGAAATATGAATAAATATCCTGATGCATCCAAGCTTTATAATGGGGTCACGAGTATGAGCTGATGAAAGTGTCTCCATCCACATCCATCCATCATAAACGTGTAATCCACACTGCTCCGGGGGGTTCATGAAGGCCTTCTGAAGCGAAGCGATGCGTTTATGTAAAAAAAAAAAAAAATCATATTGAACAAGTTATGAAGTAAAATATCTAGCTTTCATCAGTGTAAACTGATGCTGCGTCTGATTGAAGCTTTTTGAACCGCAAGAATTTTACACTTTCTTCATATATTGAATAGGAAGGCGGTGTGGTGCAAGCAAAATATTTTACTTCCTAACTTGTTAAATATGGATATTTTTGTAAACCAAGCTTTAATCTCAGCTAAGCAATCTGAGTGGATAGATGGAGAAGTTGGTTTGGAGGACAGGTAAAATTGGGTGTCATTGGCATAGCAATGAAATTGAATGCCAAATTTCAGATAGATAAATAAGAGAGGGCCCAAGACGGAGCCCTGAGGAACACCGGTCTTCAGATATATATAATCTTCTCATATTGCATCGTTTTGAGCCATATTCTTGTCTTAAATTGAAAAGAAATATTTAAAACATTTTAATTTAATACATTTATGCATCAGAGGGTTAAAGTTATTACCTGCCAACCACATGAAGGCTTTGCCGCTGACCACCAAAGATGTGTAACCTTTTACTTTTTCTCACACCCTGGAATTCCTTAGCATCTTTAATCCAGTCAGTCACAGGTTAAATGTTAAAGCCATTTCTTTCTTTTGTTGTTGTTCAATCCACTGGCCAGTTCCCGTTAATCTCATAATCCACTAAAGGATTTTTAGTTCTGTCACTTTCAGATAATTTAGTTGCAGTTTCACTTCTCTAACCGAACAAAGACCTCGACTTGACCGCGCACAGATTAAACAATCATCCATGCTCTGTGCCAAACGTGTTTCTCTTAATCAAAAGAAATTTGGTGGTTCTTCTCCATACAAGGTGGATTAGAGTAATGAATAATTGCTCAGAAATGAATGGAAATATTTGGCTCTTTTTAAATATATAAATATTGCATTTTTTTATATTATTCACCTTCATATTCAGTCTTTTAGAGGTATAGTATGATTTTTATGTTTTAATTGAATCGAATGACATCTCATGATTGTAAAAGAAAGTAATTTGATTCCTTTTTAAACCTTTAAAAGACTGATAAGAAGCATCATTATCTGACTCTGTTTTCATAAAGAGGATCTATTATGCTTTTTTTTACATTTTCAACTTTCTTTAGTGTGTAATATTGCTGTTTGAGCATGAAAAGGGTTGTTTGACAATATACTCTGTGAGAGCTATTTAGTTTGATCATTGGGGCTGTTTTACATTCATTCACTGAATATGAAAGTGTGCAGGTAAGTGGATGTTGTTGAAATATTGCCAATATTGCCCAGCACTGCAATATTGACATGGAGAAAAAGAAGACACATTTAGAAACAAGTCTGATTTAAATCAAAGCTTCTTTTACACAGCTGTTGACCACATACACCGGTTTCTCTTCGCCTCGCGTGTAAATAAAGGCATGCACCGGCTTCTCTTCACCTCGCGTGTAAATAAACGCATTATATTTTGCAAGGGTTTGAGCTTTTAGGAGTGACGTAAGCAGTGCATTGAGCAGTGAAATGTCAGCACATAAATACTGTAAATCTGGGCAATGAACTGTGTGCCTGAAAGAGTGCAAGTGAAGTGTGTTTTGAAAGCACTGCTTCAAATCTTTTGCGACTGTGCAAATGTGTATATTTGTGTCTAGTTGTGTGAAATTGACTTTAGTGTGTTGGGCACTTTTGGCAGTGTGCAGTTTTTTAAAAAACTTTCAGTAAAACTGATATTTTCACAAAATAAATATTGAAATAGTTTGCTTTTTATTAAAGATTTATTTTCCAAATTTATTAAAAGTGCTGTCATTAGTATTTTTACTATTGATAATTTAATATGATGCTCTATGAATTTTAATATTTTAATTTCTCATATTATCTATGTATCTACACTACCGTTCAAAATGTTGCGTTTTTTTTAAGTTGATGCCTTTATTCAGCAAGAATGCATTAAATTGATTAAATATAACAGTAAAGACTTTTACATTGTTGGAAAAAAATTATTTTGTATGTTTTTTTTTTTAAATGCTCAAATCCTTTAAATCCTTTAAATATATAGAATATGCTTCAGAAGCATATTAGAATGATTTCTGAAGGATCATGTGACTGAAGATTGGAGTAATGATGCTGAAAATTGAGCTTTACATCACTGGAATAAATTACATTTATGACATCATTTGTATATCTAGATGTCTAGATTGATAGATATCTAGAATGATCAATAGATGTCTAGATAGATAGATTGATGTCTAGATAGATAGATGTCTAGATAGATAGATTGATGTCTAGATAGATAGATGTCTAGATAGATAGATGTCTAGATAGATGTCTAGATAGATAGATAGATGTCTAGATAGATAGATAGATGTCTAGATAGATAGATATATGTCTAGATAGATAGATGTCTAGATAGATAGATGTCTAGATAGATAGATAGATGTCTAGATAGATAGATGTTGAGATAGATAGATGTCTAGATAGATAGATGTCTAGATAGATAGATAGATGTCTAGATAGATTGATGTCAAGATAGATAGATAGATAGATGTCTAGATAGAGGGATGTCAAGATAGATAGATAGATAGATAGATGTCTAGATAGATTGATGTCTAGATAGATAGATAGATAGATAGATAGATAGATAGATAGATAGATAGATAGATAGAACAATAGATAGAACGATAGATAGATAGATAGATAGATAGATAGATAGATAGATAGATAGATAGATAGATAGACAGACAGACAGACAGGAAGGAAGGAAGGACATGGAAGGATAGAGGTCTTTGTATATGACATCCTCTCCAGGATATGGATATTCTCTAATTGTCTGCTCATGGTAACAATATTGTCTGTAAATGTCAAGCCTCTCATCATCCTTCAGCCGTCCGTCCAATTAACATCTCTCACGGCTCTTCTGCCTTTCCACTCAGCCAGCTCAGCATATATCTCCCTCACAATACAGCGACTCAGTGGCCTGTGATTGTGCCCTTTCAAACTACAGCGTGAATGAGAGTCTCCAGACTCGAGTGTGTTCAGAAGGCCACAGGGTGACGGTACACTTGTGTGTGTTGGTGGCGTGAATGAATAGTGGAGACACACCGATCGATGTCATTTCCAGTTGGTGCAACAGTATATCAGTAATTTATTATCTCTCGGTTACATACAGAAGAAATGCTATTCTCACAGCTGAATTTGCACTGAAAACACTGCAACAGCATAAAAATGTCATAATAGTAGTCGATTTGGCTTGACATTTTTTCTGGGTGGTTCCTTGAAGCTGTCTTGTGCGCTCTTTGACTGTTCTTCTTCCTTTTTGTAGTTTGACATCCGATGGTCGCTGTGAACACAGCGTGTGGCAGCAGCTACGACATGATTCAAAAGATTTGACTTCTGCGTACCTAAAATAACAGCATACGGTTTTGGAATGACATGAGGATGAATAAATCGTGGATCTTCATATATATTAATTTTGGGGTGAATTATTGCTTTAAACTAACAAAACATAAAATGAAACCAAACAACTTTGAGAACTTGAGCGTTTCATTTCCAGATCTGAAGTGTCCTTTTAACAATATTTAAATGACCTCACATGCGGAGCAGATATTTTATGATTCAGATGATGGATTCTGCGCTTTCTTCTGGGAAGTGTCTGCGCTCATTTTCACTGGTAGTATTTGTATGATAGGTATCAGTGTTAACTCTGTTTCGCTGACATTAAGGGTTTCCAGACTACAATGGAAGCGTTTTACTTCCCGCTCCTGTGTTGTGTGCTGCTGCTCCTTCTTGTTGACGTCTTTCATAACTGTGTACAGTGTATTAAACATTGACTTCCAATTACACTTTACAATTAAATAAATACTAAACTTACCAGGCAGCTCTGTAGACTGTGGGTAACAGATTTGTGTAATAGATGGATTGTTTGGTTTCCAAGCAGAGCTTGTATTGCCAAACAGTGTCTTTTCTTGTTAGGCTTCGGCAAGATGTTTTCCTTCATTAGAATATTTCCAATTTTCAATTCTTGGAATGTGAAGACGGCTCCATAACTTTCCATAATTTTGCAGTATTTTCATCAATATTTGTTTTTATTTTTTTCAGCGATGATGTTTGTTTTTAAAAAACGAAGGCAAGTTTAATTAATTGTCTTTTACCATGAAATCAAAATGGTCGATTCTTGTTTTTTTTTATGGAATATTGCAGTATTTATTTTAAATGATTAATCTGTGCACATCATTTTTGTTTTTTAATGAATGTGCTCTCATAATCTTTAATCAAAATAACTTCCCTTCCCCAGCGACATCTCTTCTCTGATGACATGTTTACTGGCGTGAGGGCGGGGCAACCTGTCACTCACACGAGATCGACCAATAGCAAACCACAACTATCCAATCAATTCCTTATGAACAAAATCAAATCCTGACATTTTTTCATTATTTGAGAAGCTGTTTCACTCAGAAATACGTCAAATAGGGAAGAAAAGACTATCGCAATTTCCTTTGATGTCGACTTTAAATGACTGAACTTGACATGTTAAATTTCCTTGTCATTTTATTTTTACCTGATTACATTTATTTTAATCATTTTAAGTACATTAATTTAATTTATTCAACTGATATTGCTATATGCAGACAAACGCATTACAAATTCACCAATAAATACACACAACAATTTTTTAAAAACATTTTCCAAACAATTTGTCCTATGTAGGATCATGGGAAATGCCCAAACAATGCCTCTGAATTAATTAGTCATGCCCCAGTGTATGCTGGGAAGGGGTGAATGGGAATCAACCAGTTTTTCAGTGTAACCCTATGTGAAAAATCCATTTAAAATCACAGTTTATCGTAATAGAAAAGCTGCATTATTACTTGTGTTCCTGAACGCTGTGCATTGTCAGAACTTCAGATGAATAAGTAAGACAAAACAACTCCAATAATCTGGGAAATTATTAGTGTTTTATCAGTATTATTTGCTTGATGTAAGAATAATTGTTCTCAGTGTATTGTGAACAGATGTTTAGCTCTTTTGTTCAGGTTACCATACACACATGTAATTGCCCTATATAAAGCCCTGTGCCGTATCAAGGCATCTTTTTTGCGTCTTCAGCCTTTCTTTCCTTTTCTTTTATTCCCCACAGACACCTCGCAGCATTAACAATGTGGTTGTGTGCACATGGACAAATTTGCAGGCTGTCACAATTCAAGGCACGTGGATATTTATAGAGCTTTCCACTGCTGCCACCTTTGTCCTCTGCTTAGAGGTACAATCTTTTTCTCGTCCTTTCTCTGACGTTTTCTAGCTTTTAAACCCATCTATGTACTAATTTGTATGTATTTTCATAAAAAAATCTTAGGTGAGTCATAGGTCACATTCACACAGCAGCAGAATCCTGTATTTTGAGTATTGGATTTGAATCCAATACGGTTACGTTCACACACGGTTCGGTTATTAACATTGTGACAACCACATTCTATAACCAAACTCACACCCGTACATTTTCAGGACATGAAAAGTTTATAGTTCAGATATAAACACTGATGTCTACTGTAGCGATCACAATAAAGTACATCACCTTTTGAACTAGTAACTTGACGCTTCAAATGAACATTTTATCAATTACATCGTTACACCAGTAGGTGGCGACAAGTGACTGGTAGAAAGTTATTGAATCATTCATTCAAGAAATTTGGTTAAAATGCTGATTCATCCAGTAATAAAACAAGTGAAGCCTTTATGAGTGAGTGATTCATTGAATCATTCACTCAAACTGTTTTTTTTATTTAAAATATATATATATATTTTTTTTTTATTATTTTTAATAGACTGCAGCAATTAACATTTTATCAGAAACTTCGTTATTTTGTATTTAAGTTTTTTATTCTATTGTCTATTCAGAATTATGGGAGAATCGTGATTTCTATTTAAACAAAAAAAAAAAATTGGATTCTCAATTTATCCAGAATCGTGCAGCTCTAGTAAGTCACATGACACCTTTTAGTTTTTCCATTTTTTTAAACATTTATCCTTCTTCCACCCTTAGCGTAGGTTAATGTTTATCTCTCTCTCTCTCTCTGTGTAACTGATACCTGGTCCATCAGCCCGCTGTGATTGAATTAGGGTCAGAGACTCTGGCATTATGTGCAGATGTTTTGTGGCGTTCGGTCTACAGAGTCCAGCTCAGCAATGTGTAAAGCCCTCACTATTCATCATCCCTTCTGTTTACCCACATGGCCCATATCTGTGTCTTCGTGCTTTCATCTCGCTGTGGCTTTTATGGCATATTAACAGTGCAAGTGATGAATAAGTGTAGATTTAGTCTAATGAGGACCACAGCAGGTTCCATTACAGCATACTTCATCTTAATGTATTGTAGACAATGAGAAGAACGAAGCAAGGTTCATTTCATAACCCACATTCAATTTTGTTAAACTAGAAATATGGTACTTAAAAGACATAAAGCCTTCTAAGATTTACTTGTGACTTATATTTCCCTTTGCCAAACCTGGATGGATGGATTGTTTAGATACTGTATGAAATGCTATTCCATATAAATATCTAGTTCACTCATGAAACTGTAGAGGGCGCAGGCTGATCGGTCTTGATATGCAATCTGCACGCAAACATAACCACAAGCATCAGCACAAGCTGATTGGCCTCTGTTGATTCTGTAGCCAATGAGATTGCTCAATTGCTCAACATGTAAATAGTCTGGTTCATTGTTTGCAGTATGGTAGTTCTGCAGTGCGCTATTAGTTCCTCTGAACCCCTCTACCTCCCCCAGCTCCACCTGCCTAGATCTGCTACGGGATTCATGTACGTCTATTTGTGCAGCAGCAGCATACGTTACATGCTCACAGCAGCGTGTCTGTGTATCTATTTGCAGTAGCAAGTCCATACCTGCTCTGCAGCAGCGGCAGGATAGCAGACCTAGTCCTTCAAGACCAAATACATTAGCATTGCCAAATTCAATAACATGCTAAAACTACTCCAAGAGTTGTCATGACAACTGACATTTATCCATATATTTAATATCAATAAGGACTTGCTATAAAAACAGAGTACAAAAGTAACGGATAGTCATTAAATCTCACTACTTAAAGATTTAAATTTTCACATTGGGATTTGGCTGTTTGCTATGGAAGCTTGTTTTCGCCACTGAATAAAAAATAAAAATGATATTTCTGACTTGTTATCTCACAATTCTGACCTTTTTTCTGAGAACTGTGAGTTGATATCTCACCATTTTTACTTTCACGCAATTACGAGTTTTAAATTTAGAATTGCGAGATATAAACCTGCAATTCTGACTTTATAACTCGCAATTCTGACTTTAACTCGCAATTTACACTTTAAAACTCAAAATTCTGACTTTAACTCGCAATTCTGACTTTAGCTCGAAATTCTGACTTTAACTCGCAATCCTAACTTTAACTCGCAATTTTCACTTTAAAACTCGAAATTCTGACTTTAACTCACAATTTTGACTTTAAAACTCGAAATTCTGACTTTAACTCATAATTCTGACTTTATAACTCGCAATCCTGACTTTATAACTCACAATTCTGACTTTAACTCGCAATCCTGACTTTATAAAGTCGCAATATTCACTTTAAAACTCGAAATTCTGACTTTAACTCACAATTCTGACATTAAAACTCGAAATTCTGACTTTGACTCACAATTTTGACTTTAAAACTCGAAATTCTGACTTTATAACTCGCAATCCTGACTTTATAACTCACAATTCTGACTTTAACTCGCAATCCTGACTTTATAACTCGCAATTCTGACTTTAAAACTTGAAATCCTGACTTTACAACTCGCAATTCTGAGTTTAATTCGCAATTTCAGAATTTCTGACTTACTCGCAATTCTGACTTTACAACTCACAATTGCGACTTTATATCACACAATTCTGATCAATTATCCTTTCTTTTTTTTTTTTTTGATTGATTTCTTTTCATTTGTTGTTTTCTAGCTGCTTTCTTTTTCTTGCATTTACCATTTGGTTTCTGTGCATTTGTTGGTTTCACAAGGTTATATACAAGCTTCTGAATTTTATTTTCCTCCAAAATTCAACCTGGACCAATTGTCAACACAGGCATTACATCAGAGAGTGGTATCGACATGATTTGCAGCCGAATCATGTGCTTACGGGAAACTCAAACACTCGAGGCACTGCATTGTTTTCACCTCATGAGACTGTCATTTTTGCTGATTTGAGGATTTGATTTCTGCTTTTGGCAGATTGACTTTAGGATTGGAGGTTGGGTTCAAAACTTGCTTCTCAGCTGAAATGCTAGCCGCACATGGTCTTTGCATGCTCTAATGTATCTTTTTTTACTGCGTTCATCGTTTTTTGATAGAAATCTATTGGGGGCAGCTAAGCAGTTTCTGGGCATTTTTTTCCTCTGTCCATCCAGTCAGATTGTTGATGATTCAGGACTGGGAAACTGGGCCTTGGCTTTCAGTGCTTTTACCTTTTTTTAGTTTGTTTTATGAGGGATCGTTTTACTTACAGTACATTAGTTCGGCTCTAATGAGTCACGCTCAGCAGAAACGGTTCAGGGATGAAATGACCTTTAAGTCTTCTGAGGTTTCCCAAAATATTATTTATGCATAAAGAATGTTTGAGGAGCACGTTTAAAATTAATCAACTGACATCTTCAGATCAATGCCCTAATAGTTCCCATTATCTGGGATAAATTTTGATTAATTGCATGATATACATTGTCCAGATTAATTGCATATATATATACAGGGCTGGGTGGGTTACTTTTAAAATGTATTTCACTACAGATTACAAAATACATGCTTTAAAAAGTCATTTGTAACGTATTTCGTTACATTACTCAAGTTTAGTAACTTAATCTAAATACTTTAGAATACTTTGGAATACTAATAAGTGTGGAACAAACACAAGAAACGTAATTGCAAGTTTTTATCTCACAATTCTGACTTTTTCCCTCAGAATTGTGTGATATAAAGTTGCAATTGTGAGTTATGAAGTCAAAAATATGAGATATAAACTGACAATGTTGAGAAATGTCATAATTAGGAGATATAAACTCACATACTAAATTCACAATTGCAAGAAAAAAGTCAGTATTGCAAGTTCATATCTCCCAATTCTGACTTTATAACTTACAATTGTGAGTTTAAATCTCGCCAATTCTGAGAAAAAGAAGTCAGAATTGTGAAATGCAAACTCACAATTGTGAGGGAAAAGAACTAATTGTGAGAAAAAGTTGCAGTGACGAGTGAATTATAAAATGACTCACAAAACATGAAAACAGTCGTGGATCATCAGGTCATGACAGGACAGTTCAGTTGACAGTTGGAAAAGTTTTTTTTTATAAATTCAGTCATTTTGTCTTGTTCAGGATAGTACTACATAAAAATAAAATTTTTATGATCCTCTTAAAAGTATTAAAATGTTGATGAAACTTAACTCCGCTTTTTCAGACTGTCAGAGTCAGAGAATCACCAATCGCTGTTTAAATGACATTAAAATTCAAAGTAATCACTTTGGTAATTTAAAATACTTTTCAGATTTAACTAAGTTACTTGTATTTCGTTACTCCCCAACCCTGTATATATATATATATATCCATTTTATCTTGTTTGCTCAAAGTCATAATTTCTTCTTGCACTCTAAACTCTTAAATTCTTGTGTACCAAATACTGCAACCGGGAAAATCTCAACCTTTCAAAAAACTGTTCAAAAGTAAAACTTTGGAAAATGCCTCCAGAAACCAAGTCCATTAAATGTGTTTGAAAAGTGTTTGCGCATGTTAAATTAGCACTACAATACATGTATTATTAATCCTGTTTGTTGACTTTAAACAACAGGTGTTTCCACTCACCCATGATTTGTAAAATAGATTTGTTTTCTGCTTCTTTTTCCCATCTAACACACGAAGGCATGAAATACAGGTTTATCCACGGCTTTTTTTCTTGACACATTCTTTGAGAAGGTAAACTTCATTTTAATAACTTTATTATTATCCTTGGCCTTTTCTAGGTGTTTCCAGTCTCCTCAGCTGAAGCCCCTCTAACAGTTCTGTATTTTGAGGAAGACGTTAACCGGTTGTCTGCCTATCTTTGTCTCCTTCCTCTTTTCTGAGTGAATCAGTGTGCAGCCACTCATTACGATCTGTCCGTCTCGTAACATTCTTCGCTCCTTAGAGCATCTACCCCCTTTATATCAATAACTGACTTTGAGAAAGCCTCAGGAGTTGTATTTCAGACGTCCTTAAGGGCCTCATTAAGCAACAAGGTTCTGTTGTTGTGACTATTTGAATCACATTTCCTCACAGCGCTGAAGAAGGACACTGTTGCTCTTAACGGTCTCATTACGCACAGCTGAACAATTTCACTCTCTCCTCCTGCAGTTAGATTGCAAAACTGAGAAGTAACGCAGCGAAGGACGGTACGAGCCAGCGGGCCAGATGTGTCGGGTTTGGGTCCTTGTGGGATTTGGCATCTTCCCCCAGCAGCAGCTGCTTGCACGGAGCCGATCGGACTCCAGCTTCTCTGAGAACCGTGGGGCGAATCCAGCTTTTTGTTTTGCGGCGCTTCAGCCGGGAGCACCTGGAGTCATCCGGGTGCCCCAGTTCTTGTGAAAGGGCCCCTTTTCCCAAAGAGTCTGAGTGCTCCCAAGAAGTGTCAGGAAGTAGGGCTGTAATCTCAGCTTTTATCCTCTCCATTTTGAGTGGACATGCTGGTCTTTCCGAGCGAGGTCTGTGACAGCAGTGATTAAGAGCATCTGTGTGTATGAGATGAGTGCCAACTTAAATTATGGGGTGTCAGTGCCACGGCGCCCAAGTTTCTCGGTCCACAAGAGGCTAATATCCATCAGTATGTGTAGATCATGTTTGTTTGTGTTTGAGTTTTTGGCCAGTCTTTGCTGTGTCGCTGTGATATACACACCGTTTAAAAGTTTGGGGTCAGTGAGACTCTTCTGCTCACTAAGGCTGCATTTATTTGATCAAAAATACAGTAAAAACAGGGAAATATTATTATAATTTAAAATACCTGTTTTGTATGAATGTTCTATTTATTTTAAATAGAAATCATTATCAATGTCTTTATAGTGTCACTTATGATCAATTTAATTCTTCCTATATGAATAAAATAATCTCTTTCAAAAAAAAAAAAAAATCTTATTGACCCCAAACTTTTGAAAACTTTTTTGTTGTTGTTGTTTTCTACTGTTACCTGAGATATCAAGATTACAAATAAAATAAAATTAAATTAAAATGATAAAATCTGCATTTGGTTAACAGTGTTTTACATGATGACATATTACTTGATAAAGACTAGAACTCATCCCAGTTGTGTTTTGTATTTTGATCTGTTAGTTTGTGTGTGTTTGTTTGTGTTTCAGTTTTCTCCTAGTGTTCAGCTGTCTGGTGCTTTCTGTTTTCTCCACCATTCCAGACCATCATAAATTTGCCAACGAGGCGCTCTTCATCCTGGTAAGGGGTTAAAATTGCACAAACTATACCTTAAACAGGCTAACAATACTAATCGCTCTGGAGGAGAATGACATCATAGTAATGCTGATTTGTTAAGGACACTGTGAGAACATGCCCATCCCAAACCCTTCTTTGTTTCATAAGACTTCCCCAAAAAAACAAAAAAACACCAGACACTGGTGAAACATGTACTGTAATATATACCCCGCTAACAAAAATATGTTTTTAGAACGATTTGCTAACGTTTCCATTATGTTATTTCTGATTGAACGTTGAAAACATCCAGTGTTTTGCTTATGCAATCTTTGAGAACATTCCATTTTATCATTTTGCAAAGATTATGGAAATGTTACTTATAAATGTTTACAAAATCACACGTTGTAACATTAATGTTAAACAAATGCTGTTTCATAAAAAACCTTCCATGAACAATATATAAACAATGTTTCTGTGCTAACGTTTTGAGAACGTCATTAAAGACCAGATAACGTTACGGGAAGAACGTTTGCCACAGTTCTGAGAACGTTCCCTGTTAGCTGGCAGGGCTGGGTATGTTACTTTTAAAATGTATTTCACTACAGATTACAAAATACATGCTTTAAAAAGTCATTTGTAACGTATTTCGTTACATTACTCAAGTTTAGTAACTTAATCTAAATACTTTAGAATACTTTGGAACACTAATAAGTGTGGAACAAACACAAAAAAGGTCATTGCAAGTTTTTATCTCACAATTCTGACTTTTTCCCTCAGAATTGCGTGATATAAAGTTGCAATTGTGAGTTATAAAGTCAGAATTATGATATATAAACTCACAATATTGAGAAAAGTCAAAATTATGATAAACTCACAATATTGAGAAAAGTCAGAATTATGGGATATAAACTCACATACTAAATTCACAATTGCAAGAAAAAAAGTCAGTATTGCAAGTTTATATCTCCCAATTCTGACTTTATAACTTGTAATTTCTCAGAATCTCGCAATTCTGAGAAAAAGACGTCAGAATTGTGAAATGCAAACTCACAATTGTGAGGGAAAAAAAACAAATTGTGAGAAAAAGATGCAGTGACGAGTGAATTATAAAATGACTCACAAACAACTATCACAAAACATGAAAACAGTCAAAAACATGAAACTTAACTCCGCTTTTTCAGACTGTCAGAGTCAGAGAATCACCAATCGCTGTTTAAATGACATTAAAATTCAAAGTAATCACTTTGGTAATCTAAAATACTTTTCAGATGTAACTGTAATCTGATTACCACCCATTTAAAATGAAATACAGTTACTCAAATTTTGTATTTTAAATAAGTAAGTTACTTGTATTTCGTTACTCCCCAGCCCTGTTAGCTGGGTAGAAATATACATAAAAATATATGTAAAAATTATTACGTTCAGAATATAGTTGAACAGCCGTCAATAGAAAAGCTTTTCATCTTTGGTGTAATTACAACATCAACCAGCAGGGACAAAAAACTCCACAATATTAAAAAAAAAAAGTACAGATGCAGCTGCTCATGTTTATTTATTTAATATTTCATCTAATTTGATCATGCTTTCAGCTATCAATTAAAGTGTAGTCCTCTCACCCTCACATTTTACCATGTTTCCAATTCTGAAATGCCCTGAAAAAGTCGGCAGGGCCCACTCATAAGTCAGCTGTGCATGTGTCTCATGTTTAAGATGAAAACACAAAAGTAGAAATGGAGATTAATTAACGCCTGAATCACAGCCTCATCTCTAAACGGCTTTAAATCTGACACAGTACGCTCGGTTTTATCAATTAAATCGCATTTAAATGAATCCACTCACTCTCTCTTACCTGTAGAGCAAATGGTTTGACTTCCTTCCTGTGTTTTATATCCAAAAGCGCGGTTGAACGTTGGCAGCCACAGACTGTCTGATCTAAACGGCATTCACCTTGTCTGTGCCACCTCTAAATACATTCATAATAGCCCATCATCTGAATAATTAATCACACAGTGCTTTCTCTGTGGCCGTTAGTCCATCCAATCGCAGTCTATATATCTTTTTTCAGGTGTTTTTGGAGGTGTGTCTTTAAAAAAAAGGCTCAACTGGGTGGATTTTTTTCTGTTTGCCAGCATTATGGATCAAATGTGCCGTGTATGCAAGCCTGTTTTGCTGTCCGTTGTGTTACGAAGCTTATTAGTCCAGCAGGCATTGTTCTGAATTTTTTTTGTAAATGTACATTTATGCTGTAGGATTGCAACTATAAATGATTAATAAATCATTATAAGGCTTTTTGCAAAAGCATGTTTCTTTATTGTCAGTATAAGGCTTCAATATAACACATTACGGGGCGTTTGTTCACTTGCAATGAAACACACTTTGAAAATTATTAGGCCTAATTTTCATTACCGTTTTTGCGGCATCTCAGGCCAGGTGCATTTCTCATCTGATTGGCACACTGTAAGCAGTCTTGTACTGTCTCATGTCTCCCTGTGGCTGCGTTAAGTGTGCATTTTGTTTTCCGCTGGGATCTTTGCTCTGGGAAATGGCAGTGTAAGCACACGGCAGGATTCAGGTGTTGTCGAGTGTGCAAGAAGTAGCCGACTCCATCCAATAATCTTAGCTGCAATTCTATAATCACTCATTCAGTATGAAGTGCTTCCCCTCTCACACTGACTTTCTATCCCATTTTTTGCATTAATGGTGTCCTGCAGGAAAGGACTATGTTGTCTATCATGCAAGTTCTGGTATTAACCGTGCACTCAGTCTGTAATGTGTTTTTTCACGTTGAGAACGCAGGTGCCACTACAGCTGTAATCAATACAAGCATTTAGCGCTGTGAATCCAGACTGTCTGTGGCATCTGAAGCAGTCGTATGATTTAGCGTAAATGAGGACTTGCAGATTAATTTCCCAATAGAGCACTGCAGTGACTTTTGTAGGCCGACCTGGAGGTTAGCATCACTCCGGTTCCCTCCGCGAAAACCCAATAGGATTTTTCCATTGGAGAAAATGAGTTCTGTGCCTAAGAAAGGATCATCATGATAATCTTCACAAATGAACTTTTAAGATTTTTGAAGCCGAAAAAATGACCGAAGGCAAAAGTTAAACATTGGCATAAACAAACTACACTTCAATGTCACCCTCACTAAGCTTTCAACAACTCTTTCAGTCTTTGTGTAAAACATTTTACCTATAAGTGAACACGAGGCTGTAAAAGTGGACTAGTGAGTAGAGTTTAACTGTTAGATGTGATGATGTTTAACTCTTTCTCCACCAGCGTTTTTTTAAAAAGTTGCTTTTAAAACAAAACAAAACAAAGTTTTATTCTAGCTTCATGCATTCTTTTTTTTTTTACCAACACTTGAATGTGGGCAAGTTTCAATGGGCAAATCAGCATTCTGAACAAAAAGCTGAGAAAATTGCATAGTTTTTTTGTTTGTTTGTTCATGAATATGCATAAGCAATGCTTTTATGCTTATTTGCTTATTTCTGCTCCTTTTTTGGTTGTGTTTTGATTCTCTACTCTTTCAGAAGATATAGCGCCCCCTACCGTATAACAGTAAAAAAATAGAAAGTCGCAAAATTCAATGGCAGTGAAAGAGTTAATGTCCCCGACAACCTCTGTTTAGCCATATGTTAGCAACTTCCTTTTTCAAGACAAGTAAAAGCTTTAAAGTCCCCCGTGGTTAATATTTTTATCCCTTAAAACTCATCTTTGATCTCCAAAATGACATATTTAAAAAATCTTCATGCCTTAAAATAGCTTGCATGTAACTCTACACCCTTGCTTCATTTAGTATACACGGATATATGAATATGCTAATTAGCCCCGCCTCCTCTCTCTCACACGAGCTCAGAGATTCACTCGGCCTTTACTGTAGTAAGCACTACACAATGCTATCGCTTTTTACAATGTCAGACACATAACGGTAATTAATATGATTAGCTTTTGCTTGACTACGTTATCGAACATCTAATAATGTGTTGCTAATATTACACGACTCCCTTGCTTCAGAGCGGTCATAGTTAATGATATGCTAAAGCCCGCCCCCATGTTGACGTGATTGGTTACAAGGTGGTTTGTGATGTAAGAAACGGCAGACATTTCAAACTGAGACTCCAGTTTTAAGATAAAATGATAAAATACTCAATATGAATTTGCACAACACATAGACATATATGCAACATTGATTTTCATCACAGTGATGTTTTTAAAAATCACAAAAGGCTATTACTGATGTATTTTATGTCGTAGAAATATACCTTATTTCAGGCATTTAACCAAAAACCCATTATAAAAACTCATTGACTTCATTATGATGGAATCAGAAGTGCTAAAATGCAACTCGTTTTCAGGTTTTGGACTAAAAAAGTATGTTCTCCCTGCGCCACACTATTATATACAGCAACACAATCTTAATTTTTTTGTTTTTTGTTAATTAGAGGTAAATTGACTGTCTAGTTCTTTAAGCTTTCCTGCCAGGTGTGTATATTTATTTTTATAGATTACTGGCAGACCATCAGATTTTTGTTCTTTGTGTTATTTCGATATATTTATCGCCATATTCAAAGAATAAAGCAGGCATTATTAATTGGATTGATTTTGAAAATGTTTTCATGTGGTTTTACTTGCAGGAGTTTGTGATGATCGTGGTTTTTGGGCTGGAGTATTTTGTGAGGGTCTGGGCCGCCGGATGCTGCTGCCGGTACAGAGGATGGCAGGGTCGGCTACGGTTCGCCAGAAAACCCTTCTGTGTCATAGGTACAGACCTGAGATCAGAAGCATCATGACGTGTTTGTATAAAAACCTTGGGACTGAAAAAAACATTCTCATGTCAAGTTTCTCCTCATCATTTCAACTCATGACTTTCTTTTTTTTTATTATGGAACAAAAAAATGAGTTATTATTTAAAAGTAAAAGCTGTACAGTACTATTCAAAAGTAGGTACGATTTCAGTTTCTTCCGCTCAAGGCTGCATTTATTTGATCAAAAATACAAAAAATACTGAAATATTATTACAATTTAAAATAACAGTTTTCTATTAGAATATATTTTAAAATATATTTTATTCCTGTGATCAAAGCTGAATTTTCAGCATCATTTCTCCAGTCTTCAGTGTCACATGATCCTTCAGAAATCATTCTGATAAGCTGATTATAAATGTTGAAAACGGTTCATATTTTTGTGAATTTTCAGATTCTTTGATGATTAATGTTGGAAAGCACATTGTGAATATCTTCATATTGATCAATTTAATGCATCGTTGCTGAATTAAAGTATTAATTTCTTTCAATAAAAAAATATATTACTGACCCCAAACTTTTGAATATCACTGTACAACTGGTTGAGATTTTAATACACTGGACTATAGACATATGACAAAAAAAAAAGATATTTTCAAAACTGAAAATGCTGCCACCCCATTTAAAAAGATCTCTTTTCTGTTGTCGTCATCATGTTCGTCTCATTACGTAGACTTCATTGTGTTCGTGGCGTCGCTGGCGGTGATAGCAGCAGGCACACAGGGAAACATCTTCGCCACATCTGCTCTGCGCAGCATGCGTTTTCTGCAGATCTTGCGCATGGTGCGCATGGACCGCCGGGGAGGAACCTGGAAGCTGCTGGGCTCTGTGGTGTACGCTCACAGCAAGGTGACGGCACACACACTCATCCATCAGAGGACGCTCGCTCCGATATTACGTCACTGTACCTGTTTTATGAAAACCTATAAAACATACACAAAATACAAACTTTTCAGTTTCGTTCTGTGCGCATCCACACCTCTTAAATCTGAAGAACTGCAATTATTTTCAAATATGCTTCCAAACTGTATCCCCAGCTGCCATTGGTCGAGCAAACAAATAGCTCCGTATCCTTTCTCTGTTTCAGGAGCTGATCACAGCCTGGTACATTGGCTTCCTGGTGCTGATCTTTGCCTCCTTCTTGGTCTATTTGGCTGAGAAGGAAGATAACCAGGAGTTTTCCACTTATGCTGACTCCCTCTGGTGGGGAACAGTGAGTACTGCCCTCGGCCGAACTAATAACCTGTCAGTTCCCTGGCTCTGAATATTTTTTGTGGGTATTGATGTTGCAGAAATGTAGTTTCATTGCTATTGGGATTGTAATTCTGCCTCCAATAGATTGATTGTTAAATATAATATACTCAATCTGCAGCGTTAGTAACAGTAAGGTCGATTTCAAAAGCGTCATGCCTATTTATGTATAGCGAATCCAACAGGTCTCAAACTAGGGTAGTTATATAATATATATATATATATGTGTATATATTATATATAAAATAACAACCCTAAATATATATATATATATATATATATAAGGGGGGATACAGTCTTTGCAATGGCACACATTGTATAAAGGTTGAGATAATTTACGTAATTTTCATAACTTAAAATGGTGGGGTTTTTTTCAACTATTTTTTTCAAAAAGACGATTCGTCAGTTAACAATCAGAATGTTGTTAAACAACAGTATAATCACTAAATGCTCTTTAATTCTATCCCTCACAGCCTCGTTTTCATTCCTGTCTTAAATTAAATTAGTTCACTTCAGAATGAAAATTTCCTGATAATTTGATTATTCACCACCATGTCACCATGTTCTTCATTCGAAAAGAAATTAAGGTTTTTATTAAATTAAGGAAAACATTCCAGGATTTTTCTCCATATAGTGGACTTCAATGGGGTTCAACGGGTTGAAGGTCCAAATTGCCGTTTCAGTGCAGCTTCAAAGAGCTCTACATGATCCCAGACGAGGAATAAGTGTCTTGTCTAGCAAAAGGATCGGTCATTTTCTAAAAAAAAAAAAAATAAATTATATACTTTTTAACCACAAATGCTCATCTTACACTAGCTCTGCAATGCGCCACGCATTACGTAGTTACATTTGAAAGGTCACGCGTGATGTAGGCATGACGTAGACGGTAGGGCAGAAATCGAATTTTCTGCTCCAGCTTCAAAATCATCCGACATCGTTGTTTTACATATTTTTGTAAAGGGAATTTGACTTAGTCTTTGCACGTTCGCTTTGTAAACACGTACTTTTGCCTACATCATGCGTGACCTTTCCAATGTGGCGTATCACAGATCAGTGCAAGATGAGCATTTGTGGTTAAATTGTGGTTGTGGTTATTTTTTTTTAGAAAATGACCGATCGTTTCGCTAGATAAGACTCTTATTCCTCGTCTGGGATCAAGTAGAGCCCGTTGAAGCTGCATTGAAACTGCAATTTGGACCTTCAACCTGTTGAACCCCATTGAAGTCCACTATAAGGAGAAAAATCCTGGAATGTTTTCCTCAAAAACCTTAATTTTTTTAATTTAATTATTTAAAAATTTTTTCAACTGAAGAAAGAAAGACATAAACATCTTGGATTATATGGGCGTGAGTAAATTATCACATTGAAACTGCAATTTGGACCTTCAACCTGTTGAACCCCATTGACGTCCACTATAAGGAGAAAAATCCTGGAATGTTTTCCTCAAAAACCTTCATTTTTTAATTTAATTATTTACATTTTTTTTTCAACTGAAGAAAGAAAGACATAAACATCTTGGATTATATGGGCGTGAGTAAATTATCACATTGAAACTGCAATTTGGAATGTTTTCCTCAAAAACCTTAATTTTTTAATTTAATTATTTTAATTTTTTTTTCAACTGAAGAAAGAAAGACAAAAACATCTTGGATGACATGGGCGTGAGTAAATTATCAGGAAATTTTAATTCTGAAGCGAACCGATCCTTTAAATAGGCCTCTGACTAAAGTGTATTCGTAAAATAGCAGGTTTTGAAATTAGGTAATTTTTGAAACCTGGCCATTTTGTTATTCTTACCTCCACTGTTCACCTAGATAACCCTCACTACGATCGGCTACGGCGACAAGACGCCGCGCACCTGGCAAGGTCGGCTTTTGGCGGCTTGCTTTGCCCTGCTGGGAGTGTCCTTCTTCGCCCTGCCTGCTGTAAGTACGGCTGTCGATTTTAAGGTGGTTGACATTCCATTTTCCACCGATCCCAACCCAGCTAATGGCCCTCTGTCCTTTCTGTAAGGGCATCCTGGGTTCGGGTTTTGCTCTGAAAGTGCAAGAGCAGCACCGGCAGAAACACTTTGAGAAGAGGAGGACTCCCGCTGCCAACCTCATACAGGTGAGCAACACACCTGCCGCAAATACGCTCACGATTTCTATTTCCACGTCCAAATACGTGTGTGTTGTGTGCATGTGCGTCTGGGTGTGTCATCTTGTGCCGTGCTGTATCGTGTTGTCTCCCTAGGCTGCATGGCGTCTCTACTCTACAGATGCTCAGCACTCATATCTCACAGCCACCTGGTATTTCTATGACAGTATGCTGCCGTCCTTCAGGTAAGTATGTAACGGAGCCCTCGGCGGACATGCTTATCTGTGCTGTGCAAGTCGAACTGGCCTTGTGTGTAACTGATATGACTGACAGGTGGCTTTTGAGATCATGATTTCAAAAAGAAGGGGTTCAAAATATCCCAAATACTTCAGCATTAGTCAGATTTATAATCGTGTTTCTGAGAAAACAGTATTTTATTTTATTATCCTCCCGACACAGACACACAAAATGTATTTCGCTTTAATTAAAAATGGTACTTTGACCCAGAAATCATGATTTAATTGATAGTTTTGCAGTTCCTTTTATTGTTTTGCTTCATTCATTTGCAACATTAATTTTTTGCATGTACTGAAAGCAATGAGTTTTCATGAGTTACATAAGATTTCATTTTTGTGCCAGTTAATGTGGGATGAAAAATGTGGAGAAATAGAAATTATTTATTTAAAAAACCCTCATGTTTTAAGTTAGATAATGTATTTAAGAAATAAAAAAATCTTGAAACAAATAATCTTAGCTACAAAAGCACATTTTAATCTCTTATATTTAATATTAAATATAATATTCTACTTATTAGTGTAATTTTACACATCCTATAAATATTCTTGAAACCAACAAATACATTTAAAAAAAAAAAAACAAAATCAATAATTGGTAGGCTGTTTGATTCAATATATGATTTAATTCCTTTTATGAAGTATCTCAGTATTTCCATATAGTACATTATGCTACATTTTTGATTCTCAATGATATATTTCTATTTTTACCTTAATATTATTTATCCCACATGCATTCATCTTTGAGTGAATTAATTTGACTAATTCATTTAAAATGACAGGGAAGTGTGTATTTCCGTACACAAATACCATTTTTTAAACAGTAAATGTTTTATAAACTGATTTATCCCTGTCTTTTTAAAGCTTTTGGATGGTTAATTTACCATTTTGCTTTGTGTTTTTTCATTTTTTTGTTTCGTTTCATTTGTCATGTTTGATTATTTTCATTTTTTGCTTGTGGGTCAGAGAACTGACATTACTGTTCAGTCACCTCCAACGGCAGCGTAGCGCCAAGAAGGTTCTCCACAACTCCTACCACACCCTGCTGTCGGGGCTCCGGCCGTACAGCTCCCCCTACCTGTCGGGGGACAGGTACGCCACTGTCCGGTTTAATCTTCCTAGAGGACACTAACTCTTCCCTGCAGTTTCAGTAATAAAATTAAATTCACAATAATACTAGCACACTGTAGTGTAGTAAAGTTTCAGGTCATTACTTAAATTGCCCCTATTATGCTATTTTAAAAGCTCTTCATTTTTTGTTTTGGAGTCTCCTACAATATTACATGCATCCAAGGTCAAAAAACACTTTCATTTTCTCATAATATACATTGCAGCATCAGCTCTTTTCTCACAGTGTCTGAAAACGGTTCGATTGGCCAGTCTGTTTTGATTGGTCTACCGCTTACAGCACAGATGAAAGTGATATAAGCAGTAACGTTGGTATTAATTTCGAGTTCAAATCCTCATCCCTTGGAAGTGCATTTGCTTTCGTATCACAGAAAACGATCAACAACACGAACCAACCTCTTCTAGGCCTCCGCTTCAACTACAGTGTTTCAGGGCGGGGCAAAGTCGACGTTGTTCACAGGCAGCCAATGAAAACCTCTATGCAAATTTGTTACAAACCTAATATGGTGAAAGTAAGCCTGGAATCACTGACGACTCATTTCAGGCAGTTCAGAATCGATGAGACAATATCTCCACTTATTGAGCAACTTTGGAGATCTTTTACATTCACAAACATGAAAGGTAATATCCAAAAAAGCATAATAGGGGCACCTTATTGCATTCATGATTATGTAAATGGTTTACAGGAGGTTCAACAGCTGACACTCCGATGAGCTGCGGTTAAATCAGTTGCAGCAGTTTTACTTGTTTGTGTTTTTTGTGTGCCTCTCTGTGTTTGCTTGTGTTTTTTGTCATGTTTTTTGTGCTGATACTAACACTACACATCTATACTAGGACATTGAAAGATGAATCAGATATGTGATGTTCTGCTCTTTAATTTATGGTTGATAAATTGAAATTTTGAGGTAGAAAAAACAGCCTAGAAAATCCCCGTAACTGATCACATATCTGATGTTGTTCTTCGGTTCAATGATGTGTGTTGATGCCTGCGCACATTTGTGTGCGAGCATCATCTCTTTACCCTTTGACATTTCAGTGTGTCTCACACCCCATCTTCATAGCCCCTCATTCAACTTCTCCATTCTCCTCCTCTCCTCCCTGCCATCACTCCATCCATTCACGTTTTCAGGAGGACTGACGTTCCATGCAGGTTTGTGGTAGGCTTTTGAGACGACTATTTCGCCCAGTGGGAAGTGTCGTTGGCCGTGCTGTGTTTACAGTTTGAGGTGCTTTTGTTTCGTGTGACGATGATCAAATGAACCGGGTCTAAGACGCAATGATGGTTTGGCTGCATTCAGATGCACTGAAATCTAATCGATTGAACTCTAGTGACCTCATCACATGCCAGTATCCGCATGCCACCCCGTCCCAGCCTGCCTCACTCTACTTTCTCTAAATGACCTTTCACCCCTATAAGTTGCACATGTTGTATCCCTTTCATCTGATCCTGGGGCAGTTTATTTCAGTGCAAAAGGCTGAAAGGCTGCAAATGCGTGTGACCTTTGCTCCAGAAACACTTATTTCTCCACGTATTACTAAGTTACACTTTGTTTTGAAGTGCACGTTATCGCCCAAAAGGAATGATGTCACACTAAACCTGTGTTATTTTCATTCATCTGTGGAACACAGAAAGAGATATTTAACAATATTTACAATAAAAGTAAACTGGAGCTGTTGAAGAATGACCAAAACGAAGAATGACCAAAAGAAAAAACATACATCTTCATACAACTTGTGTGCTATATCCAAAGTGTTGTGGAGCCGTAAAATAGACGTATTTTAGAAATAGACTGAAATGTATGAGATTTGAAAGCAACGGCGGAGGGATTTTAAGGTGCGTTCACGCCATTTCGGAAATATACCGTACACTGTTAAATGTCGCTGTAGATTTAGCAGCACATAACTGTAAAAACCAACAGTACAATACTGTATTATTAATTACAGCAGAAGCAGAATAAAATTAGAAAATGCCGTAAAAATGCAGTAAAATACTGTTTTGTATAATTACAGCACTCTTCTTGTGTACTGTAAATTAAATTACAGTACGTTTACTGTATATGAAAATACAGTAACTTGCTGGCAACCGTGCTGCCAGTACTGTGCTGTAAAAATACAGGAAAATTGTTAACAGTGTAATTACGGGATTCCGACTTGTAAAAAGTGTTCATGTCATCCTATAACTCGTAATTATAACTTTTTATAATTTTCTGAGAGCTCTGACTTGTACCACCGAGTACAATGTTAGTTGTGGTCATCTCGTAATTACAATAATTATGACATTGGCGTGAATGCAATTAACAGCTTAAATTTTGGTCCGTTCCACACACAAAGTACAGTTTTAAAGCTTAAAAATAAAGCTTTATTTTTACTTCTTCCATTTTTAGAGCTTGATCACCCCAGTCCCCACTGACTTTCATTACATGGAAAAAAGCAACCAGGACATTCTTCAAAACATCTCCGTTTGTGTTCCATGGAAGAAAGAACATGAGGATCAAATTTGCATTTTTGGATGAACTATGCCTTTAAAAATTGAAAATGGTTAGGCATATTACATTAAAGGTACACTATGTAACTTGTATTTTGTTCAAAATTTATATAATGAGCGAGACATCATGAATCTATCTTCCAAACCATGTTTTTGTCTTATCACTATGGTACACCTATAATAAGTGTTTATATTCGGACTATTTTAGACCAAGCGGGACGACAACAGAGAGAAGTAGCTCTGGCTACAATGTTCTTCTGCAAGACACAGTTTTGTTTATTAACCCCCAGAGTGCCAAAAGTTACATAGTGTACCTTTAAGTTACACAAACTGAGAGAGTCGGATCCAACACCATCCATGTGGATTGTTTTATATACTTAACTGCATATGAAATTTTAATGTTTGCCCGAAAATGCACTCTAAAAACAAGTGTAACACGTGTGTCCTGGCACAGCCAGCTAACCCTCACAACCCTTCACGAATCCCTCCCTCTGCCTTGTGTGTCTCTTCAGTCAGCTCGTATCTAAAAAGAGGGGTTTCTTCCGGATTCATACTGGCAGTAAGCAGAGGTATCCATGTGTGATGTGCCTGTGCACACTGGGCACGATCCGTCCCGCCCCGATGCCTGAAACTCTCTGAGCCTTACTGATCCAGTGCAGCTCGACCCATTCAGCGAGATTCGGAAATGCCGTCTGTGACGAGGCATTCATCATGACTGGATTCAGTATATTCCTAAAATGGAGGCTGCACTAGCTCAATAATCTCAGTAATCTGCTGCCCTATAAACTACGTCTACATTGATCCAGATACATTTAAAAAGTGTTTTCGTTTCAAAACGCTCTTCGTCCAGACTAGCCTTTCCAAGCATTTTTCAAAAGTTTCTCATCCACACTGAAACATTGGGAAACGCTAAATGCGCAGTACATGAATAAAGTTCTCATAAAAGCTCACTGACATGATACAGACGAACAGATATAATCAAGTTCTCACACAATTCTTATGGCAGGATAATTTTATTTAGCAAAATATCTCAGCATTCACTGATGTGTCCAGTTCGTTCCAGTTCATGTTTTGCCGCAAGACAGCAATTGCGTGTAAATTTTCTGTCTTTGCAGGACTGTGATATGAAGAGTGTACAAATCTTTAGCAACAGTGTGAAAGTGAATCACACAATACCAGTATAAGCATAGCTATCTATAAGTACAGTAGAGTTCAACAGTTCCCGCCCATTCATTTTTCCCATAGGGATTTTAAGTTTTCGTTAAAGAGTTATAAGCCATGAACAAGGTGAATTATAACATTATACATTTTAATTTGATGCAAAAAAGTTATTGAAAGTCAGACAAAACGACAAATTTGCAAGATTGCGTACTTAACGGCTTTAGTGAACTACAATTCCATGAAGCATTGTGAACAGTATAATCGAATTAAAAATGATAGAGAAATATAAAATTTCTCATGGACAAATGTTGATTATATATGTCACCGGTCCTACTCGTTTCCGCTCTGAGCAGGACTCCAACCGAAGTCTCTGTCGTGGCTAACGAGGACGCTAAAGACCGCAGCTACTAGCGTACCTCTCGAAGATGGGGAGTGAGGTTTACACTCACAAATCTTACTGGCGTACATCCGTTACACTCACCCTCCTCCAGGTCACGGCACCAAATGTAAACTGCCGCCCTGCTCCAAGCGGGATTCGAACCCACGTCACTGGCATGGGAGCCGGGCGCGCTAACAAGGACGCTAAAGACCGCAGCCGCTAGTGTAAGTCGTCAGTTTTCATAAAGCTCAGTTTTTAACAGAACAAAAACGTTGACTCAGTGTGGACGAGAGACAAAGATGTGTTTTCAAACGAAAATGTATTAGTGTGGACAAGGCCTTAATCTGTGAGGGACTGATCAGAGAACAGAGTATACTGTATATCTCTGCTGAATGCACACAGATGAGGTCTGCATGTGCTCACAGGGCAAAGATAAACCATGCGGTGAGGCGTTACTGAAACCTCAATCACTTTTCATCATGGTTTATTCTGATATGCATGTCAGTTTTACCTTACGGTTATTCTTCGGAGGCTAAATCACTTATGGCATGGTGTTGCATTTGAATGCAGGAATATCAAGAATTCTTGGGTCAGAGCAGTTAAACTTTTTGTAGGGCAAGTATTGCATGTACAAGTCATGTTTAGACTGAGATCTTAATACCTTTTTAATGTGATTAAGCATGTGTTAGCATGCTAAAAGTAATCAGTTGATTGAGTTACAAAATTATGCGCTTTTACAAAGTGTGCATGAGGTTTGTGACCTCTACGTGCATGACTGAAACAATATTTCAATGACGACTGCAATTAGGACTGTAGAACAATTTACTTTGTGGCATGTTGAATTGAATTGAAGTGGATTTTATTTGATTACACCTAATTTTTCAGCTAAAATACCTTCTTTAGCATGCATGTGCGCGGTTCCATGGATTCAAAGAGTGCCCTTGGATTTCTACAGTTGATGTCACACTTCAGATTAATACATTGTCGAGCTCCATTCATCTTAATAAATTAAGCTCAGTATCTGCTAATTGCTTTCTAAACTTTCTAAATATTAATCCAAATGTCTATTATGTGATGCTCACACAGGGCAACGTATGTCTTTGACTAACCACTTTCCTTCTTTGTGGTGTCAGCGTTATCAAATTAAACTACCCACCTGTAGATAGATCGACGTGTGTTTCCTTACCCTTTTGTCTGTTTGTCTCTGTCCTCTTACATAAGCAAACACAGCCTCTGAAAAAATGTTTTACATAATGGAACATGTAGGGAAAAGACTTATATAGAAAATCAAGGCAGTGCTAATGAGGAGATTGATTAATTTCCTTGTTTGTCACCAACTCAGATCATTCCTCTAATTCTCTCGCCAGTGGGAAGATGGGCTTCCGCGACCGCATTAGGATGAACAATTCACGCTCCTCTCAGGCTATCCGGAGCAAGGCTTCTCCTTTGCCCCCAGGTAATGTGCGGTGCTCGCCCAGCACGGAGAACGTTCCAGAAGCCACCAGCCCCGGCAAGGTCCAGAAAAGCTGGAGCTTCAATGATCGGACTCGATTCCGTACCTCTCTCCGCCTAAAAACACGGCCCGCTGCAGATGGTAGATATCTCAGTCTCAATATTTACCTTTATACAGACACATACAAATGTACATAATCTACTGTTCAAAAGTTTGAGGTCGGAAAGAAGTCTCTTATGCTCATTTATACACCCTTTAATGTCATGACCAAGTATGCCTGAAAAGTGAAGCCAAAGCATTTTGATCGCCCCCTGGTTTTTGGCTGCATTACAGGTCATAAACTCCACCCTCACCATGTAATCGAATGGGACGCGAGCCAAATTAAAAAGTCCAATTACACTTCAAATAATTGATGTTTTCTGTCATCCTTCTTATCACGTAAACGTATGCTTAAGTGTTCGTTCCCCTATTAAGTTTGGTTTTAAGTATCCGCGATTACGAGCTTGTTGCATTCTAGTGCTTTGTTGTCGGAAAGAACAGGAATCATAGAGGAATCCAGGTTTATTCTAGCCTATTTATTAGGAAAATCTTATTAAAACCAAAATACGGTGGCCGAGAGAGCTCAACGCGCTGCGAATAAGAAAACACATGCAAATAAATAAAAACGTGATCATCAGTTTGACAACACATGTGCTGCAAATCCTCACAACACATGCAAACTCAAAAACGCGCTGCATATGCAAAAACGCGCTACATTTACAAAAAGCGCTGCAAATACCACAAACCACAACGGAAATGTTTCAAGGGGACCCCAAAAAGTGACGGACCCTACTAGGACGTGCGTCCAAAACCAGTTCAACTCACCCTTCACTTATTCACTAATCCCTATATAGTGTACGGCATTTGAGTGCACAATGTGTTCACAATCATGAAATACTATAAAAACTGCAAACAAAAATAAACAACTGTACATTATTTCATGTATTTATTTTTTTTAATAAAGTGTTTTTCAGTTTGCTAGAAGCTCACGCTCACAGATGACGTGGTCGTCGAGCGCCTCAGGCGGCCGTTACGATTACGTCACATTAGTTTGCTACAGATGATTAACAAATATTTTTAAATCATCCACTAAATTATCATCTCTTAAAGTTGAATGAGTTAACAACAATGCCACATATTAAAACACATTTCTGTTAGTGAAACACATTACATGGAGTTAATGCCTACATAATATATTTTAATATTTTTTATTCTGTGCTGTTGTAAAGTAGGGTCCGTCACTTTTTGGGGTCCCCTTGAAACATTTCCGTTGTGGTTTGTGCTATTTGCAGCGCTTTTTGTAAATATAGCGCGTTTTTGCATATGCAGCGCGTTTTTGAATATGCAGCACATGTGTTGTCAAACTGATGATCACGTTTTTTTTTATTTGCATGTGTTTTCTTATTCGCCGCGCGTTGAACAAAACGATATTTAGCGTCCCATTCATTGACAACCATATAAACATTCACCATTTCTCACGATCCTGGAATTTCTGTAAAATACAGGCAATTTTCGCTGTGTTTAGAACACTTCAAATGATTATTCATATATGTAAATATGCACTACTTTAACGATAAGACAAGGTGATGTACCTTTGTGGAAAAAACTAATAAAGAATAGCAAGAAATCTTTCTCCACTCTGCCATTTTTAAAGTTTATCTCATCCCATCTCGGGAACTCGGGAATCAAGAATATCCCCAAACTTCCCAGTGCTAAATACGACTTGAGAGGGCGTTCATGTCCAAATTTTACCTAGAAAACTCATATTTACGATAATTCCGAGAGCACGGATTATTATTATCATCAATATTGAAAACAATTGTGCTGCTTCATATTTTGGTGGAAATGTGATACTTTTTTTTAGTATTCCTTGATAAGGTTAGATTAGACTAGAAAGCATTTAACTGAATTTTGTAACATTTTTGCTGACACTTCAATGACAGTTTTGATCAATTCAATGCGTTCTTTCATAATAAAAGATGTAATTTCTTTTTAAAAAAAAAAAAAACTTTGCCCCCAAACCATTGAACGGTAGTGTACATTTTCCTCCTCTCATTACGGATTGATCTCTCATAGTGGAGGGAGTAGGAGAAGAGCACACAGAGGACAAATCTTACTGCGATGTCGCCATGGAGGATGTGATTCCAGCGGTGAAGACCTTAATTCGAGCCGTTAGGTGAGTCCGCAGTTGAACACACCACCACACAGCTCTACAGACTCCTATAGTTCACTTAAAGACCAAGTGCTCTCAGATAATGCCGCTCAGTTTGAATGAACGTTTGGTCTTTTGCAAAAGGGACCTCAGTATAGAATCTGCTCCGTCAGCCGTGACCTTTTCACTGTGCAATTACATCAGTTGACCGTTATGGAGACAAAGCGGGGTTAGACTCATAGAGGGCAGGGCAACCTTCAGTTGTAGTTCCTACTTCTTGCTTAAACAAGCAGAAAGTAATACAAGATGTTCTAAAAATATTGTCAATTTCTTACTGAGAAGCTGATTAGTCAGTGCAGCAAGAGCAACCTTGTTCAGTCAGTCAAGGATGTGAATTGGGTGGTTCTTCGAATAGAGGACATTGTTGTTCACTAGGATTTTAAATAAAAATAGCTTAGCTTTTCTGGTTTGAGATTATGATAGCTTCAAGCTTCAAATATAATAATATATAAATTATGTTATATTTGCCTATTAAAATATCTATTAGAGTTGTTTAAAGTCTGCATGAAATGAAAGTTAGGTAACACTTTATTTTAATATGTCCTTGTTACACATACAGGGCTGGGTGGGTTACTTTTAAAATGTATTTCACTACAGATTACAAAATACATGCTTTAAAAAGTCCTTTGTAACGTATTTCGTTACATTACTCAAGTTTAGTAACTTAATCTAAATACTTTAGAATACTTTGGAATACTAAAAAAGGTAATTGCAAGTTTATATCTCACAATCCTGACTTTTTCCCTCAGAATTGTGTGATATAAAGTTGCAATTGTGAGTTATAAAGTCAGAATTATGAGATATAAACTCACATACTAAATTCACAATTGCAAGAAAAAAAGTCAGTATTGCAAGTTTATATCTCCCAAATCTGACTTTAAAACTTGCAATTGTGAGTTTAAATCTCGCAATTTTGAGAAAAAGAAGTCAGAATTGTGAAATGCAAACTCACAATTGTGAGGGAAAAAACAAATTGTGAGAAAAAGTTGCAGTGACGAGTGAATTATAAAATGACTCACAAAACATGAAAACAGTCGTGGATCATCAGGTCATGACAGGACAGTTAAATTGACAGTTGGGCAATTTTTTTTTATAAATTCAGTCATTTTGTCTTGTTCAGGACAGAACTAAATAAAAATAACAGCATTTTTATGATCCTCTTAAAAGTATTAAAATGTTGATGAAACTTAACTCCGCTTTTTCAGACTGTCAGAGTCAGAGAATCACCAATTGCTGTTTAAATGACATTAAAATTCAAAGTAATCACTTTGGTAATCTAAAATACTTTTCAGATGTAACTGTAATCTGATTACCACCCATTTAAAATCTGGAAATTGATTGGATGGTTTGTAAATTCTTGTGATGTCATGTGAGCGACTGGTCGCTGGAGAGGAGGGATTATTGTCCCGCTCTCACACTAGTGCACACATCACATGAATTAAAAAAAAAAATGACACTACAATATTACATAAAAAAATAGGAATTGTTCATTTTGATTTCATATTGACAAATTCCCTTCTATAATGCATTTATAAATGTGGTAAAATTAGAGAATATCTACAGTGCACTCTTAATAATAATACTTTCCTTTCATATTTTAAATCATTTTTGTGTACAATTTGTCCTACGGCTTCCTGTAGCTCACATTGCGCGGTTGCATTGTATGCAATGTAAGTGACTTTGGATAAAAAACACCAAATGCATAAATGCACACGTCAGCTGTAAAAATGTCATTACATGTCATCGGTATCACAAACATCGACACAAAATAGTTAACGAATATTGAGCCCATGAGCAGATCTTTTTAGCATTTTTAAGAGGTTTATTTTTCAAGAAAATGAAAAAGTGCATCTATTTGAAGAGTATTTCCATGATGTGCATGAAAGCTAATTTTTTGTTGCACTTTGCACATATCGCACCTGTGAATGTCACCCGTACCGAGAGCGCTCTTATCTTCAAGCCTTCATCCTGACCAGTGCAACATTGACCAAACAGATTCTCGAGGCAGAGCTCCAGGTGTGTGCACGCTCACAGGTGCATCATTTCCTGTTATCTGGGCGAGAAGATTCTGTGTTTTACATAAGAGCCCCTCGATAAGATTGATGTCCTTTAGGAACAGGCAAATTTTAGCTTCACCACAATGCTGAGGTTTCACTTTCGCGGAAGGCCCACAGTTTATCAGTGTTCTGCTGTGGGGTGTGCTGTTCAGGCTTAGAACAGAACAATCTGCAATGCTCTAAAAAACAGATTTCCCTCAAATACACCTTGAAAATGATATTTTATTTTACACCTTGCAAAGCTTTTAACGAACCGCCCCGGATTAGGTCTGCTTGATCAATAAAAAGTTGATAAAATTTCCCTCAAATACACCTTTTGCACAGTTTAAAATGTAATCATTTTTTGGTTCCTAATTATTTTATTTTATTTAAAACTTATTTTAAATTATTTTATTTTAATTTATTTGATTAAAATGACCTGATTGGTAGTTTCATCCAACTCTACTATTGTTTAAACATTATAGTATTGCTTGCTTAAAATGTAATAATTTTGGTTCCTAATTATTTTATTTTATTTATAACTATTTATTTTATTTTATTTTATTTTATTTATTAAAATGGCGTGCTAGGTAGTTTTATCCAACTCAACTACTGTTTAAAAATTACAGAATTGCTTGCTTAAAATGTAATAATTTTCTGGTTTCTAATAATTTTATTTTATTTATAACTATTTTATTTTATTTTATTTTATTTTATTTATTTTATTTTATTAAAATGACCTGCTAGGTAGTTGTATCTAACTCAACTACTGTTTAAAAATTACAGAATTGCTTGCTTAAAATGTAATAACTTTAACTCAGTTTAAATTATAGTCATTTTTTGGGTCTTAATAATTTTATTTATTTAAAATTGTATTATTTTATTTTATTTATTAAAATGACCTGCTTGGTAGTTTTATCTAACTCAACTACTGTTTAAAAATTACAGAATTGCTTGCTTAAAATGTAATAATTTTCTGGTTTCTAATCATTTTATTTTATTTTATTTTATTTTATTTTATTTTATTTTATTTATTTTATTTTATTTTATTTTATTAAAATGACCTGCTAGGTAGTTGTATCTAACTCAACTACTGTTTAAAAATTACAGAATTGCTTGCTTAAAATGTAATAACTTTAACACCGTTTAAATTATGATCATTTTTTGGGTCCTAATAATTTTATTTATTTAAAATTGTATTATTTTATTTTATTTATTAAAATGACCTGCTAGGTAGTTTTATCTAACTCAACTACTGTTTAAAAATTACAGAATTGCTTGCTTAAAGTGTAATAATTTTAACACTGTTCAAAATGTAATCATTTTTTGGTTAATAACTTTATTTTATTTAATTTTTCTCTATTGTCTATTTCATTTGATTTGTTTTTCTCCTGGTTTATGAGAGCACACCTTACAAAGCTTTTAAAGGACTGTCCTGAACTAGGTCTGCTTGATCACTGAAAAGGTTTTCTATTCTCAAAACATTTCATTTGAAGATTCCTGCATGTTTAGATGTTCTTTTGCAAAAACCCCCTTCAGATAAAGTATGGAGGCTGATTTGTTCATGCTGCTATTCTTAGAGATTCCATCTCAAATGTGAACCGGGGTATTCTAAAGCTGACCATATAATGATACACCCATACTGTGCTCTGCCATCGAGGGAGCGAGTCAGCGTTTTAAGGAAACCCTTGGAGGATGGAAATAAATGGGATTTCTTTTTTTCCTTTCCTCCTGCTCTTTTTCCTCACCCTCTCTTTTATCCACACCTGAGACCCGCCCTGACAAAATATGCAGCTACCTGCAAAATTAAAATACGGGGGAAAAAAAAAATACAGACAGCAAAAAGCCTAAACTCTAGAGTCATCAAGAAACTTGTTTGTTGTGTGGGGGAGGTTGACGTGTGCTGTGGACCAGCTGTGGACCGACTGAAACTGCACCATCACCCTCAACATTTGCTGTTGCACACGCAAGCTGTTCCTACAAAACAATGGCTCTTTTTTTAAAACATTAAATAAAAAAATAAAGTCCTCCTCCGTGTGTAGAATTTACCAGCACAAGTAAAAGACTTTTGTCCAAGCTCGGTTCCCCCCCTGCTGGTAGATAACGAATCTAAAGTTGTATTCTGAGACGGATACTTAAGCTTATTAAACACATTGAAGACAGGAAATCCTCTTCGCTGTGATGGAGTTCGTTCTTGTTCATGTTCAGTTTTCTGTTGAGCCAGCGGGGCTTGATAAGAGGGATCAATGCCGATTTAGAGAGGGTTAACCGGTCTCTGACCAACAGCTGGGGGGAAATACTTTCAGTGAAAAATGAAGGGCATCTCCGCTCACGCTCGAGTGCGTACAGTCGTGTGTATTTTCAGATGATACAAACAGATTCACTGAAGAGTCTGAGTAAGACCCTAAATAATCAGAATTCATCATATCGGTCGCATAAATGTGTCTGACTGGGTTTTTGGAGAGATTTTCTTTGAAGAAAAGGCTCTATGTATATGCTTTAAGTGTTCTTCACATCACGTGGTTGTTAGTTTTAATTGATTCATTTTGTCTCATTTTTAATTTCGATGACATTTAATGAATTAAACATCTCGTAAACACACCATGACTAGAAAAAAAATGAAATAACCCGTTGATTATGAAAGTATTATGCAATCATTTAAGACTTTTTAACTTGTGTAGAAAGTGTTCTTTAAAATTGAGTGTAGAACTCTAGTGCTCTATATAGAACCCTATTGAGTGTAGAACTCTAGTGTTCTATATAGAACCCTATTGAGTGTAGAACTCTAGTGCTCTATATAGAACCCTATTGAGTGTAGAACTCTAGTGCTCTATATAGAACCCTATTGAGTGTAGAACTCTAGTGTTCTATATAGAACCCTATTGAGTGTAGAACTCTAGTGTTCTATTGAGTGTAGAACTCTAGTGTTCTATTGAGTGTAGAACTCTAGTGTTCTATATAGAACCCTATGTAGAACTCTAGTGTTCTATTGAGTGTAGAACTCTAGTGCTCTATATAGAACCCTATTGAGTGTAGAACTCTAGTGTTCTATATAGAACCCTATTGAGTGTAGAACTCTAGTGTTCTATATAGAGTTCTATTGAGTGTAGAACTCTAGTGTTCTATATAGAGTTCTATTGAGTGTAGAACTCTAGTGTTCTATATAGAACCCTATTGAGTGTAGAACTCTAGTGTTCTATATAGAGTTCTATTGAGTGTAGAACTCTAGTGTTCTATATAGAGTTCTATTGAGTGTAGAACTCTAGTGTTCTATATAGAACCCTGTTGAGTGTTACACTTTATTTTAAGTATTACAGTGTAATTATACATTTAAGTACTGAGGAATATTAACTACATGTACTTACTATAGGGTTAGGGTTAGGATGAGGGTTTGGTTTAGGGTTAATTGCATGTAATTATGCATCATTTATAGTTATTACTACACATTACTACACAGTGACACTGTAAAATAAAGTGTTAACAAAAAAAGAATATGAATATAGAACAGTAGGTCTGTTACTTTGGAAATGTTTGGATTTGTTTTTCAGATTATTTATTGTATGTTATGAAAATTTCAGTGACTTTTCAAAAAGTATAATGTGTAAAAAGACTTTTATTTTTACAAACGTCTATCTATCCCTCTGTAGGGACATTGCAGCTTGTGTTTTGGCCTTTTGGTGAGACTCTAGAGGTAAATATAGTTAAAAAAAAAAAAATTACAAAATTATTTTGAAATATGAGATTTTAGCTTTTAAAGGAAGCTATTAAATTTTTTTTTTGTTTCACAATTTGCCTCAAAAACACAATTGGACAGTATATATCAGATTGGGAACACTCGATTTAAAATTGTGTAATATAACAAGAAATAAATTATATACAAACAAAATAATATCCTTCATAACCACATTTATTCATTGTGATATTTCTGTGCCAAAAAATTAAAAACACTCATTTAAATAAATGACTACTAAATGCAATCACTCCTAATACATATGAAAATGAATGTGCGTACAAAGACGATTGTTTATTTTATTCTAAACCTGTTAGACAGTTTTATGATATTATAACTTGAAAATTGATTAGTCGAAAAAAAAGCATAATTTGGAAATAATACATAATTTGAAAATTTGTGGGGGACAAATATAATAGTTTTTTT